>BPVZ01000023.1:566547-584190 GCA_020521535.1 Rubroshorea leprosula | reverse complement strand
AATCACAAATCAAAGAAAACCAAGAATTAACAAAATACAGAAACAACATCAACAAATTCCAACAGTAATATCCAACATACCAAAAAAAAAAAAGAAAAAAAAAATACAATGCAGCCGCAGATAGCATTGACTTGAACATACAGTGAGCAAAACCTAGCTCTAATTTAAAAATTCGATAGAATTGATGAGAAGAGTTCCAATATCATCAGCTCCTTTGATTTTCGGACATTATCTTGTTATCGGTGAAAAGCACGGAGAGGGGTTGAGAGGATGATACCTGAACGAAGTCGCTTCAGCGGTCTGGTTTGAAACAACCTCGTCGCGTTGGCTATACGCTCTAACAGTGGAGGATGATTCTGTGATTAGGGATTTCAGAGGAGAAAATGCAAGATGAAGGAATCGGAGGAGAGGAGAAATTATTATAATTTTTAAGTATTTGTTACCCAGTGAAGTTGTTAACGCTGGCTTCGCTGTGCAGGGTGGAATTTTGGCTGGATGTGGAGGAGACGGGCGAGACCGTGTGGACTGACTGTGGAGGTTTTTTTAGATTATAGAGTGCTGTTACACGTGACTCCCGCAATAATAACGTATTTTACCTATAATAAAATATTTTATAAAATAAGTTATATATTAAAAATATAATTTATTTTATAACTTTGATAAAACATTTGTAATAAAATTATTTTTATATTATTTTATTAAAAATATTTTAATTTATAATACATACTACACTTTTAATATACTATTTAAATTATATTACTTAAATGCCTTTTATATTTTTTAAAATTAATTCTTTCTTTATATTGTTATAGTGCATTAAAAAAATTAATTTTTTTAAGGGTTCCATTTGGTTTTAGGGAATAAGATCTTTTTGTGTTGTTTAAGACTTGTTAATAATATATTTGTTATGACACTAATGAACCTATATTAATGAATTTTTTTATATGATATTTGATGTGATTCGACTTTAAATTAATTAAAAATTAATAAGACCTTTGGATATTAAGGAGTTTAATAAAAAAATATTTTTTATTATTATAAGAAATTAATGCCTATCAATTCCAATTTTAAAAAAATCAGAATTCTAACTTATATTAGGAAATTGAAATTTTAATTCAAAATTTAAAATTTTAATCAGTTTCTAAATCTAAATATCAACATTTAATAAGATAAATTTTAAATTTTAAATTGAATTTTAATTAAATAAAATGATATAATTTAATATCAGAACTCTAATTTTTTTAAAAATTGGGATTGATATGCATTTTTCCCTTGTTATAATTGTGCTTTTGTTGTCAAGATTTAAATAACAAGAAATTAAAAATAAAATTTCAAATAACTAAAAAAAATTTAAATTTTAGTTGTTAGTTATGAAATCTTTTAGTAAGTTTAATATGGTTGTGTTTTCTAATTTTTATAAATTTTGGAATTTTAAACAAAATGAACTAGTTTATTTTTATGTATTTTTACAATATATTATCATGATTATTAGAGAAATAAAAGCAAAAATAATTTTAATACTATTAAACAAGTTTATATTTTTTTGTTGTTAATAATATTAAAACTCATCTTAAATTTTTTTCGTAGTTACAAAATTTATAAAAATAAAAAATCATAATCATGCATACTAGATGGAGTTTAGTTGTTGATTTTAGTTTTCCATTTTAGCTTTTATTTGTCATTGTTTTATCATTCCAACTTTGGCAAAAAAAACAAAAAAACAAAAAAAAAAAAAATCTTTAACAGTTGGCTCAACTAGTTAAAGAGTTTGAAATTTAAGTTCAATGAAGAAGGATCTAAAAAAAATAATTATATTTTATTGTATAATTTATCAAAAGATATACCAAATAATATAAATAAAAAATAGAGAACAAGAACAACGATACGTTGCTAATCTAATCCTAAGATTTCATGTCTTGCCATGCAATTGAGTTTTATAGTACTCCATCCCTTCTTTTTTAATAATTCTAATATGGCTTTTTAACTTTTTAATAGTTCAGCTTATAATAGTTATGGTTGAATCTTCTTCTTCTTTTTTTTTTCCTTTTTTTTTTTTTATGGATTTTCTTATTAATTGATGTGCATTCACAGTTTAATATTGAATAGTTTGATATTGAATTGTTGATATGATTTGTTGGTGTTTTTGGAGCAACTAATTCCTTCATAATTATGTTTATAAATTAGTTGGATTGAGATGCCAAATAAATTTCATAGAAAGAAAGGGATTCAATAGCATACCTTATAAATATTTCTTCTTTTTTGGTCAATCTTTAGTGGGGCTTTAATTTTTTTTCTTTTGAACACAATGGTGCTTTAAATTAGTAAAAGAATTTGTAGGACTTTTTCTTTTTTGAAAGGGCTTATACTTGCTTGGGTCAGTCTGGTATGGCGTTTGGTATTGTGGATGTGGTTATAAGAAAAAGTACTCTAAGGGTTAGTCTATGAGAGAAAAAAAAAAAAAAAAAAAAAAAGAAAGTATGAAGATTAGAAGATAAATTTAAAAAATTTTAAATAATTAATTTTTTTTTATCTTGGTTATACAATGAGAGGCAACCATTTCTCATCCCTTATCACACCTCTCTCACATGCCATCCGACTTGAATTCATAATCTTTTATTTTCAATGAAAAACGATGACTATTAAGTTACTTAGGTCATTAGTAAATAATTTAAAATTTAAATCACTTAAATCTCCAAAAAAATATTTAATAAAACATATTTAAAGTTTAAATATAATGGATCATAAATCCAACTTAATAAAGTCCTTTATTTTTTTAGTATATTTGATTTGATAATGATGGGTTATGCGAAAGAGAATAACCCTATCATTTTTCTAAATTCCTTTCCATTTTTCTAAATTCCTTTCTTCTTTTCAAAATCCTCTCAACCTGAGTCAAAGTTTAAAATTGAGAACTCCAACTTAAAATATCAAACTTTTAATCATTGAATCATCTCTTAAATAATAAAGCACTTTTTAGATTATGCAAGGATGGGCAAAAATAGAAAATGGGATGGGAGGGATATGTTTGCAAATGTATTTAACATATTTAGAGCATGTTTGGTGAAATTTGTAAAAGCTTTTACTTTTTTAATATTGTTTATGAGTGATAAGTTTAAATTTTTATTGAAGAGAAAATTTAAAAATTGTTTTTAAAAATAAAAAAAAAAGTGAGTAAGAAGTAAGTCAAAAGGAAATTTATAAAAAACATAAATTTGAAATTTTTTAAAATTTATTAAAATTTACTGCTTAAAATCTTTTTAACATTAAAAAAAGATTAAAAAAATATAAGTTTTTAAGAAAAAAATTTAAAGTTATTAAATATCAATACTATCAAAAAGTTAAAACTCAGACAAATTTCACTAAACATGCCCTAAATATGATTGGTGGAGAATGGTTCCACCTTGTTCGAATGATAGGGGTGGGGTTTGGCATCTGGACGAAGGGTAGCCTTAGACGGGTGCTTCGGTGAAGTTTAGGAATAGGGATGAGATGAAACTGGCGAAAGATCCTTACCCTGTGCATGATGGTGGCTAGATGTTTTTGGTTACTTTGACGGTGGCAGTTGCAAACGAGCAACGAGCAACGGGCAACGGGAGGAGAGTAGTTCGCTTCTGTAGGGTCGTGGTGTGGTAAGGGAGGATAGTGACTAGATTTCGGACCTCATAGGGACATGGTGATATTCAGTTGGTTGGCGGTGGAGGGAGCTCTTGGGAATGGCTATGGCTGAGATTGAGGTTGAGCTTGACTGACTAGAAACGCCGGTGGTGGCGTGTTTTCAGCTAAGTAATTTTTGCATTGATAACCCTGATTTCCCAGAAGATGATTTGATTTGGCTAGGATTTGATCTGGAAATTACTAAGGTTTTTATGAAATTCAGTTCTCTCCAATTAATAGAGTAAGATTTGTTTCCAATTCCATTTACGGAAGGAGTTGTCATGGTGGGGTTTTTACCTCACTAATCAATACACCCTTGTGCATGTTTTTACTCCCAAGTACATAAATATTTTTTTTCTCTACTTGAACACTATTATAACCATTTATTTTGACCAACTATCCTATCACAAAGAATATTACTTTATTTATTTAGTTTTTTCCTTTAAGAGTAATATAAGTAAATATATAAATAGTCTTAAAATTTTTAATTTAGAAAAAAAATCAAATAGTGACAATTATTATGAACAAAAGAAGTATAATTTAGGTTTTATATTGGGAATGTTTCTTAGTGCTTTAGCTTTTAGCTTTTATTTTTTTTACTATTTTAAAATATATAAAATATTAATTAAAATAAATATTAAATATATTAAATATACTTTATATATTTTTAGAATATTAAAAAATCAAAAAAACTATAACTATAATTATAGCCCCGCACTTGAAAACCCAATAGCTTACCCAAATTTCTATTTTATTTAAGTAATAAAATTCACAAAAATAATATAAAAACAGAAAATTAAAAGTATAAGGAAGAAGAGATCAAGTCATAATTTATAGTAGTTTCTTCACCCCGAAGTACATCCACTAACTAAGTTTCTTTGTTTGAGAATTTAATTCACTAGGATCCTTTTACTTACATATGAAAGATTAAACCAAAACAAACTTTTTACTTGTAAATGAAAGATTAAAATTTCACACCTAGCTTATGGAATTGTATGCAAGTGAATCTTGAAAACTTACTCAACTCCTTCAAGAATTATCTCAATTGAAGAAGATTACAAAACTTTTATGAAGGAGGATTACCCAAAGAACTCACAAAAATTAAGTTACAGAGAATTCCTCTGTGCTATTTTTGGTTTGGTTCTCTTAATTGTTAATCTAATTTGACTTGGCTTGTGGAGGAACCTTTTGCAATTAAGTCTTCTTTTCTGTCTTTAACGCCTTTTCAGATATTGTAACAATTTAATTCCACTTTTTTCAGCGCTCAAAAAAAAAAAAAATCCACTTTTTTCAACTTTCCATAATAGGTCTTCAATTCTGTCTTGAAAAAACACAACTAACCAAAACTCATGGCTCATTAAATCAAACTTGTTTGCTAAGTTGTTGAAATTGACTCTTCTAGAATTTTTGGTTTGAACCCATAAATATTGATTTGAACCACTTTTAGAAAAACTCTAGTGGGATTGGTTTGAACCAAATTATATTGGTTTGAATCTAGAACTTTAATCAAAGGAGATAGAAGCTTGCTAAACTTTGATTTTAATCATGAGGAAAAATTAGAACACTTCAATTAATTTGCTTGCACACTTAAAATTAAATTCATCAAATATTAATAAATTATATTTTTAACTCATCATCAAAATTCATCAAATAACCTAACAGTACTCCCACTCCCAAACCAAGCCTTAGCTTTTTAGCTTTTTAGATGGCTTTTTTTTTTAAAAAAAAAAAACAAATTATACTAAGTAACATTTTTTTTTTTTTGGGTTGCTCAATGAAGGCAACCTTCTCCCATCTCAAAACTTATCCATCCACATATTATATAATTTGAATTCAAAATTTTTTATTTTCATTAAAAAAATATTACCACAAATTAATTAGATCATTGGCTTTTAAATGGCCTAATAACAATTTGGGGTTTGCAATAATTCAAATTTCTTATTTAATTATAATTGAATTATAGAATCATAACCCAAGCTAAGTCCAAGTGGGATTGGAGGCGATTTCAAGTTTAAGATAGTTGTTCCCTGGTTTCGCCTATTCAGTTTTTTTAATAATACTCTCATTTGTTTTCTCATAAAAATTATATATATATAAAGTAGACAACTAAATGTGATGGTATAGAGTATATTTAAATTTTTTTTATCAATTATTATATCTAAAATTAATCTTTAAATAATAATATTTAGGACTAAAGAAATCAGGTTGTCCGCAAAAAGATCATCAAATACGTACTCCAATTTAGCTCATGAAGCATGAGGCTTTATGGACTCTCGATTTGATCTTGCTCAAGAATCCAATGAATGAAATCATCTACATAATTAGACTGGACCTCACACTCATCATTGGGCAAAAATCAATTAACATCATTCCTAGATTTCTCAGACCTACACTCACCTTCTCTAAACAAACCAAGGTCACATAGTTTTATTTTTAGAGGCCACATTCCTTATTACTCAGCGATAGCAATTTGATTTAATAACTAATGTATTGGAGGTCTTTAAATTTATTTTTTAGACAAAAGTCAAAAGGTACTTAAAGGTCAATATTTCTAACATGTTTTACGATTCACCTTATAATGCATCTTATTTAGAAGGTCATATTAACCTAGAAATTGAACATTATAATAATGCGGATATCTTCATGGAATAAAAACCTAGAATTTTCCTTCATAAGGTAGAAACTTCAAATATCATTGAGGTTGTGAGTTTAACTCTATAAATAACAAGTTTTCTCAATAAATTTGAGTTGTATAATATATTAAAGTTATCTTGTGTATATATGTATTATATACACTTTATATGGTTGCTTCTTACCCAACATAAAAAATATATACATTTTATCTCACTAATATTACGGTTCATATCATTAATAGTGAGGCTATTAGGCAAAGTTTACAAGTAAATGTTGGTTATAAGCTCTTCCTCGTGTCTAAAATTCAAAATTTTGTTAAGAGAGAAATCGTAATTTGTGACTTTTTAAGTTATAAGTACCCCCAAAAGGTAAGCTTAAGGGGTATTTGGGTTAGCTATTTAAATGTAGCTAATAATCAATATTTAACAACTGATAATTATTGTTGTTTATAATTTGAAGTATCTAATTTATTTGATTAGAGTTAATAACTGATAGTTATTTACAAAACACCAAAACATAGACCCCTTAAGTAATTGTTGCTTATTCCTCTCCAATATATTATTAGTTTTCTATTTTCATAATTAAAAATATATTTAAAAGTTAACATTAAAAATTAAATTAGAAATTAATAAATTATGGAGTATAAGTGATTAAGAGTTTAAAACTTTAAATTGGAGATCTAGAGTTTAAATTTTGAGAGAGGTGAGAAGAGATTAAGAAAAGGAAAGTTCTTATTATATAACTTATCATTTGGTATACTAAAAAAAAAAATTTTAATTAATAGCTAAAATTGAAAATTTAATTTATTAATTTTTTATTTGAATTTAACATTTTAAATTTTTTGATAACTAAACAAAAAAAAAAAAAAAAAAACACACGCACACAATAGCAATGCGAAGTTTCATGACATTTTTTTAGTACGGACACAACCACAAGAAGAAAGAAATTTTCTATTCTGTTATGAAAATAAGATTTTATTTTATTTTTTTGGCTTTACTACAAGAAATATGATAACATTTTATATTATGTTTAGCTTTTACGCATTAATATATAGTCAAGCATATCATCAACGTTGGGCTTAACATTTTTGAATTCTTAAACAAAAAACAGATGTTTAAACAAGCCTTCTAGCTGTAGTGTTTGAAGAAGTAAAATATCCATCCCTCCTGGGTGAAACAAGTTTAAGAATGGTAGCCAAAATATCACCACAAGACACAACAGAGAAACAGTGTAGGCGTGGTAGAAGACCATTAGCCACTCCTCGTTCATTCCCCCTTTCTGCATGTTATCAACTAAAAGAAAAACTTATCAAAAAGAAGGAAAAAAGGCTTAATTTAATAATTAGTTTATTAATTATTAGTTTAATTTTATTTTAATCTAAAAAATTAATTTTCCTTTTAAATGATTTATAAATTATATAAAATATTTCAAAATAATTTATTGTACAAAATTTGTATTAGTTTTAACAAAAAAATAAATAAAATAGAATAATCTTAACCGGTAAAATAATTCATGATAGACTATGTAAGCTATTAAAATATGTCAATATTTATGGTTTCTACCACAAAGAAAGATCATTAAAAGGGAAAGCTGAAGCAATACATGATAAAGGTTATAGTCCTTCGGAAAATGAAAAGAAGTTATTATCCTTATAAAATTAGTTTTATCTCAAAATTAATATAGTTTAAAATCAATTTGACTAAATGGAGTGACATTGCTGTTAGAAAATTAACAAATTAGATTAAACTGAAATAAAAGTAAAAGTACCCAAAGATAATAGACAAAATAAAAAATATATACAAAATTTACTGGACGGTTTATTAGATTAAGTCAAGAGAAAACGTACCAACAGAAAAAGAATATTGAACTTTACTCCATCATGAAAGAGAAATTTCAATTGCATTTCGTACCCCCTGTAAAAGATAAAAAATAGGATTCAGTAACCAAAAACCATGTTCAACCATCTGATATCCTAAGATTCTAGTAAACAAGTAATCAGCAAACAACTAAGTAATATTTAGAAGCTGTTCTTTCTTCTCTCATTTATTGAATGATAAAGAAATTACATAAACAAGTTGGGTCGTGATGCCTTGTAAGTTGTTTTCAACTTCCTGCTTGGAGGTCTAACGTTCCTGAACACCAGGGTGAACTTGATCTTATAGTCATGGAACTGCTTGGTGCTCTCCCTCTCGCACAATTTAGCTAGAATGGTGGTAGTCTTGATAATCTGGATGCAAGGAAATCTGACCTTATGATGGGAAGCCATCTCAGTGTACATCTGTTCCATAGCACCATTTAGAATGGTGTCACGATGCAACTTATACATGTTGTGGTAACCAGGACAACTTTCATAACGCAGCCAAATACCATAGTTCTTGATCTTTGTTGGGTTCTTCTCAAAAATATGAAAGTTAAGTTAAAGCAAGAGCCTTGACGAGAGAACTATTCTTCAAAGGTTAAATAAATTGGATGAAAATAATGCATTAAAATCAATCAATACTAGTCCTGAAATGTAATCACACCAAATTTATAGAGAGAAAAATATAATTCAACATATGTGATCAGCACAACTTAATATATTAGTTTAAAGAAGATTTATTCAACTTCAATCAGGTGGTTTATTATTTGGCAATATCGAAATTGCAATTGAAACAACTACATGGAAGGAGAATGCCCTTTATTTGAAATACAAAAGAATATTCAAGGTTGGATATTACTGTCACTTATCAGCATCTTGTTAACACACATATAAAGTCTAAACAACAGCTCTGAATTCCAAACACACAAGAACTTTCCCACCAAAACAATATATAGTCCCATTTGATTAAAGCTTCATCAAGCCAACTATCAAGAAGTTATAAATTATTTTGGACATAAAAAATAGGGTGGATTAGAAAAATTGTTTCAATAATGCTTCAATATATGCAACTGTCAATGAGTGGAACTACAAATTTTTACTCTGAAGACATAAAACATTTAGAGAATTAACATGCAGTGACAAAACAACAAATGTCCCATTTCTCTATATGATTTCAATCTCCATAACAAATTTAAGGACAACAATTAATCAAGAGATGTGAATATGAAAGAAGACGATTGACTTCTATTTACTACTTCAGATACCAAGACAACCCACTAAATAACTTCATAATGCTGATATAAAAAAAATGGAAAAACTTCATAGTGAGTTGCACACTGTATATGGAAAGCATGAGAATTGAGAATGTACCTCGTTAATGGCAAGAACTTGGCCATTGCTCTTCTTGACCTTCTTCAACTTCCTCAAGAAATACCTAATGGAAATTAATCAACAAACTGAAATTCTAGCACCAAAAAACTAAGTTTTTTTTTTTTTTAACAATAAAAAGTAACATTTATTAAAAAAACAATGTACAAGGGGTACTCAAACCCATAAACCCATAAATATCCCAACTTGAAAAGCATAAATTTACAAAACAGAATAGCCCTTCCTCATTTATCGATACAAGAGCACTTCAAAGTTGTTAAAAATTTCAACCTGCACTCTGTCAACACAGAACAAGAAACAGAAACTTTGATTCTAGATGCTTACTGTATGGCGTTGACATCAAAATTATGTGTCAACACCACACCCGTGTAGGGTTTCTTTCCTCTTTTGTAATTTCTTCAATGGTAAAATGACACATTTGGTCCTTCAGATTTTGTACAATGAGCATTTAGATCCCAAAAACCCAAGATTTATTCATTTAGGTCCATAAGATAACACCTTCCTTCTTGCAATTTAGTCCCTCCACTTTGAGAAGATGTTCATTTAAACCCAAAACTCATATTCTTATGCATTCACGTCCTTTTCTTTTCTACCACCCTAGACAAAGGAAGGGTCGTTGGCTATATGTTTTCCATTTTGTTGGCTGCATACTTCATCTCCATGTTAGTTTCTATGTTCACTGATGTTGAAACTTTATGCCCCTACAACTGCTACGATTACCGCACCAATCTGAGTAAGCATATGACCAGCCATCAATTTTGTTCTTAATCCAGTAATATGAATTAGACTGTATCATTTCAAACACCTCATAAATTGACACCTGTTTTCCTTGGAAAGTCTTTCGGTTTCGTGCTAACCATATAGCCCATATTGTGGTAGACCACACCACTTGCCAACCTTTTTTATTTCTACCTACCCAAGCGTGTTGAAGGTGAGCCTCCTTACAAGTTTTAGGCATCACATGCGTGAAACCCCACCAAGCATAATTTTTGTTCCATATTTTTGTTGAAAACTCATACCATAGTAGTAGGTGATTCTCGTTTTCCATTGTTGCCCTGCATAAGCTGCACATGGCCTCCGATTGTTGCTTAATAACATTTCTTCTTAGTAAATTTTCCTTGCATGGCATACGTCCCATCATTAATAGCCAATTAAAAGCACAAATCTTCATAAGGATTATCGGGTTCCAGCAGCTTTTGAGATTTTTGTCCTTGTCTCCATCTATTGTTGTTATTAATAACTTGTATGTTGATTGTATTGTGTATCTGCCTTCTTTTCCGTGTCTCCATTGCCATTTTTCCTCAGCATCTCTTCCAAGTTGCACATTGTTGATTATGTTCTAGAGTTGTGCTTCCTGGTCTTGCTCTCATGCCATTAGTCTTCTTCTCCATTTTAGCCTCCATCTCCATGCTTGATCATCCCACTCCCCCATTTGTTGCACAATGCTTTGAGGATCTGTGGAAAGAGAAAATAAATGAGGAACAATTCATCTAAACTACAAGGTCTTGTCCACCTATCCTTTTAGAAAGAGACTTTTGTGCCCTCACCTATTGCCCTCTCAAGCCTAGATTTAATCCAATCTTGTTTCGCCTCAATCATCTCATTTATTTTGCAAATATCCTTCCACCACCTAGATCCCCTTTCCTACCCCCCTCTCATCCATTCCGCCTAGCTTACTCCATCCTTTTTGTATTTTTCTTTAAGCACCCTACTCCATAATCCTAATTTCTCATTTGCAAGTCTCCCCCATAATTTCCCTAGCAATGTAATATTAAACACCCTGAGGTTCTTAATTCCCATCCCCCCCAATCTTCTATCCCCACAAACTTTTTCCCACCTAACCCATGCAATCTTATTTCTCTCTTCACACCCTCCCCATAAAAATGTTCTCCTAATAGCATCAATTTTCTTTATCACTCCAGCAGGTAGGAGATAACTAAACACAAGGAAGACAAGAAGATTGGTTAGCACGGAATTAATGAAGACAATACACCCCCCTAAGGATAAGAACTTGTTTTTCCAACTAGACAACTTCCTCCCACTTTTGTTTACTAGTTCAGCCCATGTATCTTTGCACCTCAATTCGGCTCCAATTGGCATTTCCAAATAAGTTATAGGTAGTTTGTCTTTTTTACAATTTAGGAAGGCAGCCCACCATTGTAAATCTTCATCTCCCATGTTCATTCCATACAACTTGCTTTTGTTGTAGTTGATCTTGAGTTTAGAAGCCATTTCAAAGATCCTCAAAATGCTTTTAACTGCCTTGAGGTTTCCTTCCATAGCCTCTCCAAACAAGATAATGTCATCCGCAAATTGGAGATGAGATAATTTTAATCCCTTCAAACCCACCGTAACTCATTTGAACAATTCTTTTGTTTCAGCTGCGGCTATTAGCCCCAAAAGGCCCTCCGCAATGATGAGGAACAAGAAGGGTGAAAGCGGGTCACCTTATCGCAAGCCCTTGCTCACTCTGAATTCGTTTGTTGCACTACCATTTAATAAAACTGACATTATGCTTGATCGTAAACACTCCATAATCCATTTTCTCCAAACATCATGCCTCATCATGTATTCTAAAAAGTCCCAAGAGACCTTTTCATAAGCCTTCTCAAAGTCAATTTTGAAGATGAAGCTCTTTTCCTTTTTCCTTTTAATCTCATCATTGGTTTCGTTTACCACTACTACACTATCCATTAGCTGCCTCCCATGTATGAATGTCGATTGATGTTCACTTATCAAGCCCTCCATCACTACATTTTATTTGCTAATAACTTTGCAATAATTTTGTACATACAACCAATTAAGGAGATGGGCCTATGGTCCTCAATTTTTACTGGCTTCTCTTTTTTGGTATTAAAACAGTGAATGAAGCATTTGAACCTTTCACTAACCTTCCATTCTTCTGAAAATCCTCAACAATCCTTCACTATCTCCCACATTGTTTTTATGAACCCAAAGTTAAACCTGTCTGAACCAGGGGTCTTGTAGCTATCACAATCCCACATTGCCTCCTTTTCCATCCACACCATATCCCTCTTACGTTATGACACTAGGATCATGGTAACATACCTTCCCCTCCAAGGTTTTGCTTCTGTCTACTGGGCTTCTTTGATTTCCTGTCCCTCTCTTCTAATTGTTCCAATTTATGTCAGATATCTTTTTCATTCCCATGTGCTTCAACTCGAATTGATTTAGCAAATTCCCAAATTTCTCTTGCCCCAAAATTCCTCTTACTCTTTAGAAAGGTCTTGTTGCAGTTGATGTTGCTATCATTTAAAGACTCATCGGTAACTGCATGATTCAAATTGGGGATGAATCTGGCAAAGGTAGATCCTATGCCAAATCTATCCTTGATTTCCCTTTTCTTCTCTTCCTTGCTTCTAACTGCATTAGCTTAGCCGCCTTGTACACTGCCACACATGGCTTGGTCCTCTTGTTCCTTTTATGAGCTTTTGTTTTTTCTTACCTCCTCGTCCCTTCTTATGCCATCCCTGAGTCGTTGTTCTTCCCTTGGGAAGATGCTTGACGACTGTCCATCTCATTTATGCTACAGCCCTTTTTTTTTTTTTTTGTGCTTCATTTTATTTGGCCCACTTCTTTTCCTTTTATTGCACTGCTTCTCTAGTCCGTAAGTTTGCGTTATGGCTTGCATTGCATTTTGGACTTGTTCTACAAATGCTTAGGACTCTTTTTCCATCCCATTTATATCCAGCCCAATCTCTTCTTGAATCAATACTTTGCTGTTGCTTTGTTTCAATTTGGGCTTGTGGCCCATTCTTTCAACAACTGTTTCTTTGACCCTGCTGAACTCTACTGTTGCTCCATCTTCGGTTCTCCCACTTATATCCTCACTCTTTTCAGAGTTAGTAACCGCCACCTCTATTCTCCCATAGCCTTCTGACACATCCCTCATCATTTTCTGGGCAATATTTGAATTTTTCTTCTTGGGACTGCAATTTGCTAGTCCCACATTAATTGTTTGATTTGGCCATATCTCATGTAGTTGTTTCCCCCTTCATCCCTTCTTCCTCGTTCTCATGCCCATTTGCCACATCATCGTCTTCTTCATCTCCAATTTTAGAAAGATTTGAAAATCTTTCAACCTTTCCTTGAACAGACCCTGTTGCTTCCAATGATCAAAGTGACCATGAATCACTATCATGATCATTACTAAATCCACTATTAAACACATGATCAGACTTCATGGAGAATAAATTATTTGAGTGCTTTTCCTCCACACAATTGATGTTGTAGAATTCTCCATTAATTTTCACGGTTAACTTCTTTGATATCACCTCCATGCAAGATGTGGAAATCAATACTCTGGCTACATCAAATCTTTTTTTGTTGCTTGTACTATCATCTAAAGAGATGAATTTTCCCCATAACATACTGAGATCTTGGAAGAACTTGGGCCCCTATGCATGTAGAGGGACCCCATGGGATTTCATCCAAGTAAACCTCTCTGTTGCAACAATTGACAGAGACCATGGCTTTACTTCATCAAACCACTGGGCTAGCTAATCTTCTGCATTTTTCACTAAGTATTCTAGTTCTTCCCACAAATTGGGTTTTTGCTCTTCTAAACTTATTTTTTCCTTTGTTTGGATATGGAATTGTGGTTCATCAATTTAATCTCAGATTTTATCATGTTTAGTATGAATTAATTTTGCCATCTAAGGCTAAACCCAATTTGTGGAACTCAGATCTGTAGCCTTCACTGTTGCGCTTGTCCCCTTTGTTTTCGATTGAAGTGTCCCTAATGGCTGCCTTTGCTTCTGCCGTCACTCGCACAGAATCCGCGCAAGCTCTGCCTCAAACTCGCCTTCCAAGCTCTCTGCCGGCTGCCTCTAAAATCCCCTCTAGGAAGCCTTTCCTCATCCACCTCCAAAAATCCCTTTTTTATATCAAACCCCTTACGAAAACTGCGTGCCCTTCTTTTTTAAAGCCCTTCTTTTTTAAAGCCCATCTTATCTCCACAATGAGATAAAGCCCACAATGTTGTGTCACGTGTATGCAAGAAGAAAATTCAATTCTGGTCTTTGAATGGGGAAATCATGGAATCAGACTTGATGTTTTCAACTTTTGCCACTTCAGCCCATTTACTCTCAATTTCTTTAGTTTTACCCTCTACCTACAAAGAATGATAAAAGTAATGTAAAACCAAATAAAATCGTTCCAATAAAATATAAAAGACTACAATTAATGACTAAAATGCCATGTATAATTGTATGAAATTTAGGCTCATCACTTCTCTATCTTCACATTGCATCAGAACTAACTTCCCATCCATTGGTTTTAAAGCCACAGAAAAATACCCCTCAATGTAGAATTTCTCTTGTATTGTTAGGATTAATTCTATTGCCCTGGCTGTTCCTACATAACTGCCTTTCACCCATTCAAATTCTGCTTCCTCAACATTGAATTCCCATCCTTTCCATTCTGGAGTTTTGTTTTTTGCTCTCTATTCCCTTCTATCTTTCGTTCTAGGAATGTTTGTCCTGACATTTTCTGTATGGTTCTTTGTTTGCTCTACAACCACAACCTTGTTGATCACAAGTTCACTTGTCTTTAATCCTTTGAGAACATCTGCATAAAACCATCTTGCTTGTCTGTTTGCTTCCATTATGCCTTCCTTATCTACATTCTTCTGGTCACCTTCCTTATCTGCGCTATTCTGGTCTTCTCCCTTCTGCATCTTTGGTTGTCTTTCGAACCTCGATAGATTCATGTGGATTTTAACTCCTCTGACATTGATCTGGTCTAGCTCCCTCTCTAGCATTCTAGCATTTTCCATGTCTTGAAACTTGACAAACCCAAAATGTCTGCCAGATTTATCTTTCTTGTTTGGAAATAGATCTCTACAACCCTGCCATAGCTTCTAAAAGCTCACCAAATTTGTTCTTGGTTCCAATTGTTCGGAAAGTTGGTGAAGAAGAATGTGATTGACTAATTGTACATGGCTCTGTCAATTCTCTAGTCTGGTTGGAAAACCTTGGTCTGACCTTGCTGATTGGAATGATCCCAGCTCCGTGCTGTTAGTCTTCTTGTCTTCCTAGCCTTTCTCTCTCTCTCTCTACCTCTGCCTCTGATCTCACTTTCTAATTTTGCATAGTACCACAAAACTAAGTAACAACAAAACTCTAAAATCAAATATGAAAAGCACATTTAAATTCACGTACCAAAACTTGAACTTGGTCCAAACCTCATTTGTGGCCCACAGCTTCATTCTATAAATCTTTGGATGTTCATCGGCATTAATAGAAGAGCCATTCCCACAACCTGGTCATAGTGAAACTGCACAATCCCAGAAATGGTTTACAAATGAAAGCTTCATTTCAACGTTAATTTATGGAAAAAAATAATTGAGATTGACAGTCTGGTATTAATTGATGATTCAAAGTTTCAAACAGCTAATATTGGGAAATTGAATAGAACATGATGATGGAAAGATGCATAATATTACGAAATCGAGTAGTGTGTCACAAGTGGATCCTAGAGGTGATGAGTGTTGTTCTTTCCCTTAGGTAACCATTTCCAACAATGAGAGGAAAGGAAGTATGAGCAATCACCACTTTTCTGATTCGCGCCCTTTGTACTAAAAAAAGTCCTTCTTTTGTCCTATTAAAAACCAAAGGTTAAAACATCAATTTGATCTCTTAACTTCAACTTTGTGTCAAAATTATCCTTTAACTTAAAAAAAATACTAAAATTGTCCCTAAATTTAATTTTTATATAAAATTGTCCTCAAACTTTGAAGACAGTACTAATTTAGTCCTTAAACTTTAAAATCAATTACCAACTTAGTTCTTGAACATTGATTACAAATATTAATTTAGTTTTTCAACTTTGATTATGTATTAGTCCGATATGTAAATGGAAATATGTCATAATAGTAAAATATAATTGTTTGATTTTACACTTCATTATTATTTCAAAAAAGAATTGATTTTGTGATAAAATAATAGGTTATATAACATTTCTATTAGTAGAAAGACTATTTTGGTGCCAAAATTAAACTTCAAGGATAATTTTGATATAAAATTAAAAGTTAAGGGACTAAATTTATATTTTAATAAAAAAATAAAAGCTCTTTTTTTAATCCTTTATTTTAAAATTTTTATTATTTAACATGTCACATGTATATAAAAATAACAGATAAACTAAAAAGAAGTTAGATAAAAAATTTTAAGGACTAAAAAGATGTTTTATTATATATAGAAATTTAAAAAAAAAACCTTTTTATTAAAATAAAAGGAACAAAATCTGATTTTAGCCTTTCCTAATCAGTGGGAAATCCACCATTGGAGCAGGCGGGGGTCACCATCAGCCTTTGTGGATGTTCACAAGAGCTGGGGTGATCTGTTCGAGCCCCAGCCCATCCACTTCTCCCAATAGAGAGAATTTAAAATATAGTTGTAATTGATCCTATTTCCAAAATATATATATATATACTAAACAGTAGAAAATAAGTATTACCTATAGCTCTAACAAATAAAAAAATTTCTACTCAATAACTAATTTAGACAATTAAAACGAAAGAGTCAATCTAATTGCTAGATATTGTCAGCCCAACAACCATACAGGCAAAAGTAAGGTTACAAATAGTGATGTTAATGGGGTCCTGCAGGTCGGGAAAGTAGCTCCCCATCCATTCGCGGGGACAAGAATGCCTGCAAGGATTTTTTATGTGAGTAGATTTTGTTTTTCATTCTCCTTTTTTTTGTGAGGATTCTCGTTTCTTACTAATTAATATTAAAATATAAAATTTTTTATATATAATTAATTAATATTCAATTATAATAAATAAAATTTTAAAAATTTCAAATACAATTAATTAAAATTCTCTAAATATAAAATCAAATATAAATTATGCAAATAAATAAAGATTAATTCAACATAAATAACTAAATCAACAAACTTGTTGATGATGGGTTGGGTTAACATTTATAGGTTAGGTTGAATAAAATTAGATTAAATTTAATTTTTATTAGATTGGATTTAAGTTTGAAAATTAAATTAAATTTAAAATAAAATTAATTTACATATTTTTGTAATTTTTGCAAGGAAAAGATCTCTGCGAGACCCTGTGAAAATCGAGACAAATT
>BPVZ01000023.1:506975-517489 GCA_020521535.1 Rubroshorea leprosula | reverse complement strand
TATACACCCTTATAGCATATATTAGAAAATTCCTTAATAGAATCTTGTATTTCAACAAATTGTAGTGGCAAAACCGGGAGGAACATTTTTGACGTGGATTCTACAGTTAATTTTTTTTTCCTAAATTCTGGACATTGACTTGATCTTACTTTTCCTGTTTGTTTGCATGTTTTTTTTATAGCTTTTTGGTGTTAATCCACTGATTAAAGTAGCGAGTAATGATGAGAAAGCAAGGTAATTAATCCGGAAAAGTGTGAGGTGAAATACGGATTTTTGGCAATTAATATGGTCAAATTAGCAGGCAGCTCATGAGTGAATAAGAGATGATAATAAAACTTGATTTTAACCTTTCAAGGAAAAAGTCTTATTATTGTTAATATTTTTTGAACTGTTACACTTTGAGGTAGGAGGAACGAAAATATTTGTATGAAATTATCATGATTCAAATTTTAGTATCTATTAGCTAAAACATTTGGTGTACTAATCAACTAGCCTACTAAGCCTAGTGCCAAGAAAAATGTCTTATTGGCTGGTAGTTAAAATGAGGTTATGATATTTTAGGTTTTAAGATAAAATCTTATTTTATGAAAGTTGTTGTACAATTTTATATTAGTTTGTTAAAATTTATAATTTGATTTGATTTGTATTGTGATGTATTCAATTTTAACTGATTGATATGATGTATACTATAATGGATTGTAATGAAATTTGTACCCATCAAAGCCTCTAGGGAAAACAAAAATTAGCAAAGAAGGTTAAAAGGCATGATCAATTTGTCTTCCCATTTTCTCCTGTTTTACCTCCAAATTAAGTATTTATTCTAAATTTTTATAAAAAAAATCTAAAATATAAGGTTATAATAACTTAAATAGGTATTTCCTATAATCTTATTTAGTTGTTTTATTTTGATTTTTACATAAAATTTGATAAGATGATTTTATATAATAAATAAAAAAAATTGAATTTTTCTCTGTACATAATTTCTGTTGAGTATTTTTAGTTAAATTCATAAAATTTTACTTATTATTTATTTGTTATAAAAAATTATTAAGTTAATTTATATAAAATTGAGAGAATAAGACAAGCAATTAAGAAAAAGATAAGAGGGAGTAGTTTGTAAACTAAAATGGGCACTTTTGAGGAAGCTTTTTTTGCTAAATTCCTATTTTAGTCCCTTAACTTTAAATAAAAAAGCTTTTTTGGTCTCTCAACTAATTTTGGATCCATTCCGGTCTCCCAACTCTAAAAATGTGGGTTTTTTTTGGTCCCCTAGTTAAATTTTGCCTACATGGTAGTTAATTTACGAAAGGACTTTATCTTGCTCTCAATTTGGTCCATCGACTTACATCAAAATGACTTTTAGTTTCATCTTTTTATTTTTTTCTTTAATTTTATTCTTGTAATTTGGTCCCTAAACTTTTAAAAATTTTGCAACATAATTCCACGATTTATTATATCTTTGAATTGACTGATTTAGTATTTTTTTTTTTTTTTTGCAAAAGAAACAAAAGTAATGTAAATCAAATAAAATTACATGTAACCAATTCAAATACCATTAGAATTAAGACTAAATAGCATCATATTATATATGAAAATTCAATCTATCAAACTAGGTAGAAATTTATTAGATTTTAAATTATGTGACAATTCCATATAAAATCATTTGCAGACTTGGAACAAGTAAGAGATATTAATTAAAATAAATTATATAAATATCTTATAAAATTATAAATTATTAAACTTAGAATTCTCTATTTCAATCCAAACTACAAAATACATTTTTTGATAAACCTATATAATGATGAATTTCGACTTTGAACTTGAATTTTTCAATTTGTAAAATAATATAATTTATTTTAATTAATGAGTTCCAATTATCCAAGTTGACAATGACAAATGAATCTAGGTGGAATTGTCACCTCATTTTAAGTTTAATAAATTTCTCAAATTCTCATGTATAATATGGTGTTGTTAATCTTTATTTCAATGGTAATCGAATAGGTTAATTGTGATTTCTTATTTGATTTTACATTGCATTTGTTGTTTTTGCTAAAAATGACTCAATTGTACGAAATTAGAAATGTTGGGATTGATTCGAAATGTTTTTTAAAGTTTAGGAACAAATTACTAAAAAAATTGAAATTAGGAATCAAACTAAAAAAATAAGAAGAGGAATAAAGTGTCAATTTTATTTATATTAAGGGACCATAATTGTAAGAAACATAAAGTCCTTCCGTTAAGTTAGTTGCTACATAGGCAAAAATTTAACAAAAAAGTATACTTTTTAAGAGATGAGGGATCCAAATTAGTTGGGACCAATAAAGCTCCACTGATTAAAGTTGGGGGACTTTGGATTTAACCTCTTTTCTTTCTGAGCTTGAATCTCTGAAATATTAACTTCTCCAAAGGGTTTCATCATAAAGGAGCAATTTTGAGTTTTATTTTTTAAATTTTAGATATATTTTAAATTTAAATCTTAAATTATAGCAAAATTTATAAAGTGACATTTGACAATGAGATTGAATAATATAATGATTTTTTATTTATTTAAAATATTTACATAACTATTATTTATTTATTAATATAAAATTTATTTTTTGATTATATGTTTAATTTTTAGTTTTCAAACCCCTAACACAAAACCAATTGAATTTTTTTATAACAGCCAAAACCAAAAAAAAAAAAAAAAAAGGGATTAAATCCAATCATTTTATTGATTTTGATTGGTTTTTAGTTACTTATTTGGTTAACTTAGCCCTAGAGCCTACCATCCGAATGACCTAATAATTTGATTCTAATATTTAGAATTTTAAAAGTACTTTACCTGTTGGATCGAGTAATTTTTGTCACTTTTCGAGTGACTCTTGTCACTTTCGAATAACTCTTGTCACCTTATTAAGGTGTAGTTCCTCCTTCTTCTTAGAGTTAGATTCAAACTCCTATGATACATTGTTTAAAAAATATATATTTAAAATTTTAGAAACTAGTAAAAAATGTGTTACAAATTCTTTTCTTTTCTTTTCTTTTTAGCAAAAAAGAAAGGCTAACATTGAAGGGAAAGCACTTGAAAACGGCAAATTAGGATATGGTTAAGAAGGGGACAAATTAGGGTCCATGTGAAAGGGCATCATCCCTTCTTCTCATATACTTGTCCTTCTACTCATCCTCTCATGTTAGGGTCCGCACATTTATGCCCGTGGACTCGTATTTCTCTTCACAGTCCCCAAAAATGATATAATTTCAGCTCTCACTTAGGCTTAGGACTTAAACATTAGGTTAGGAGTATGTTCTCAAAAAAAAAAATAATAAAGAAAGAAACAAGTAAAAAGATTAAGGACGGTTTTGTATAGGAGTACTGTGCTACACGATGCTGTAAGTCTAGATTTTTTTATGATAAAAATATGATATTAAAAAAGAGTAAAAACATATTTATATAGAAATTTTATATATTATATTTATAAAAAAATTTAATTATTAATTTTTTTATTTTTAATTATTAAAAATATAAATATAAATAATTAAATTTTATATAATTATAATATATAAAACTTTTTATAAATAAATCCTTTTTTATTATAAAATATCAATTAAATTACCAAAAATATAGAAGTATAATTCATTAATTAAAATTAATATTTATAATAAGTACTACAAAAGTATTTTCGAACGAAGTGAAGTATGTTTTTCTACTTAGTACTAATAATTTGGAATGCTTCCTCGCTCTCACAATATTTATCTCTTCTTAATTATGAGCTTTAATTATATGGTCAAAATTAATTATAATTAAAAAATAAATTCATTTATTAGTAATAAAAAATCATAAGAGTTACAGGTTAAATTATGGGATATATCAAAAATGACACAGTATATAATTGTAAGAATATAAAATACTTGATTAAGTATAATTATATGATGATATAACAATTTAGTGGTTATATAAATATTATAATCAAATCTGGATATTGATCTAATAGTGAAGCAACAAGTCAGTATAATCTAACAAAACCAAAAAATGAAAAATAATTGTTAAAATAAACTATTGCTAAAAGTATTTAAAGGCAACATAACGCATACCAACTACATTTTTTATTGTGAACTTTTTAGTAAGAAAGATATAAATTGACATAAAACTCATAAAAACTATACCTGAATGAATGAATTCCCCTAAAGGAAGGCAAGAACCCTCGCAAAGATACCTAAAAATTAAAACAAAATTATGAAAATTAAAAGAGAAACAAATAATCAAAGAAAAGGATAAAGAAATCATGAGAACGAGAGGGAGAAGGGGAGCCGTGGCTGAAGTTCCGCTCCCTTCTTTTTCCCTAATAGTCAACTTGCAGACTCTCCACTCAGTGTTTTTTTTTTTTTTTGGGTCGTCTCTTTGAACATTCATATTATGTAATGCGTTTCGAAAAAATAACAAGAGTAAATCTATCTTAAAATAGTAGATATTGAGAGATAGAGGGGTGATCTACCAATTCCAAGAAAAGTAAAAGGGGCTTATAAAAAGGGCGTTAATTTTGTCTATGAACTTGAAATCTAGTGTTATATCCCCCTCTTTTTTAAGGAAATTTGTGAGAGGTTCTTCTTCAAGTTAGGATTACATGTACAATTATAATTCAAGTAACCATCAACAAATTAAAATTATACATTTAACAATCACAAATTACAAATCAAATAAAAACCAACAATAAAACTAAACCAAACTTTATTCTTGCAAGACCCAAACTTTAAAGGAATAACAAAAAAGGAATAGTAGAGAATTTAGTTCCTATTACCCATCATAAAGAATGGTAAAGCTAACTCTTTCTATAATGCTTAATGCTTAAAAAGACTCTTCAAAACAACTACTTGGAGGCACACCCACCTCCTCCCCAAATCAATGTGCCTTTTTCCCACCATGAAAGATAGAGCCATATACCAACTTACCAAGATATATACACAACTACAAACAAAAGGGAAAAATACAAACCATAATTAAAAATAACTGAAGGCAAGCCCCTGCGCTTTGGGGACTGCAAGTGCAAGCTTGCTCGCAACTCTCAAAGCCTGTATCCTGCTAAAAAAATTCCTCTACTCTGCTTATTACCCACTTCCCCAAAACACATGCTCCTCATCCTCACCGTCATCATCACCTCCACTAGAACCACCGCCTCCTCCTCTTCCTTCTCCTTCAACTTGAACTACTTTATAACTCTGTTTCTACAGAGCTTCTCTTGATCTAAGAAATTTTGGTACATACCAGAGGAAACCAAGATGATCACTGCTAGAGACTTCTACAATGTCATGACTGCCATGGTACCACTTTACGTAGCCATGATCTTAGCCTACGGCTCTGTGAAATGGTGGAAGATCTTTACTCCGGACCAGTGCTCCGGTATCAACCGCTTCGTTGCTCTGTTCGCTGTTCCTCTGCTTTCGTTCCACTTCATCTCTTCCAACAATCCTTACACCATGAACATCCGCTTCATTGCGGCGGACACTCTCCAGAAGGTCATAGTCCTTGCGGTGCTGGCCGTTTGGACCAACTTCACTAAAAGAGGCTGCTTGGAATGGACCATCACTCTGTTTTCGCTGTCAACTCTGCCCAATACCTTGGTCATGGGTATTCCCCTACTCAAGGGGATGTATGGGGAGTTCTCCGGTAGCTTAATGGTGCAGATTGTTGTGCTCCAATGCATTATTTGGTATACTTTGATGCTATTCATGTTTGAATACAGAGGCGCCAGAATGCTGATTTCAGAGCAATTTCCTGACACTGCTGGCTCCATTGTGTCCATCCATGTCGATTCCGATGTCATGTCGCTCGATGGACGACAGCCTCTGGAAACTGAAGCTGAAATCAAGGAAGATGGAAAACTCCATGTAACTGTCCGAAAATCGAATGCATCAAGATCGGATATTTTCTCCAGAAGGTCTCAGGGTTTATCCTCGACTACTCCACGACCTTCGAATTTAACCAATGCTGAGATATACTCTCTGCAATCGTCGAGGAATCCGACTCCGAGAGGCTCCAGCTTTAACCACACGGATTTCTACTCCATGATGGCCGGCGGGCGGAACTCAAACTTTGGGGCGTCGGATGTTTATGGGTTATCTGCGTCACGAGGGCCGACGCCGAGACCGTCCAATTTTGAGGAGGATGGTTCTGGAAAGCCAAGGTTCCCTTACCACGGGACCGGTGGTGCAGCTGCAGCAGCCCATTATCCGGCTCCAAACCCAGGAATGTTCTCGCCGACGACAGGGTCTAAAGGCGTCGGTGCTAACGCTAATGCGAAGAGGCCTAATGGTCAGGCTCAACAGAAGGGGGAAGAAGGCGGTAGAGATCTTCATATGTTTGTATGGAGTTCTAGTGCTTCCCCTGTATCTGATGTCTTTGGTGGCCATGAATATGGAGCTACTGATCATCAGAAAGAAGTCAGATTGGCTGTCTCTCCAGGAAAAGGTAATTCCTTGATATTCAAGTTTCTTTAATTTTTAGTTAAGAACTTACTGACGTTCTGAAAGTTTTGAATTAAGTTTTTATTTTATTTTATTTTACTTAAACAAGCTTCTTTTATTTCCCATGTAATTTTCCTTGGTTTTCTCAGTGGAAGGAAACAGAGATAATAATGGAGAGTATTTGGAGAGAGATGAGTTTAGCTTTGGGAACAGGGGAATGGAGCGGGAGATGAACAATGAAGTTGAAAAAATGGGAGATGGAAAACCCAAAGCTATGCCTCCAACAAGTGTTATGACAAGGCTTATACTTATCATGGTTTGGAGAAAGCTAATCAGAAACCCCAACACATATTCAAGCTTAATAGGACTCACTTGGTCCCTAGTCTCATTCAAGTAAAATTCCAAATTCAAAGAAGAATCTTTGTGCATCATTTATATTTTTTTGGGGGGTTTTGAAAACAACCCACCTATTTGGTTATATCTGGGGTTCTCATTATTTCTCATAACTTGTTGCTCGACTTCTTGTAGGTGGAATGTAGGAATGCCTGCCATCATAGCCAAGTCCATTTCCATTCTGTCAGATGCAGGCCTTGGTATGGCCATGTTTAGTCTAGGTCAGTAAACATTACACCTTTTTCCTCCTTGCTTATATTCCCCCAAAAAAAAAAAATTCCCACTTACCCTTTTCTCTCTTTAATTTCTACCACCCTTTTCCATTATGCAATGTTTGTAATAAATAAAGCAACCAAAGTTAGCTAACCAAAGCAACCTTAATACTGTATAATGGTTATGATAATGTCTTGTGGTGCTCGTGATGATGAAAGGTAATGGAAAAAGAAAAGAAAAAGAAAGAAAAGAAAAGAATATGTTTGTTTGGGTGACAAATGAGGGATGGTGGTGGTGATGGGCATGGTGTGTGTGTGTTTTGATGTCATGACAGGTCTGTTCATGGCTTTGCAACCAAGGATCATAGCATGTGGGAATTCCATAGCAGCTTTTGCCATGGCCGTGAGATTCCTTACAGGGCCAGCTGTCATGGCAGCTGCTTCCATTGCTGTTGGGCTGAAGGGCGTTCTCTTACATGTTGCCATAGTGCAGGTCTGTCACGCCCTCTTTTCCTCTTTATGCTGTTGTTTTATCTTTCCCTTTTGCTGCTTCTGCCCCCTCCTGACACAACCAATCCTACTTAACAATATAAGCTCCAAAGCTTGCTTTGCTTTTTTCCTTAAAAAAAATTGGTTTTTTAAAATATCAGATTTTTTATTAATTTAACTTAAAAAATAGGAGTGCAACTGCAAACAGCAAAGTAAATTCATTGAACAAAAATTGAATAAAATAAAAGGAATGGAAGCACTAATTTAGGAGTTATTAATTAATGAAGAACAAAACATAGGAAACAAAATTCTAACATGTCTTTTTGCCCTAACAAAAAACACAGGCTGCTCTCCCACAAGGAATTGTCCCCTTTGTCTTTGCTAAGGAATACAACGTGCACCCTGATATTCTCAGCACAGCGTGAGTATATTTTCTCAAACACACCATGTCCTCTCCTTTTCCTTTCCCCTTTTCTTTTTGATGAATTTTATCAAACTTA
The DNA here is from genome assembly GCA_020521535.1 of Rubroshorea leprosula. Taxonomy (NCBI): domain Eukaryota; kingdom Viridiplantae; phylum Streptophyta; class Magnoliopsida; order Malvales; family Dipterocarpaceae; genus Rubroshorea; species Rubroshorea leprosula. Next base: position 509,454 of record BPVZ01000023.1, on the reverse strand, counting down.
CCTTATCTCTTATTCTTATTCATTTACAGTGTGATATTTGGGATGCTCATTGCATTGCCCATAACACTTGTGTACTACATCTTGTTGGGGCTATGAAATTATGCCTAAATATATCATCATCGAAGGATTATGGCATGCATCAAATGCAAGCCCTTTTAAGTTCTTCGATCCATTGGAGCGCAAGGGAAGAGAGACAGAAATATGATAAAGGGGCCGATGATGATGATCTTTATTATGAAATGTCCTTTTTTTTCCCTAGTAAAATTTGTAAAATCTTGGTTGTAGTCATTATAAAAAAAAAAAAAATGATTTCCTTGCTTAATTTTTAAATTGTGGTAGCTAGCTAGAGTTCAACCACACAAAAGAAGGAAGAAAAAGGTTGTGACATTGCTGTTACAATTCAACACTAATTAAGATGTTACATTTCATGCAAATGAATCAGATTCCAAGATCTTTCTTTCTTAGCTTGAAATTGGGTCGGTTTTTAGTAAAAGAAAAATAGCTATATATGGATGGGAAGACGCATTAATTAAATCCACAAGCATTTGATTGATTTTGATCCTGAATTTTACAAATATCTTAAATTTAATGACTGAAAAAGGTTTGTAAAATAATTAGTTAAATTAATTTAGAAAAGTATCACTTCACTGGTTCACCCATATTGTTAGATTTCAAACCCTCACCACCTTTCTCCCTTAGAAAGGTTTTAATTAGTCAGACTATACCATAAAATATAAATGAATCATGAACCCAATAAGCCTAATAATTGCTAAAAATAATGATGAAAAGAAGGAAATAAAAATCTTTGTGATTATATTTTTTTTTAAAAATATTAAAAACATTGGGATGCATTTTTTGGGGGTCAATGGGGGTGTAAATAAGATAGTGCATGAAGGGTCCCTCCAGTACAATAGATGGGGTTTGATTTGATATGGACCTCTTTGGAATATTGGGAGACAATATATAGTCACATCGAAAGTTTCCTTTTTCTCTCTTTCTTCCTCTATCTACCTTGTTCTTTTAGTTACACACAGTGCCTTCTACTGACACCTTTCCTTTTCACTCCTGATGTCTTTGGAGCCTTTGTTTAACATCTTTTTGAAAATAAAACATTTCATGCGGTTTTGGAAGGAGGGAATCATCTTCTTTCTCCAACAACAAAAGAAAATTCTTTTGGGATTTCATCTTCTGTTTGACCTTTACTTATGAGGAGGACCCCCTAAAGTAAATTAATTAGATTTTTTCTTTATCAACAAGGAAAAGGATTTTATTAAAGAGATAAGGGTACCTCAGCCCACGTTAAAACTAAAATAGATATCCTTGAAATCCTAGCTAGTAAAACCAACACATTCATTTATGTGTATGCTTTTGATGTCAAGATTTATATTGTTAAGTACTCACTATAATGTGTTATCTACTTAAACAAATCATGATTCTATGGTTTTCTCATCAAAAGAGTCTCTCTCATCTAGATCTACTAAATGAGTTGAGTTGGATTGCCTATTGTGGGTTGTGGGTTAAATAATTTGGGTTAAACAAATTATAATTTACAAGTTTGAAAAGTCGATCCATGTTCTCACCCAATTCACAAGATATAGTACTATAACCTTATTAATATTAGTCATAGCTCAAATGAATTAGGTTAAACATATGTATTAGGGATGACTGCTCATGATCCCACTCATAATAGGTGAGTTGGTTCATGTTGGGGGATTAATTGTGCAAAGTTTTGCCAGGTTTGCTCTATTCAAAACAAAATGTTGATAGGAAAAAATGGGGTCTTTTGCAACTTGCCCAAGGAAAAGAAAATCGATCTTTCTGTGTCCACTCTTTCAGGAATCTTTTATGTGATGTTATTCATACATCAATCACTAAAAGGGAATGTGAATCCAGAAGAAACAAGCACCAAGACCCAAACAAAATCTACTCAAATTTAAGTTGGCTAGGAAAGTAAGGCACCTTCATGGGATTGTGACAATGGTATGGGACAGCTAGCCCTAATAAAAGCATGGCACTGCAATAAGTATAAGAGATATTGTCACTCACCACCTTTGCATTATGTAAATTGGCAGTACATTATTGGTCGATCTCTTACAACATATTCAATGGATAAGGAGTCAAGATGCCCCTCCATTGCAGTTCCAGAAACTACAACATTTTCTTTTCTTCTTTATGTATTTTCTTATTTGCTTGAATCCATATCAGCATCCACATTGATTGAGCTTCGTGAATTTTCAAATTTAACGGCCATAGTGGATTTATTTGAAAAACTTTCTTCCCAACAATAATTTTCCCATGCGAGATAAATAATGAAAAATATATATCATAACGTCTTTGTTTATATTATCTTGCCAAAATGAAAATTATATATTGTTAAAGGGTCAGACTAAAGGTGTGTTTAGGATAACAGTCAGGAGGTTTTTCGTATAACCATACAACACTTTTAGATACATGTATGTTTGACAATTTTTTTCAAATT
>BPVZ01000023.1:397288-418911 GCA_020521535.1 Rubroshorea leprosula | reverse complement strand
AAAAATAATAATTATTTTAAGATAAAAGAGCAGCCGTAGACTTGTTGGTATGCTTTTTCCGTCGTGGTAAGTATGCAAAGCGTGCGGTTTGATGAACTATGAGTTGAGTTGTTTAACGGGGAGTCACATTGTCCTATATATGGCAAAGCACGGTAAAGGATGTATTTATTTGTTAAGGACTCTATTCAGCTCTAGAGTAGAGCAAACCTTGAAGTGAAAAATAGCAAGTCAATTCGATTGTCGCTTGCGTTAGAGGTGGAATAGCATGTTCAATCAAAATTTGAAGAGTACTCCTAGAAATATGTAGGAAGAATTTTAGAGTATAAATGTGTATTTTAGGTTGCCTCTTTTTATTTGAAAATTAATTATAAATAAATATATATCTACTTATATGATATAATTTCATACAATGTGAAATATTGTAAGAGAATATTATACAATCATAATATTATGATCGGAGGTGAAATGAAAGGGGTAAAATGGAACACAGTGAAAAGGGGTTACAAGGAAACACAAGGTGGAGAGGGGCAGTTCGGATTGAGAATAAGTGTGACAGGCATGGACATAAGGAAAATAATAAATGAGGGGTGATGAGGCTTATGATAACCCTCATCATCGTCACGTCGTTTTCGTTTGCTACTCCCCATGTCTCCTCCCAGAATTCCACGCTCCTCAGTTCCTCACTTGTTTTTGCTTTTGTCCTCTCCCTTCCCCATTAGTCAACCTCACTTTTGTTCCATATTCAACCAATGTCCATTCCCCATTCTCTTTCTTTTTAATTCTTTCAAAAAAAAAAAAAGGAAAAAAAAGCATCATCACACCCTACAAATATTTTTTCTCTTGACTTGATTCTCTTTCGTCAAATCCATGCTGTGTAATGCTCATATCTACTTGTAAATTGACAAATGCAACGGAATATTACGTTGTCAGCTGTATCTCCAATCAAAAAAAATTTGTCGCATAAAAAATTTTAAATTCTATGATAGAAACTTGTCAAAGATTATTTGTATTTTGTCACAGATCTTTCATACCATGTCACATGTTTCATGTTAACGTGAAGGATTTGTTACACTGAATATTTTTTTTTTCATATATATCTACTCCTTACCTCATCATATCTGAATACACTTCTCATATTTGCCATTCCCTGGCATGTTCCATTAATCCATTCTAATTTTTGCATATCTTCGCCTCAGTTTCTTCAGTCTCAACATATCATGACCCTTAAAATTAGAAACAAAGTTGAGAGATAAACCCCATCTTAAAATCCTCAACTGTTTTGCTCCCCCCCTCCTTTTTCAGCTTTGCTTTGCTAATCTTCTTCTCATACCCTACCTTTTTCTCCCAACACCTCAATCCACCCATATTTTTCACAACTTCAAACTCTCAAAAATGTGGATGGTGGGTTACAATGATGGTGCTGAGTTGAACATGCCTGATTCCTTCAATGGCAGGAAGCTTAGGCCTCTCATTCCCAGATCCCTACATTCTGCAAGCAACTATTCCAGAACCCATACCCTTGGCGCCAACTTCTTTTCACTAAATCACCATCTGCGTAAGTCTACCTTTTTTGGTTCCATATTCATAGCTAAAATGTATGGGTTTGATTTGACCTTTTTTTTCGACGTACAGCAACTATGGGTGATCAAAGCAAGAGGGATTTCAACGTACAACCTGTTGTTGTCAGCTCAAGGTGGAATCCGACGCCCGAGCAGTTAAGGACCCTTGAAGAACTGTATAGGCACGGTACTCGAACACCCTCCGCCGATCAAATTCAGCATATTACCTCACAATTGCGTAGGTACGGGAAGATTGAAGGGAAGAACGTGTTCTATTGGTTTCAGAATCACAAGGCAAGGGAGCGCCAGAAAAGGCGCCTTCAGAAGGATTCAGCTACTGATGAACATGGCCATAATATCGACATATTTGAAAGGAAAGATTTAGGTAATCAGAAAAGAAAATAGTTTCAGCATTAATCTCTAATATCTATATCTTAAGGTTAATTTCCTAGTTCGATTTGGATAACTTACCTTTAACAAGACTATTATACCTACTATCATACCGCACGAAAAGATTCTTTAATACCTGTTCACATGAAGGGATATGTTAGATGTTTTTAGTGAGATGTAAAGTTGCATTATTTTTGTTTTTCTTTTTGTTTACAGAGGCAGACCAGACAGGGTATGAAGTTGATCAGGGCAAGAACTGGACAACCTCTATGAATTGCAGTACAATAGCAAAGGTCTATTCTCTGATTTCCTTTGTCTTTCTCTCCATAGACTAGAAAATTCACCTTCAACCCTAGAAAGAACCATAACATGAAATCAAGTGCTGATATCATACTTTGCACATGATTAGTATTTCATGTTAAGGTATAGATTTAAATTAACATGAGGAAGATTTACAAGAGAGCAAAGCTCGATTTGTTGGGTAATGAAAAGGGCTTAAAAGCTGCACTACCTCCTTTCTGCCAGTGCTGCTGTTACGAAACTTGCTAGGGTTCATGGGAAAAATTCTTATGCATCCCCGTGACATTTGTGGCGTAGCATCTCTTTCCCACGTCAAATTTTCCAATCAATGAAAAGTTGACACCTTAAACTAAACCTCTACATTTTATTTAAATTGTTGGGTTGTGATTCAGAGAGAATCTTTGTTTATTTATTTTTTTTATAACTTAGACATGTTACTAAATAAATAAATATATATATATATTTAATATCATGAGACCAATATATAGGAAAAACTAAATTTTAATTGATATGTAAAGTTGTATTAAAAATTTTACCTAAAAATTGTCTCCATCTCATTTTCCTTTCCTTAATTGTGTTGGTGTGTGAAAGATATGTTGAGCTATTGTACTAGATTTACAAAGATTTCTAAGGTGTAAGTTTTTTTATTGGCTAGAGATACCACCTCACAATTATCCCTATAAGTCACTAAACTTTCTCGATTCTACATTTTGGCAGCTCATGGACTATCACACTTTATTCTATTTATTACAATATGTAGGGACTAGGAAGCGGCCAAATTTGTGGCATTTCTTTTGTCTCTAAGAAATTTCACATTTTGCACGGTCTACTTAATTTGAATTTTCTCAGGAATCTGTCTTAATGCCAAGGGCAGTAAAAGCAGCGTTGACAGAGTGTAGATCGGATGGATGGATCCAGTTAGATGAAGCAGAATTACACTACAGGAGGAACATTATGGAAAGGAATGGCTTCACCAACCTCATAAACACAGCCAGTACCACCACCGCCACCACCACTGCCACCTTCTCCACCCCTGCCACCATCACTGCCACAGCCATGGCACCATTAGCAACTGCCATAAGTTCAATCAGGACACATGACCTTTTGAACATATTTTTGGCATCAGAAAGAGAGCACAACAATGGATTAATTAGCCACTTGAGCTACCTTAGAAATGATGAAGAGGGGTGTGGGGGATCTCAAACCCTTAAACTCTTCCCCCTTTGTAGTGAAGACAGTAGCGATAACACCACTAAGAAAGAGACTGAGATATCAGTGGCTGCCATGAATGATAACTTAACCCCTTACCAGTTCTTTGAGTTCCTCCCATTGAAGAACTAGACTTTACCGCTGTAGAGGGAATTTCACTTTGCCATGTATGTAAAACAATGGTAATGTTTAGTTTTCGTATTTTGTTGGGAATTTGAAACTGTTTTTCTTATACCCTTGATGTTTACATATCATGGAAATGGTGCCATGGTAGGATGTGGATGGCTTGAAACAAGGGTTATCCTAAAATGCATTTGGACCATGTTGGTTTTTCCAATGGAAAAAACAAGATTAGGGGAATATTTCAGAATACGGCTTTGTTTGAGTATCTAAATGTGTCTTGAGGATAGAGAAAGAAAATTGAGTTTCACCCACTGAAACAAGATTAATTAGATGTTCCCCTCTTTGGCTTGAAAAAAATTTTATTAGTAAAATTTTTGGAGATTGTACAATGCTCCTATAAAAAAATTTATTATTTTTTAATTCAAAAAAGTTAAACAAGCAATTATGCATGCAATATAAAAAAATCAGTTGAATCGACTGCTCATCTATTATGTGTTGATAACTACACCTGACATATGTATCAAACTAAAGGATATTTGAATTGGACAATTATACATACACCCAAACAATCAACACCTAAGGCTAAAATGAGGAGAGGTAAATTTGTAATTTTACTGTTTACAAGCCTTGAGTGTTGAGGTGAGTGTTGATTGTTTGGGTGTATGTATAATTATCCATTTGAATTATTTTTCAAAATTTTTTACTAAAAAAATGATTGGGAAGGCACTATTTAAAAAATTGAGAACACCATATAAAAAGTTACTAATAACTTTGGTAATTAAATTTTATTGAAGCAGTTTAGTACTTTATATTTGGTAAAAGTTAATATTGATAAAGTTATAACAAGAAAATTGACAAATGTGTCCCACATTAATACTTTGTTTACCTTAAGGAAACCTAGGGGAGGGGAGGAGGGGACCAATTAAATAAAGTCTTGGGTCAAGGTGATAATTTCATCGGTTTATACTACTCCTAATGTCCCTTCTCCACTCAAACTTAGGGATGTCAACGGAGCCCCGTGGAGCTAGGGAGTCCCTCCCTGTCCCCGTCCCCGTCCCCGCAAATGGTGGGGACGGGAGATCCCCACGGGGATTTTTGACGGGAGGCAGATTTTGCCCCCCATCCCCGTTCCCCGCGGGGATCCCCATTCCCCATCAATTAATATTAAATTATAAATTTTTTTATCTTTTACATATAATTAATTAATATTCAATTATAATGAATAAAATTCTAAAAATTCAAATACAATTAATTAAAATTTTTAAATATGAATTGTCAAAATATAAATAAAAATCAATTCAACATAAATAACTAAACCAACAATTAACAAATTTGTTCCAAACATAAATAAAGATTAATCCAAGCTAAACTAAAACATAGACAAAAATTAAACCAATAATGGAGGGAAAGGTGAAAATGAAAATTGAGAAATGAATTAGGGTTAAGGTTAAATGTAAGTAGGGGAATGAATTGGGTTAATTTTTATGGATTGGGTTGGGTTGGGTTGGGTTAGGTAAAATTAGGTTAGGTTAGGTAAAATTGGGTTAAGTTTAATTTTGATTGAATTGAGTTTGAACTTGAGTTTGGGTTTGTGTTTGGGTTTGGATTTGATTTTGAGTTTGAAAGATAAATTAAATTTAAAATAAAACTAATTTATATTTATTTTAATTTTTGCGGGGATGGGGATCTTTGCGGGGCCCCACGGGGCGGGAAAAATTCCCCGCAAAATTTCATAAGAGGAAAATGCTCCCCATCCCCGCGGGATTCGAAGGAAATTGCCATCCATACTCAAACTAAACAAGTCGTTATAAAATTAAGATAAACTTTTTACTCTTAACTAAAAAAAAGTGAAAAAATTTTACTTATTAAAAATTAAAATTGTGTTAGAAAAATAAAACCTAAAAATATCAACTTTGCTTTTACTTACTATAGTATTAAGATTGTGGATATATTAGGCAAAGAAATTAAGATGTAAATATAACTACAATATCCTAAACTTTTCCGAATACGGGGCAATTATTTTATATTATTGTTTCCGAAACCATTGGCAACCTGATAGATCGATTTTAATTTTGAAATGACTCAAAAAGAATATGAGGTTTAGAATTTACAGTATTAAAACAAATAAAAATTAAGATATTTCAATATTAAAAATATTAAAATATTTAATCTTAATTATATAATGAATAGAACTTAAACAAAACTTACATAATATCTTATCTATTTTATAATTGTGATTGAACATCTTAGTATTTTAATATTAAGACATTTTGTTTTTCTGCATCCTCTTGAAGTATTTCAATTTTGTTTGTTTGTTCATCTCTAGAAAAACACAATGGTTGCCCTTTTAGTCTCAAATTAACACCTTGCTTCAGAACTATACTTAAGAAAGAAGGGGAGATATATTTAGTTTATTTGGTAACTGTTAAGTGGCAACATCTTATGTTGAAATAATAAAAAAGAAAAACATCACTTAAATATAAAATGAGCTAAGTTACACTTTATCAAGTGATTTTAAATTAAATATTTGTATGGCAAAAAAGGGCAAATCAGCCCCTATACTCTTTACATGGTGGCAAATCAGCCCCTTAACTAAAAATAGTAGCAAATGAACCCTCAAACCCTTGAAATGGTGGCAAATCAGCCCCTATTTGACCGATGATGTCATCATTCCATGAAAACTAACAGCAAGCTCAATTTGCTATGGGCCCCATTGCTTCCTTGGCGGTATATGGACATGTAAACACAATCAATGCTATCAGGACAATCCTCTTATACCATTTTTTTTATATAACTTTCATATATTATTAAATAAATGGATGAATTCAATATTACGGATCCCACATAAATTAAAAGAACCAATTATTTAAATGATACGTTAGGTTATATCAAAAGGTAATACAAAAAGGTTGTCTCAAAATCGTTTTCCTATAAACACCAAACACAGATATCATTTGGATGACTTGGTTGTGGGGGTAGATACAATGTTTTGAAACTCAGACCGGATCGGTCAATCCTACAGGTCTGACTGCCACTTGAAGCCTAAAACGGGCTGGGTTCACACCTAGGCCCATTTGGTCGGGCCAATCATCCAAACCCAGAGAACCCATTTAACCCGTCCCACCTGGCAAACTCGGCAAACCTGCCGGGAGAATTACTCCAAGCTGGACGCACTGACGCACGCTCTGTAGCTTTTTTTTTTTTCCCCACAGTCGGGGTTTTCTAATTTCATTAACTCTTTCAGTCATTCCATTCTCAACTCTTCCAACTCTCAAGCCTCAACTCTTACCACAACAAAACAAAATCAGAAAATCCATTCTCTAGTGTTCATCATCCATCGGTTCTCCTTCTTGGCTTCTCCAGTCTCCAGTCTCCATTCTCCATTCTTCAGTCTCCATCTTTTTTCCGATGAAGAAGAAAGCACAAGTCAATAGATCGGGTAGCAGATTGGCGTTCACCCACTAGCCAAGACCCACCACCACCGGCCTTCACCGTCCATCCGAGGCTGCTGCCGTAAATATTATTTTCCTTCCTCCTCAACAATTAATCACGCTGCTATTTCTTCCATTTGCATTTGCTGATAAGCTCACAATTAATAATCAAAGTTTTTTTTCATAGTATTTTGATTTTAAATTTATTATATTATTTTGTCATTTCATGAATTATTTTATTGATTATGTGAGTTAGTTTTAAATTATGATTTATTTTGTTACTTTTGATTTATTATATGTTTTTATTTTTTAACTTTTAAGGTGGCACACATAATATTGATGAAAAAGTACAAGGTGATGAAAAGTACAAGGTGGTGAAAAAGAATCATTCCATATTGGTGGTGCAAGTGGAGGAATTGACTTGGAGTTAATTGGGGAAGAAAATGATAATATTTATGATAGTGAAAATGATTTTCGCAAACATGATGCTTGGTTTAATGAAAATCTTCCTCAATTAAGGGATAAACAATGAACAATTTTAATTTATGTATCATTTGCATATTAGTTTGAGTTTTTGAACTTATTTTTCATATATATGTATGTACGAGATTTATTAATTTTGAGATTTGTAATTGTATGACACTTTTTAATCTATTGATTAAGTTTTTGTACTTGTATTTGGTACAAATTGCAAGGAAAAAATCTTAAAACAACAACATAATTCTGTCGGGAAAACCCAGGATTGCAAATTCTAGTGTTTTTGATTGACCTGGTCGGACGGTTAATCGGTTGACTGATTGAATCGATCAAACTGACCAAATCGAGAACCAATGAGTAAATCATTCGATCATCGGTCTGGTTTTCAAAACCACGCATAGATATAAAAGAGGGCACAACTCAACTTTGACCTAATTTTTATTTTAATATTAAATTAATAATTTTTTTAAATAATAACAGATTTAATTAAATTATAACCTAACATAAATGAATTCTAATTAAAGAAAGATAAATCCATGACATCTTAATATTTAAAATACTAAAATTTTGTATAATTATACTGAAGCAAGAGCAAATATGGATATTTGATTTTTTCTTAAAAAAATAGATTTTAATATTTCCTCTATTCTAAAATAACTATTGTTTTTGTTTTAAATTGTTTTAAATTAATTGTAATTTTTTTATATTTTAATGTGAACAAATATTTTTTTATACTTTAACTCTATTTTTATCTATTCAATTTAATTAATTATTTAATTAAAAAAATTTATTTCTTTTTTAAAGATATTATAAATAAATACAAATATTATTTTTAACTCCTTAATTAAAAATAATAATAATTATTATTATTTTAAGACATATGGAGTATTTGTTTATTTTCTTATAAAAATTTCCAAATTAATCATATTAAAATTATGTAGCACTAAGACACTTGGATATGGAAGGTTACATCATCATCCTAGATCTCACCCAAACACGCGCTCTGTTAGTTAAATTGAATTCCGTCTAAAAAGGGCTGATTTGCCACCATTTCAAGGGTTTGAGGGTTCATTTGCCACCATTTTCAGCTAAGGGGCTGATTTGCCCTTTGTGCCTATTTGTACTGTGTGTTGATTTATATGTTAAATTTTTACATGTGATTAGAGAATGCCCCATTTCCCGTCAAATCCTTATTTATTAGCTTGCACATGTTTATTTATTTATTTATTTATTTATTATTTATTTTATATATATAATTTTTAAAGAAAATATAGTTGTATTAATAATTGAAATAATTATAATACAAATTATACCTTGTCATATAAAGTGTGCAAAAAATATAATTAAGCTAAAAAAAATCTATAACACTAACATATAGAATTTAGTGTTCCTTACAAATAGAACAATTAAAAACTAAGAACATCTAAATACTAGTATACATTATAGAGGTATTAATAGAGTTATGTATCAACATAGAAAGATTATTCTAAAACTTACCATTACTATTGGTAATTATATCTATTTTATCATCCAATCTTGTGTAGTGTCTCCCAACACTATAATATTCTGTCCAAACTCAAATAAATTTCTTATCCACATATGGATGGAAAACCTCCACCTGCATTGCCCCCGCAATGCTTGAGTCATCCACTCTAGCCTTAGTCACCCTTCCATCTTCAAATGCATCCAAAGCCAACTTCCTCTTCCCTTTCCTTTTTCTTACTCAAAGATAAGGCCAAACCCCTTCTAGCTCTTTTCTAGGTCTTTTGCGAAGCACAACCCTTCCTCTTTATCATTTTGGCCAAACAGCAAAAAGGAATATCGTCAAGAGTGGTCGTCGACTCTTGCTACTCCAAGGAGTTAGTCACCAATTCTATTTGTTTGCTTGCTTTCACAACTTCCTTACCAGTAGATTTATACTCTATATGGACTAGTTGATTTTCACACTGCACAACTGCACTTCAGCCTCTCTTTGGTCAAGGCCTCTCATAATTTTGAGAGTCTTGACTAATAGACAGACCAAATTCTTGCACTTCAATTAGCCCCTAGGCATCAACTAATTCGGCTCTGAGCCATTCATCATTCTATTTTAATATCTTCTACCCAACATCCTTCATACTGAATCCTAGATCACATTCACCTCAAAGTGACCCATGCAACCACATACATAGCAGAATTCAAGTAATCTCTCACACTTAATTAGTAGTTGTCTAACTCTATTTCTAAAAATTTTGTACTAATAAATCTTCTCAAAGGAGCTCCCATAGGTAGAGTAATTTGAACTTGCAAGGATCGAAAATGCTCATCATCAACTTCAATTAAGGACTTTCCTAAGTCACCCACCTATTAATTGACCCCCACATTCAGTATGAAGCCCTATAGGTAAATTATGAAAGTGAACCAAAAAAGGATACATGGAGAAGTCATGCGACATGAAGCCCTGCTATTAAAATGGGAAAGTTTTACATTAAAAAAGTAACATCAAATATGTGAATTAAATATAAAGAGGGTTATTTCATCTATTCGTAATTGATCTTAAGTCAGATTCAAGCCTGTTATTAAAATTTGTATATCTAATTTTCACACAATATTAGAGTTTAGATTTCATTCCTGCAAAGCTTGAAATCTTGGGCCAGTTTGGGTCTGCACGAGAGAAAAGGGCATGTTAATGGGCTTCCACTAGAGAAAAGGGCATATTATGTTGGGAAATCTCACATTGAAAATAAAGAAAAGTGAAAATCAAGACATTAAGGCTCTTTGTGAAATTATTCAAATACTTTTAATGAATTTTTCTTACATGTTGACTTATTAAAAGTATTTTTATCCTTGTTATTATCATTTTTGATATTTTAATTGCTACTATATATACATTTTGACTTTTCTCATTCCCCTAGAAAATAACAAAGAAACCAATTCTCGTGTTAAATTTCATGTCTAATTTTCACAGTGTAATATATCCTAAAAATATACGAAACTTACATGTGAAGATGGTATGTTAATTAACGGAAATCTAACGTTGAAACGGTAAGAATGAACCATGTGGCTTAAACGGAAGATCCACCCACATGTTCAATCTTTTCACACTAATTGAAAGAAAGAATTACGGTTGAAAGTGGAATCGTATGGAAGTCCAAAATAAGAGATCATATAAAATGGAAAGGAAACTGCTGAAGAAACGTAGCTTATTTACTAATTAAAGGGATGATATCAAATGTTTTGCAAAAGGATGATTTTTTTATTTTTCAGTAAAAGGCTGACTTTTAAAAGGATGTGGAAGAGCATATATTTGGATTTGAAAGAAATGGAGAATATTTCTTCTAATAAAATAAAAAGATTGACCAACATCTGGACAGGTCATTTGATGAGCGCAAGACTGGTCTTGAATTAGGCAATAATTATGGCCAGTCGTAAAAGTGTTTGGGCCACACTTGGTTCTCTACCAAAAATACTGCTTCGCTCTCACTTCAATACTTTTGCTTGGGTGAATTTCTTCCAGCTTATAACAATGGGTCCTTATACCACAAAGGCAAGGGAAAAAGACGGGAAAGAATTTCTGAGAAATTTATACATTTTTTTTTAATCAGCAAAGAGAATTTTATTGATAAGGTACAAGGGGTACCTCAACCCATTTACAGTACTAATCCCAAAAAAAGTAGCAGGGACGGTGAAAGGCCATACTCCAGCTTCAGCAAAGAGCAGATTTCTTTCTATGTAGCAAAACAAAAGAGGGAGTTACTGTGTCTGTATTCTGCATGCTTCCTTAGGCTGATTGTACCAAAGTGCTTGGGATAAGTCCGGCAACCTGTTTGCTTTGACCCACGCGAAGGAACTAAACTTGATTTGATCAAAAACATGTTCAATATTCACAACCTCTCTTTTGAAAATTATTGAGTTCCGGCATAACCAAATAGACCACACAGTGAAAAACCAAATGGACATCCAAACCTGATTTATATTTTTGTTATTTACCAATCCTTTGTGTTGCTTTAGGTGATTCCATCCTCCTTCTTGTGTTGCTATCTGGATGTCCCACCAATCATAGCACAGGCACCATATTTTCCATGAGATTGGACATGAGAAGAGGATGTGTGTTGATGTTTCAACTTTTTCTCCGCATAGGATGCATTTTGCTTCTGTGTTATCTTCAATTAATCCTCTTTTCAACAGGTTGTCTTTGGTTGAGATCCTGTTCTGTAGGGCTTTCCATGCAAAAGCAGAGATCTTCAAAGGTAGTTTGTTGTCCCATATGAGCTTGTATTGAGCATCCTGTCTACTTTCTTGATTCTGGTTTATGATGTTGTAGGCTGATCTCACGGTGTAACTACCTTTTGAGTTGTGTTTCCACATCCAATTGTCTTCTTTGCCTTGTGTTAGTTTTATTCCTTCAAGCATTGAGCAAAGTTCTTGTAGCAAATTAGTTTCCCATACAAATAGGTTCCTTCTCCATCTCCAAGTCCATGTCCACTCTCCATTATTCCACTGTCCCATGTCTGCAATACAAGTATCTTTCTCGCTAGACAAATTGAATAACCTATTGAACTTTTCCTTTAATGACCTATCCCCTACCCATTTCTCATGCCAAAACAACATATCTTTTCCTTCCCCAATCTTTTTAACTACCCCTTCCTTAAACCAACCCTCTTTCACACCCTTTGCACTATCTAACTCCCATAAATTCCTCCACCATGTCGAGCATGATCCCTTCCATTTGCTGCCGTCCCACACCTTCCTTCTATCCATTCCATATTTTACTTCCAAAATCTGTTTCCATAATGCCTCTTTTCCTTCTAGTATTCTTCATCTCCATTTCCCTAGAAATGCTATATTGAACTTTTGTAGATCTTTGACTCCTAAGCCCTCTTCTAACTTCTTTTTGCAAATGTTTTCCCATTTAACCCAAGCCATCTTCCTATGACCCTCACTCCCCCCCCTCCCCCACAAGAAATTTCTTTGAATTTTAGTGAGTAGAAGCACTACCTGTTTTGGTGCTTTAAGGGTTGAGAAGTAATACACCGAGATGCTTGAAAGGACAGAATTTAGAAGGATAATGCGTCCACCAAAAGACGGTGTATCCCTCTTCCAATTAGACAACCTCCTTCTCATCGTGTCAATCATTAGGGTCCATGTGGATAGTCTTTTCGGATTTGAGCCAACCAACACCCCCAGATATTTGAAGGGGATCTGACCGATAGCACAATTGAGCTTGTTTGCAAATATTTCCATTTCATTCTTCTCCACATTCAATCCTATTAGGGAGCTCTTGAAGAAATTAACTTTTAGGCCAGATGCCATCTCAAAGCACCTTAAGACACTTTTTAGAACCATCACATTCTGATCTGTTGCTTCAGAGAAGAATATGGAATCATCAGCGAATTGGAGGTGTGAGAGTTTCAGCCCGCTCTTCCCAATTTCAATTCCCTTGAACATATTCTCGTTCACTGCCTTCTTCATAAGTCCATTTAAAGCTTCAGCTATCATGAGGAATAAGAATGGAGCCAAATGATCCCTTTGCCGAAGCCCTTTCTCCATCTGAAACTCTTCAGTAGGGCTACCATTAACCAAGATTAAAACTGTGGCTGATGATATGCATTCTCGAATCCATAAACGCCATTTGTGACAAAATCCAAATTTTCCCATCATGTTGTCGAGGAAGTTCCAGTTTACACTGTCGAATGCCTTCTCAAAGTCTGCTTTGAAGATTAGAACTGGCTTTTTGCTACTCTTGGCTTCATGCAGCATCTCGTTGAGGATGATAATGCCATCTGTTATCTGTCTTCTTTCAATGAAAGCAGATTGATGGGGCCCTATTAAGGAGTCCATAACTTTCTTTAATCTGTTTGCTAAAATCTTGGCAATGATTTTATATATACAACCAATAAGTGAGATTGGCCTGTACTTTCCCAGATTTTGAGGGTTCTCCTTTTTTGGAATCAAGACTATCAATGAGGCATTGCTCCCTTTAGCTAATTTGCCATTATTGTGGAATTCTGCCACCCAGTCACATATGTCTTTTTTCAAAACTGGCCACATTTTCTTCACAAAATTGAAGTTGAAGCCGTCTGGTCCTGGACTTTTGCTTCCGTTGCACCCCCAAACTGCTTCTTGGATTTCTTTTTCTGTGAAGCAGGACACTAGTGAGTTATTATCCTCAATTGAGAGTTTCTTGAAGTTATCCAACATTAATTCTGGTCTCTCCCATTTGTCTTCTTCAAAATTTTCCTTGAAAAATTCCTTGATGAACTTTTTAACTTCCTTCACTTCTTCAACCCATTCCCCATTGATTAGGACTCCTTCAATCCCATTGAATTTTCTTCTTTGTGCCACACAAGAGTGAAAATACTTGTTGTTTGCATCACCCTCTTTTAACCATTTTTGTCTTGCCTTCTGATGTAGTAAGCTGTCTCTTGCATTATTCCACTCCCATAGGTTGTGGAAAACCTCTTGTCTTCTCTTTGTCTCTGTTTCTGAAAGAATCCCAGTTTCCCTTTTCTCGTCAAGGACTCTTATTTCCTCTTTTGCCTTTTCAATGTTGCTATCAATATCTCCAAACACATCCCTGTTCCATTTCTTCAATTCTGCTTTAAGCTTCTTGAATTTTTCTTTTAATCTGTAGCAACTCCAACCATTAACTGTTATATTATTTCATTTATCTTGTATAAAATCTGCAAAGCCCTCATGGTTCCACCAGCAATCAAGGCATCAGAATGGTTTAGGACCCCAGTCTACGGAGATATCTTTTAGCAAGATTGGGCAGTGATCTGAGATATCCCTCCTCAGACCTCTCAATGTAATATCAGGAAAGCATAGCAAAAATTCATTTGACAGTAAGAATCTATCTAACTTACTCATTGCAGATCCATCGGGTTTGTACCAAGTGAATTTCCTGCCTAAAAGTGATATCTCCGTTAGCCCTGCCTCCAAAATGAAGTTGTTAAATTCACTCATTTCACCTGGGTCATACCATTTGCCCTTTCTTTCTTCATTACCCCTTATTGCATTGAAGTCACCTGCTAAGCACCAGTTTCCTCCCCCTGAATCCTTGATTAATCCTTGTAGCTCTGTCCACATCTGCCTTTTCTCTTGTTTGTTGCATGAAGAGTAAATGTTTATGAAGAAACAGGGG
This sequence comes from Rubroshorea leprosula, assembly GCA_020521535.1. Lineage (NCBI taxonomy): Eukaryota > Viridiplantae > Streptophyta > Magnoliopsida > Malvales > Dipterocarpaceae > Rubroshorea > Rubroshorea leprosula. Next base: position 404,299 of record BPVZ01000023.1, on the reverse strand, counting down.
ATCCGATCACCACCCCAGATTCCAGCCATACCACAAAATCCCAACCCTTCCATCTTCTTAAACATTGTGAAAATTTTTGGATTCCAAATGCAAAGTAGACCTCCTGCACTACCCTGAGCCGGTTTCATTACCCATTCACAAATTGTTGATCCCCATATAGAGTGTATCAATCTATCATTCATTTGCTTAAGCTTTGTTTCTTGGATGAAAATCATGTCCACCTGCTCTTTTTTTTATCAGTTCCCTCACAGCCTTTCTTTTACTGCTTTTCCCCAATCCCCTTACATTGTACGATAAGATCTTCATGGGTTGACCGGTTGTACTCCTTTTTTCTCTGCCTTTGCCAATCTTTGCTTTGCTAGCGCAGTTTTGTCCTGCTTCTCCATCTCACTTAGCTTTTTGATTATTTCTGCAGAATTGTTTTTCTCCACTAGACCGAGCTGCTTTCCTATATTCCAAAGCTCTTCTGCATCGTCATTCAGGTTGAGATCTGCTCCAGTATTGGCTCTGTTCGCACCCCCCCTCGATCGAGACTCTACTTCTATTGTGAATTTTTGAGGCTCTACTTCTGATGTGCATTTTTTGTTTCTTCCTTTCAGATATGACTTTTGCTTCAGCTGTGTCTTCCTCCTTGTTGTTACCTTCCTTAGCTTTAATTTTTTCTTCTCCATCTTTCTTTGTTTGGCTAATCTCTCAACTTTTGATTGCAGGATTTCATTGTCACTTGCCAAGCCTTCCCAAAAGGGCTGGGTTCTTCTTTCTTCTTCAATTGAGTCGTCATCGTTACTCTCCGCCTGTCCTGTTGCTGTTGGTTTTGCTCTGCAAGTGGAGTCTTTGTTCCCTTTGTCATAAGCTCCTTTTTGGGTACTTTTTCCATCTGGAGCCTTCTCTTCTCCTTTGTCAACTTCTTGGTTCTGGGCCATTGCTTTTTGTTGTTCCACCGAATGGCTACACTTTGTCCAGTCCATTGGCCCAAGGTTTGTAATAAGGCCCAATTCCCTCCATTTTGGACCAAAACCCGGAGGGTATGTGTCTTCATTAGATATCTTTCCTTCATCCTCTCCATCTGTTTGTTGTTTTAGACTCCCGTTAACTCTTGGCTCAACTCCCCATTGTTCTATCATGATATTTTCCTTGAGACCTTCACCCCTCCGTTGATTTGAAAGAAGCTGCCCAGCATTAATTGTGTTTTCAGTCAAATCTAAGGTCTCTGGAACATTTTCAAACTCCTCTTCTGGTGATGAATATTTCAGCGCCCTAGTTGATTCCAGATTGTTTTCAAATTCTTCCTCCGGCGGTGAAGATTCCAACACCCAAGCTAAAACTAGATTGTTTTCATTCTCCACTTCGTCCTCTTCTTTGGCAACTTCCCATTGGTCCCAACTTTCTTCTTCATCAATCATACCCCAGTTGGATCCTTCAGACCAACTTTCTGGACTGGAATCATCATTTCTACATAAAGAGAAATCTGAGCGGAGTGAAAATATGTTGTCCACTCCAATTCCTCACTGATCCTGATATGGAAAAGCTTGTTCTTCACTTGGATCTTCAGGACCTTCTTAATGTTTTCTTGCAGTGGTGTTAGGATCAAGATCTTTGCCACATCCAACTTGGATTTTTTAATGGTGCTCCCATCTAATGAAACAAATTGTCCGAACATGCATGCCACTGTTTCAAAGAAATTACTCTTCCATATGTGCAGTGGCACTCCTTGACATCTAAGCCACGTGAATCTCTCAGTTGCCACTTCCTCTGGAGTCCATGGTCTTACATCTGTAAACCATTGTGCAAGCCATTCACGTCCTTCATCCACAAGGTGTTTAAGCTCCTCTTTGTTCCCACTTGATAGTAACACTAAGTTGCCTCCCATTGGAGTAACCTTGGCTGAGAAATATCCTTCCATTGCAAATTTATCTTGAAGGGTGCTAATGATTTCAGGGCATTTTGCTCGTCCAACATAGCAATTCTCCAGCCTCCTTATGTTTTTTTCGTCTGCTTGAACTTCCATTCCATTCCAGTCTTCCTTTTCTTCTTTTGCCGCTCCAGCTCGTTTCTTCATCTTCCATGCCCAGTGTGGCTTTGTCTTGTTATCTATTCTTCCTAAATTGGATCTGACGACATCGACATACGATCGGTGTCCTTCTATTTGTGGCCCCGTTGCCCCCAGAGCTCCGGCATACGGTTGATCCTTGGCTTTGATTGCTTTGTTTTCTTCCCTCTTCTTTTGTGTCTCATGCATGGAGAATCTTGCAAGGTTTGCTTGCAGAGTTTGATGACCAATTTTGATTTGGTTTAGTTGATATTCCACACTCCTAATGTCTTTAACTTCCAAGAATCTAACGAAACCAAACCTCTTGCCTTTTTGGTCTCGTTTTTTGGCTATGAACACTTGAATCACTCTCCTTATTTTGATGAACACCCTCCACATCTCTCCCATTTCCCAATCTTCTGGAAAGTTGGTGAAGAAGAATGGGATAGCTTTTTCCAGGACTCCTTTGCCATAATCGTAAGATGGATGCTGTTGTCTTCTTGACCATTCCTCTCGATCTGCCCTTTCAGGTCCCTGCGCCTTACTTCTCTGTGGGTTGTGGTGGAGTTGGGTTTCACGGGTTGGTCTCTCCCTCACCGGATGACGCTTTGGTTGGATTTGGTCCCTTCTAGATGGCCTCTTGCCGGCACGGAAAGGGACGAGGTTGAAGTTTGGGTTTCTTTCTGGTTTTCTCTCTCTATAGCTCATTCTCTCTCTTTCTCGTTAAGGACACTTTTAATTAGTAACAACTTTTGAACTATGTTGTCTTCTGAGAAATTTATACATACACACGTATAAGATGGAAAGACACAATAGGTGGGGAGTCGTGTAGTGTTATTTGTGAGAGAGAAACTGGCTTGCTTTATTGAGAATGCAGTGAATGCTTAACACTGAGGAGGTCTAACATCACTCTGAGCATATAGTTTTTTCAAAACTGATTAAGGGACTCTTCAACCTAAGGAGACGATATACGCAGTCTCTCCCTCCTTTTTCCTCTGCTGTTATGTTTCTGTTTCACCTATCATTGTTCTCTGTTGCGTTTCGTACTTGGTCTTAGCCTGAGCACCAACCACAAAAGCACTTTTTATCTTATATCATTCTATGAGATTTTGAGAGAGAAAGAGGTGAGCTCTTTCTTTGTTTACTTCTTTCATATGCTAATGTTATGCCTGATGCCTTGAAATGAGGGATGTTTTACATGAGCTGTGTAAGTAGAGACTCAAAGATTCAAAATGGCTCCGTGACTTGTTCCAAAATTTTAATTAGCATTTAAAAAAAAAAAAAATCTGCTTCCTTTTTCTACATTATGTTGTCATTGAATCAAAAACCTTCTAACATCCTTTCTTTTCTGCGGGAAATATAAATTTTATAGAAAAGTAAAAAAAATTACATCAATATCTCTATATATCATGCATGTTATTATAGTGTAAAACTAAGTATAACCTATTGCATGGGCAGGGTTATAATTACCAATTAAGATGTTAAGGCCACCAAAAAAAAAGGAAAAATATTATTCTTTAAAATATTGATTTTGTTTAATTTCATTGATAAAAATGATTAATAATGGAAACATTAACTAATAACTAATAAAACAGTTGATATTTATTAATTAACAAATTAAAATCAATTTACAAACGGCTTAATTCAAAAAATCATTTACTAACTTTCAGTTTAATTTCATTTTAGTCTAGAAAGTTTGTTTCGTTTCTAAATGATCTAGAAACTTTGACGAATATTTCAAATTAGTCTACCGTACAAAAATGACGTTAGATTGCTGTTAGATTTGAGGAAAAAGCAGTCCTTTGAGTTTTAAAAAAGTGACACTTAAATCTTAATAAAATATGATGAATCAAAAAATAGTTTATAGAGATAGATTGTAATTCAAACAGAGAAATTCAATAAGTTTAGAATAAGAAATTTCACAGGTAAATCTGTTTTATAGGACAGACTGTGTACAATCTGTCTTATAAAATTATTTAAATGTTCATAAAAAAATAATATAGAAATAGAATTAAGGGTATTTAAATAATTTTACAGGATGGACTGAATGCAGTCTGCTCTGTAAAATAATTTTTTGAAAAACACTTTTAGCAAAATAAGAATAAAAACTATTTTTATTGTGAATATAAATTTAAGGACTAAAAGATTAAAAGAAACATAGTTAGAGTACTAAATTTAAGAAGATTTTTGTTAAGATTTCTGTTAACTTTAACTGTCTAGATGAAATTGAAATAAATGTGAAAGATAATAGACAGAATTGAAATAATTTAAAGATAATAAATGAAACTGAAATTAAACTGAAAGTTAATAAATGATTTTTTGAATTTAGCCATTTACAAACTAATATTTTTAAATTTTGTTTAAGAAAAAACAATTGTCAAATTGGTGGCCTTAACATTTTTATAATAGTAAACACTCTTATAGCACTAATTACATATTTAAATTACATCCACGATGACTCTAGACATTTAGGCATAAAGAACCATATATCATTAGGAATTAAAAGCAATTGCTGTAGGGGTAAAATTAGAGGTACCTAGGTGAGAGGATTATCCTATTGAATAGTCAAGACTTTTGAAAATTTTCACTAAAATTGCAAGCTTACAAGGGAAGTTTTTACCCACCAACTGTTGGTCCTTTCCTATGCCAAATAATCCTTAATCTCCCATCCATCTGCAGCCAATGATATCACTCACAAGCTTTGCCTTCAATCCTGTAACTGCCTTTGAATCCAAACTCCTTTGCCACCACCAACAACCGTCCCTCAGCTATACATCCTAGCTTTCAGCCAACTTTGTTGGAAATGTTAGAGCTCCCAATTTCAAAGTTTTTGGTGACTTACAAGCTAACTTAACTATCTGCCAGGCCGGAGCTTCCAAATCTCTTGCCTCTTGACGAAAAGAGAAGTATTCAAGATTGGAGGCTTGGATATTAATTTCGGAAGAACCATAGAACTAATCCAGCTGCAAAGTTTCGAGTTCTTCACCCGAAATCGTAAGTTCCTTGGCCCTCAAACATCTTGATAGACTCAAAATATCCAAGGAAAGTGGAGTACTAAATTCTTTTCTCCTCTGACCAATTTCAATCCACCTGACTTCAAAATCTTGATTGATTTAAGGGCGATGTCTTCGCAGAGCAGACCGTCGAAGAAAGCGAAACAAAAGATTTCACAATAATTAGTGGGGCCTATAGAATGATTAAAGTTTAAAGCTAAGACTTGGAGATTATTATCTAATATTGCAGAATCAATGAGCTTGGAAACAAGTTCGTTTTGCATGATTTGGTGACATGATGAAGCTCAAGCTTGTTTACCTCAATATTTCTCAAATGTAGACACTTAAGAGTCTACATTTAAGAGATGATTCTGTGGAATTTAGCAAGTTCTCCACGGTCTCTTTCAAAAGCAATAACCAGATATTCGGTCCATACAAATCTGAATCTCTGGGACAGGACGCTGATTTTGGTGGCATCTTTGTTGGGGAGGAAGGACATGAAATGGTGGATGATGTTGTTTGGAAGGTCTGATATCCCATTCAAATCTGTCTCCATCTTAGTTAAGTTTGGGTAACAATATTGTCAGCTATATCCAATATAGGTTACGGACCAGGCCTAATTCTAATTCTAATTCTAATTCTAATTCTAATTCTAATGTAATTAGGTTGGTTTGAAACCCAGATAGAAGAATTCTTGGAACTCACTACATCCCTATTTGTCTCATTTAGTAATAATTACTATTCATACTTTTACGTAGATAAATATTTTTTTAATATTTTATTACTTTTTAAGAAATAATTTAAATAGTACAAAAATAACATTTTCTCATATTTTTATTTACTCCAACCATATATTTACTATTTAAATTTAAAATCACTTACTACACTATAATGTAAAATTATCACAAAACCGCCACTCAAGTGTCTTCCGAAGAGTGTCTTCAACACCTATCCAACTAACTGCTCGAGCTCAGCCAGCCTATATTCAAACTAGGCACCAAGTCATTTTCGACGGCATGGAAGAGAAAAGGTGGGTTCTGTGGATTTGGGCTTAGACTTGCCTTGCTTCAAACTCGATTTTAAAGGCTGTTGAGAAGGGTTCTAAGATGGGTCTCTAGGGAAATTCATTTGTTTAAAATCCTATAGGTAATTGGGTTTTGCTTTAAGAGAGAAATTTTCTTAAGAAAACCCAAAAATTCCGCACGATTCTATGGAGTGGAGTGCAAAGCAATGTAGATGTGAAAGGGGTTTCGAATTGTGAAGCAAGTAAATTGCATGAGAGGTCAAATTCCAAGATACCGCTGCCTACAAATGAAAATGAAGTGGAAACGAATTAGGCTCCCTCTCCTTTTTTTTTTTTTTTTTTTTTAAATTTAATTCAATAATAAAAATTTTATTGTTAATTAATAATTAGGAAGAAAAATTGGGAGTTCTTTTTTTTTTTTTTTTAAAAGACCTTGTTGATGTTTGGTTGGCTGGAGAATAAACCACGATGGTTGGAGAAGAGAGCAAGCGGAGATGGAGACGAGAATCGCTACTACTTGGGCTCTTTCTTTTTGTCTTTTTAATTTTTAAATTTCATTCAATCAATGAAAACATTATTGTTAATTAAGAAAAAAATTTTTTAGAAAAGATGGAAATATGATGTAGAAAGGTTAAAATGCCAAATAACAAAAAAACGCTTTATCTTTTACACATCATTAATTAAAAAAAAAAACAAAGACTAAATGATTTTTTACAATTTAACATGACAATTGTGACTTAATAATAATAATAAATGAAACTAAAATTTAAGTTTAAAATCTATGTAAGATAAATTATATCATTTAAAATATTAAAAATTAAATTACATATTATTTAATAATTAATTTTTTAAAAAATATAATATTATATACATTAATTAATTTAATAATATGATTTATATCACATCATTAATTTTAAATTTTTATCTCACATTTTTATCTTCCCAGTTATTACTCTTGCCAGTTG
>BPVZ01000023.1:322968-333239 GCA_020521535.1 Rubroshorea leprosula | reverse complement strand
TATAAATTATTTCATTATTTGTCTCCATGTGAGGACATGAGTACTATCTAGTTTTATCGATGGCGATAACCACGCGATAGTGACGTGTCGTCATGCCATTACATTACTTTTTCAGTGTAAAAGGCAGGGCAACTGAATGAATAATTGAATGTTACGCGTTTTCCCGTTCTTGAAAAGTTGAAATGTGAAAAGGAAAAAGGAGAAATGGACCACCACGCACTTCCAGCTGGTTGTCTTCCTTTTGCCCTTTCACATTTTATTTGTGGGTAAAATCTACATTTAGTTCTTTATTTTATTAAATTTATCACTTTTAACTTTTTACTTCAAATATTGAACCTTTTAACACCTAAACTTAAAAATTTAAGGATTTTGGCCTCTAGACCAATGGAAGTAGTTAATTCTCTATTGCATGAAAGTGGACTAGATTGTCATTGTTCTACACTCTAGGAACTGATCTTTAATTTTTTAATTTTACTTAAGAAGTTGTTGGAGTAAGCACTAAAATCTTTAAATGTTTAGATTCATAGGATCAAAAGCTTCAGTGTAAGGTGAAGAAAATAATAGGCTAAACATAGGCTTTCATTTTATTTACTAATGGGTGGGTTGTTAGATTGTGATTATAGGGCAAATTCAAGTGCGAATAAAAGCTAGGATGTACCTACATTTATAACGGGTTGGGGAAGTGTTTTATCCCAAGTTTAAAAAATGAAAAAGAAAAACGGCATTGGACAAAAGTTACATGGAAGAAAAGCTCAAATGTCATCCTACAAAATCTTCTCTTTGAACAGATATGCAAAGCCCCGAGGTTAATACTTGAATTAGACACTCCAATACTTAAGTCAGTAATAATCTAGTATACTTTTAAGTCAGTAATAATCTAGTATACTCTTAAGGAAGAATGGAAAGGAAGAATGATACAAAATGGGATATGATGGATTCAGAGATGGAGGTTTTGTGTATTTGGAAGCCAAAGAAAGGAAATCAAAATAAATAGAATTTGAATGCAGATGAATTAAGAGAAGTGGAAGAGTTAGTGAGGAAGGATTGTAATAGATATTATATACCTTACCAGCTTATATGTTATTAATGCTGTTAAGCTTTATGGGACAAGCTCACTTAGTGGAGGTGTGCTTTTATTAAATTGGTTTCATTTTGAGTTATGTTTTGATCAAAGTTTTTCTGTTGTTGAAGGAATTGAGTTGCCTCAAAAGAAGTCCAAGGCTCTTATGGCAGCCTAGGTTCAAGAGGGAGTTAGAGCTAGGAATTTTGGACTTCAGCCAACTAGTACAACAGCCCATGTTGCCATAGTTGGCATTCGCATACTACAAGCTAGAAGACCAAGTGTTCAGCTTGTAAGGAGAAGGGTTGAGGAGCAAGCTACAGCTCAGAAGAAAAGGAGAATGGAGGAGTAGCAGTAGAGAGACAAGGCTCCTAAGTTCGTTCCTCATCCCCCAACAGTTGAGATCAATCTAGTACTTTATAAGGTGGGTGTTGTGACACATAGAAAGGAGAAAAGCACATCCTTGTTCCAGCTCAGCAGTCCATGTTTTTTGAATCTACAAGCAAAATTACTACGAAGTGATTCATCAACTCCACCTTCCCCAAGGTAGATCGGTAATGTTAGAGGGATGAGGTGGCAGTGCATAGTGGAGTAGAAGTTGTTCATCATGTCCTTGAGGTATCAAATGGATAGGAATTTTTAGAGTTTGGTTGATTAATTGATTATAATATATATACTACCTTTCTTTTTTCTTTTTTCTTTTTTCTTTTTCTTTTTTTTTTTTAGTTCAGCATTTCATGTAGACAACTAGGGATGGCAATTCTCCCCGTTCCCCGTGGGGATCCTCGCCATGGGGATGGGGCGGGGAGGAATATTCCTCCTCGTGGGATGGGAACGAAGACCAATTTCGTGGGGAATTTTCCCCACCTCGTGGGGCCTCGCAGGGATCCCCATCCCCACAAAAAAAAAAAGTTTTTATTTTAAAATTAATTTATTCTTTAAACTCAAACCTAAACCCAAACCCAAACCCAAACCCAAATCCAATCCAATTACAATTAAACTTAACCCAATACTATCCAACCCAACCCAACCCAACCCATTCCCCTACATTTAACCCTAACCCTAATTTATTTTAATTCTCATCAATCACTCACGGTCTCACTCTCAATCTTTGTCTGCGGCTCACCCATCTCTCACCCTCATCTCACCTTCTTGGTTTCCTCTGCTGTAGCTACTGTCGAAGCTTGCTGTCGAATCCATCTCCTCTGCTATTGTCGGATCCATATGCTCTGCTACTGCTACCGAAGACATTTACTTTGCGACTACTGAAGCCATCTACTCTACTGTTGCTAGATCCATCTGCTCTGTTGCTGCTGCTGCTACTACCAAATCCATCTTCTTTGCTGCTGCTACTGTTGCCGAATCCATCTTCTTTGCTGCTGCCGAAGCAATCTGCTCTGCTACTACTAGATGCATCTACTTTGCTGCTGCCGGATCCATCTATTCTGTTGCTACCAGATCCAACTGCCGAAGCCATCTACTCTGCTGCGACTGGATGCATCTACTTTGCTGCTGCTGTATCCATCTGCTCTATTGCTGTTGCCAGAGTGATCTGCTACTGCTACAGAAGCCATCTACTGTTGCTATCAGAGCCATCTAATATTAATTGATGGGGAATGGAGATCTTCGCAGGAAACGGGGACGGGAGGCAAAATCTGCCTCCCATAAAAAATCCCCACGAGGATCCCCGTCCTCATGATTCGCGGGGATAAGGATGGGGAGGGGCTCCCCAACCCCGCGGGGCCCTGGTGACATCCCTATAGACAACAAACCTTATGAATGCATTGTCTAACACATACTTTGATTGCCTCAAGGAACAAAACAAGTTAGAGAAGGAAAATGAGAAGCTCAACAAACGAAAGGATGAAGCTAAGAAAAATGTGGCAAACTTTAACTCAGAGTTGGAAAGGCTATGAGAAGAGAATGCCACATTGAAGAAGGCAACCAAGCTCTCCAATCTAAAAAGGAAAATTTGTGAAAAGGAGGTATCTAAAAAGGATAGCGAAATAACTGAGGTGAGGAGGAAAGCTACCAAATTGGAAAAGAACATTGAACTATGAGTTCACAATGGGATGGAGGAGCACATCTCAAGATTCATAAGTCCAGCACCTTTGACAACACAGTGAACCTTTACCGGCTACTCACCATTATTCTAGCATTTACCAATTGCCGAAAGAAGGTAAAAAGCTTAGTATCTTGAAGTGGGTGTGACTAGCATCACATTTGAAGCTTAGGAAGAAGGTGTAAAGGAGAATAGTGATAGCAAGACAGCTGATTTTCATCCCAAGGTCACGTTGAAATGGAATCGAGATAGTGAAGGTCGCATTGTTTTCCCTCCAAACTTCGGCTTTGAGTTCATTATGGTAGACAAAGAAGAGGTGGAGGCACCCAGAAGGGCTGAGGTTGCAGACAATGTGCAAGAACAAGAAGTGGACCAATAGCATCAATTAATCGAATAGACTCACCTTAGCTATTTAGTTTAAATTTTGTAATTGAACAAGTTTTGCAATTGAAAACTTTTGAAAATTTTATATATAAAAATTTTATTTTTAAGTACATTATTGTTACGTTGAATTTGATGTTTTATTTAGTTGTTTTATTATTTGAAATGTGAATGTGAAGACTTAAGTCAAACAGAATAAGATAGATATTGAACTAGAAATGGAATTCACCTCGGATGCACGAGATGATATTTCAAATTGAATAATTGATAAATTTAGTACAAAGGTGTTGAGAGACAAACAACAAAACTACAAATTCATCTTGAATGTATGAGCTAAAAAATATGTCCAACAAAATTAACAAGTTGGGCAAAAAAATAACAAAATCTAATACCAAACTTAGACTAATTTCAAGTCTCAAAGATAGAATTTCTTTAAGTTATTGACATTCCAAACTCTAAGAACCTTTCTACCTTTAACATCTTGGAGAATGTAAGCCTTAGGATGTGGTATGTCCACCACTGTATAAGGGCCTTCTCAGTTCGGGACTAATTTGCCAAAGCGGATTTCAAATCCTATAAGCCCAACTTTTCTGAGGACAAGGTCACCAACTTTAATAGTTTGAGGTTGAACCCACTTATTATAAAAGTTGGTGGGTTTTTGCTTATAGGATAGAGTTCAAAAATGAACTTCTTCTCTAACTTCGTCAAGCAGAACAAGGTTCTCTTGAAGTAGTTGCCCATTTCATTTCTCATTGACATGGCTCACCTTTAAGCTGGGATTCCTATTTTAATAGAAATCATTGCTTTGATGCTAAAGGCTAAGTGGTAGGGTGTTTTACTTATTTAAGTGAATGATTGTTTTAGTATTTGCTTTCCATATTATATATATTTAGACTAAGGTTAAAGTAAAGGATGAATAAAACAAAAACTATAATGAAATGAGATGAATTGGATAAATTCGAGAGCTAGTACCTATGGCAGTTTTGCTTGTGGTTCTATATGCCCATAGCATGTTGTTGAGCTCATTTACCCACCTGGCCTTGTGTTGCTCCAACCTCGACCTAATTCCTTTAAGAATTGCCTTATTAATCAATTCTACCATCCTATTGGCTTTCAAGTGATAAACCGAGGTGAATTGTAGCTTGATCCCATAACTAGAATAGAAATCCTTGAAAGAAGTGTAGTTAAATTGAGTTCCATTGTTGGCAACAATGTAATTAAGGATCCCATACCTACAAATGATGGAGTTGAAAAAAAAGTCTTCAATCTTTTTGAAAGTAAGACTAAATAACAGCCAAGCCTTAACCCACTTCGTGAAGTAGTCTACACTAACTACCAAGTGCATGCTCCTTCAACTCCCTTCACAAATAAGCCCAACAGATCGAGCCCCCACTAGGCAAATGGCCATGGCGCCACTAAATGAGTGAGCTCCTCTATTGGCTGGTGAGTCAGATATGCAAAGAACTGACACTTCAAGCATCGCTATACAAACTCATTAGCGTCCTTTTACATGTTTGGCCAATAATACCCTTGCTTGAGAACTTTGTGACCTAGCATTCTCGCACCTACATGGCTTCCACAAACACCTTCATGCCCCTCGCGAAGGACATACTTGGCCTCACAGGGTGTTAAGTAATGTAGTAAATGGAGTGAGAAGAATCTTTTATAAAGAACTCTGTCAATAAGAGTGTATCGAGACACCTTTCTTTTCAACCTCATCTCTTCCTTTTTGTCACTAGGAATTGAGCCATCCTATACATAAGACTTTATTAGGTCCATCGAGCTCAGAGTATCCAAATCTGTGCTAATCCCCATCACTTTTAGCGTTAGGAAGCTCAACTCATTGAGGATCTCAAGGTAAATTAACCTCATCCCTCTAGAACTATTTGGGGCAAATTTGGAAAGTGAGCTTGCTTGCTCATTTTCAGATCTGGATATTTTGCTAAGGCTACAATTTTCAAATTGGCATTTCAGCTTAGAAATCATGATTGCATACTTCATTAAAGTGGGCTTTACAATCTTGTAAACTAAATTTACTTAATTCTCCATGAGTTAAGAGTTGCTATAGATTTAAATAACTTTGACTTTCAATTCTAGTGCCAATCAAAGGCCAAGTAACACAGCTTCATAGTTATTGGTTGCTTCAAAGTTAAACTTCAGGGTGTGTTCACTTCGAAATTTGTCTCAGCCAACCAAAATTGCTCCAGCTTCTGACCCCTTATGATTTGATGCCTTGTCAATATATAAAGTCCATGTGTCTAGCTCAAAGATAGAATCTAGCAAGTTAGAGGTACATTTAGCAACAAAATTTGCCAATGCTTGAGCTCATATTACTTATCTCTATTAGAACGTTATTTCAAATTCTCCTAGTGTAATTGCTCATTTGATTAATCTAACCAAACACTTAGGTTTCTATAGGATTTGTTTGAGAGGTTGATCTATTAGGACAATGATGGGATGAGATTAAAAGTATGGTTGTAACTTCCTAGCTGAGGTAACAATCGCAAGGGCTATCTTCTCAACAATTGTGTACCTCTGCTCTACCCCGTGCAATACTCTACTTGTGTAGTATATTGGCTTCTATCGTTTTCTTTCTTTTTACTAACATTGAACTTATCATCTCATCAGAAATTTTGTGGTATAAATAAAGGATATCACCATCAACAACTTTAGTCAACAGGGGAGGTGAGCTAAAGTAAGACTTAAGCTCGTCGAATGCATTTTGGCATTTCGACATCCATTCAAACTTCTTCAAATTTCTAGCTTTGTTTTTTTGGGTAGCCAATCTTATAATCTTAAAGAAAAGGAGGCACTTGTTAGTTGACTTAAAGACAAAACTATGAAGAGCTGTTACTCGCCCAGTTAAACGCTAAACGTCTTTAATAGATTTTGAAGGCTCCATCTTTTCAATAGCCTTAATTTTCTTAGGGTTGACCTTTATCCCCCTTCTAGATACCATAAACCCAAGAATTTACTTTATTCCACATCGAAGATACATTTTGCAATGTTCAACCTCATCCTGTTCTTCCCAAATTGTTGAATGTTTCTTGTAGGTCGACTAAATGATCTTTAGCCTTCAAGCTCTTCATCACAATATTATCAACATAAACTTCCAAATTTCTACCGATTTGAGTTTGGAATACAATAGTTACCATTTTCTGATATGTTGCATCCTCTTTTTTCAATCTAAAAGGCGTCATCACCTAGCAGTAAATCTCATCTCCAACATGAAAGGAAGCCTTCACTTCATCTTTGGGAGCCATTGGAACTTGATGATAGCTCAAATATGTATCTAAGAGACTCAATCTCTCATTACTAAAGGCTACTTCAACTACTATGTCTATATTTGGCATTGGGTAGCAGTCTTTTGGACAAGCTTGGTTGAGGTTCGTGTAGTTGATGCATATCATCCACTTATCATTGCTTTCTTAACCAAAATAGGGTTGGCAATCCATTTGCAGTAATCAACTCTTCTTATGAACCCAGCTCATAGAAGCTTTTCTACTTTTTCTTTAATTACCTGAAGTCTCTCACCCCTAAAGCGACGTCTTTTCTAAGCCACTGGATTCTTCAAAGGGTTGGTACTCAACCTATGCATAACCACTGTGGTTGAAATCCTTGGCATATCTACGAATGTCCATGCAAAATCACCTTTATTAGCTCAAAGGAAGGCAATCAAGTCTTCCCTTTCCTTTGTACTCAATTTGGTCCTAATATGAGTTTTTCAGGTTGGATCTCTGTCATCAATTTGCACATTTTTCACCTCTTCAACTAGGGTAGCTCATGCCTCATCTTTAGGTTGGTTGTGAATTAATTCTACCCTCATCATTTGCTAGTCATTTGGGGCTTGGGGCTTTAACATTTGACTTATCTCTTTGTTCTCTTAAGGTCGTGTGATGGAAGTCATGTAGCAATGTTTAACTATCTCTTGATTGCCTTGTAATGTTGCTATCCCCATGGTCATAGGAAACTTCATACACAAGTGGGATTGTGACATAACAGCTCAAATCTTTAGCAATGTAAGTTAGCCGATAATGACATAGGTGATGTTATCTTAACAACCAAAAACCAAATTGAAGGAGTGACATAAGTTTGACCTCTGCTAAATGCCACATTAAGTGTGAGTACTCCTTAACTGGAACTGACAAGTTGTTGAATTCATAAATAAGGTCATTGTACTTCTGTAGCATAGTTGAGTCAAGCCTTGGGCTCTCAAAATAGTGGTAATACATTATCTTAGGAGTGCTCCCAATGTAAATAAGGATACATTACACCTCACAATTATTAACTATGATGGAAGTGACCAATGGGTCAATGTGAGCAGTTACAACACTGCCAAGATCAACAGAGGTGAAAGTTATAGGTTAGTTCTTTCATTCTTCATCATCAAACTTCCTTTTCTATGCTCAATTTTGGTGCTTGACCTCCTTAACATATAATTTCCGCTACTTAGAACTCAACCCTCTTGCTTTAAGTCCACTAGTTATCATGTGAATAATTCTAACTAGGGGTGAAAGAGGTGAAGGAGCTTATTAGTACCTTGCTCCCTCCCTGTTGTTTGTGTTTCGAGGTCTTTAGGACTGTTGTCCCTACTCTTATATAAACTTAGGTTGATTTTGTTTTGGATGTATTCATTCAACATTTCTCTCTGAGCTAACTCTTCTAACTTGAATTTCATATTATTATACTCCTATGTTGTGTGGCCATGATCCTAGTGAAAATCACAGTATCTTGTATGATTCCATATAGTACCTGAACTCCTCATTGGAGCTAGCTTCTTCAACTCCATTTTGTTTTTAATCTACATTAAGATCTGTGACCTCGACAGAGTGAAGTGTCCATGTAATTGGTGATTTTGCAAATGGCACCTAGGAAACTGTCAACTTTGTCTTCCTAAAGTTAGGCATAAGGACTAGGCCTAGATTTTGAACTCCCTTCATCCTCTTCTTGCATTGTCCTTCTTCTCTTCAACCCGGATTCCGATTATCCCAAATAGGTGCTAGCTTTCGAGATAATGTATATTCTTCAACTGTGATAAACTTTCAAGATTTGTCATTGACTTCATCAAAAGTAGCAAATAAGCGTTTGATTAGATTGTCTCTAAACCATTCACGGTTGAGGCCTTGGATTGTAGCAGCAATCCCAACTACCTGATCAAAAGAGCTAATTTTGAGAATTGCATCGTTAAATCTGTTCATATAATTTTTCAAAAATCCCCTTTTGTGTTGTATCACCCTTATGAGCTCAGGTGTGGTTTTCTTTATAAACCTTATACTAAAGAATTTCGTGGCAAAAGTAGTTGTCATTTCAACATAAGAACCAATGGATCTTAGAGGTAGACTATAATACCACGTTCGAGCATTGCCATGAAGAGTTGAGGGAAATATTTTACACATTAGAGCATCTGAAGTGTTTTGAGCTTACATGCAAGAATAGAATGCATGCAAATGGTCGTTTGGGTTTTTAGTCCCATCGTATGTCTCAAATTGGGGCATCTTGAACCCGACTAGATAAGGTTTTTAAATAATATTAGTGTTCAATGGGTGTGACATCGAGTTAATATTGTTTTTAGGTGGTAGAACACCTTGCTGCTCGGCCACTATTCTTTCCAAAGTATCGAGATGTCTAGTAACATCATCTGGCAAGGTTGGCTAGGGTAGAGCTACATGGGACTAGCCCTATGATTCACTTAGTGCTGGAGCATCTTTATTGTCATTAGACTGAGCATTATGTTGTTCTTGTTGCTAAACTCAGGGTTATTGAGCTCGATTTAATAAATTGATGAGAAGGTCACCAAGGTTATTTCTAGCTAGGAGTTAGGCTAATACCAGTTGGAAAATCCCAAATTGCTATTGCATTGCCGTAAGCTAAACTGCAACTGCATCTCCTTGGATGGGAATTGTGTTCTAAGGTTGGTTCTCATCATCTCCATCAATATATTGTTCCATGAAGGTGTCTAGGTTTGGTGTGGATTGTAAGAGATTATTAGTGTTTTGTCCCTGACCTCGGCCAAAGGGTTGAGCCTGACTTCCTGTGCCAACAAAACGAGTATTAACCATGTCACAAAGGTTGTATTAACAAAGTTTTTAATTCGTTTCCTATAGACGGCACCAAATGTAATTGCAACAAACCCTCGAGTCCTTCCCAGTCCAAATCTTTTCTTTGAACAAACCTGCAGAAATCTCTGATGCTTAAGTCAACAATAATCTAATATACTCTTAAGGAAGAATGGAAATGAAGCTTTAGGTTAGTTTCAATTACTTTCAAGAGGTGACCCATAGGGATATTTATAGACCTTAATGAGGTATCCATATGGCCTTCTTAACAAGATAATCGAGATCTAGCATGTCCATAATAGTGGGCATTTCGGGAATGGGAGATTAAGTGAGTGCATTCTCACTATAGGTATCATCCAACTAGGAAGAGCTTGGGTCTCAACTCGATTATCAAGAGATCAAAGCTCAAATAACATGGGGAATGGTTTGAGCTTAATATATATGCAATATGTCTGAGATTGGTGATCTCAGACCTATCCTTACAAAGTCTGAAGTTAAGATTAATAAAAAAATCCTACCCTCGGTCTCTCCCTCATTCTACCCCTAAAGGAAGTTACTTAAATTAACCATGCCTAACGATTAGGAAGCAAAGAAAATTAGTTTCTTTAGTACTGCCCTCACTACGAGCGGTATCTTTCTAAGGATGTGGTTATAACTACCAATTATTTTATTAAAATTATTAAATTTTACTTAAAATATATTTATTTTATTT
>BPVZ01000023.1:280806-294613 GCA_020521535.1 Rubroshorea leprosula | reverse complement strand
TTATCCACATTTTTAATGATTATTCTTTGTCAATACTTTATAGCTATTTGCAACTTGTTGATGCAAGAATACATATACTTGTTAAGAGAATGAGCAACATCTTATCAAATCTCAAAAGCCAACTCATAAATTGTGAAAAGAGAATTGAAATCTTGGGTTATTTGATTTGAAGGAGTCAAAATGGGATTGAAATCTTGAAAATTTGGAGTCAAAACAGGATTAACATCTTGAAGCATTTTGTAAAGGTTGTATGCAGATAAAAAGACATTGTAAACTAATGCCCCATACATGAAGATGAAGCTATGTGTAAATAAATTAAATAAGATTAGATAAAATCAGACTATAAAGATCGACAAGTACCTGATTATAAAGACCAACACCCAATGGTGCTTCAATATTGTTATTCCATACTTAATTTTCTTAATTAGAAACGAAAAAAAAAAAAAAGAATATCTTAGTTGTATTAAATTTATCAACATTATATAGTAGTAGGATTCTACTCATTATACTTGCAACATGATGCATTTGCAACAAATAATTAGTCAAAAAAGCATCTTAATTCCTACCAAACTCTTTAGGTTGTAGATTTTAAAGTGCAAAATTTTACTAGAGTTCAATAGCTATTTCTCTCATTTTTGGCACCATATTAGACCTTTTTCCACCTTTTGTCTTCTTCTTCTTCTTCTTCATTTATTTTTTTTCTAATTGGCTTTTGATTCTAGCATTAGTCAATCCTTTTTTTCTGACACATCAAGAATCAAATACCACTTGGTTATCATTTACATGCATTTCTGTTGCAGCAACTTCGATTGAGCTTTCTAAGCTTTTTAATCAAGTCCAAAGTCTCCATTAATTTCATCTTCACAATTTTAGTCCCCTTAGTGGTGAGTGAACTTTTATCAGAGACATTGTGGCCAAGATGGTTCAACTTACTAAAATGTAAAAGGCGAGCAGATTTTTTGTTATCACAAGTTGAATCAACCAATTGATAAACAACCCCTTTTTTTACATTCTTTGTCCATCTTTGCATGATATATTGAACTAGTATCTCATTCATATTATTCACAACAAGTACGCTTAAAGCATGGCAACATAACCACCCCAAAGTCTCAAATAATTTGCAAGTACAAGAGATACTAAATTCAAATTTATCAAACTCTACTTTCAATACTCTTTTTGAACATGGCTTGTCAAGTTCATGTAAAAGTCTTGTCCAATCATTTTCTACCTCAACACAATTCAAGCCTAAACCCTTGAAAAACTCTTCTTTGAACATTTGAAGCGCCCTTATTGTGTAGATAGTAATAGCATGTGCCAAAATTCCTCCATAACTAATCAAATCAACAAAGGAACCATTTTTGCAACGGAAGTCTTCATCTCGTTCTCCTTGATGCATATCTCATGTCTTTTGTTCCTAATATTCAATAACTTGAATGAGACTTAAGGAGATACTCAAAATTTCATTAAAAAAAACACTATTTATACTTTCACTTCTTTGAGTAAATTTCATTTTAGTAGAAAAAAAAATCTACATTCAATTTAATACACCATTTTTCTTAAGTCTCATAGAACCTATAAAGAAACAATAAAGCTTGCAAATTAACATGGGTAATTAAAAAAATAAAGCATACTAGTGATGTCTATTTATTCTTCTCTTTTAACTTATATTCTTAAAAAAAATAAAGCATGATGGTAAAAAAGAAATAAAGTTACAATAAAATACCTATTAAACTACCCATTATTCTCTAGATTGAAGGTCTTGATCATATCCTTCCAAGTGGATTAAAATTCCATTTCATCTAGACAACCACTAAAACACTTATGAAATTTTGAATTGAAATTTGGATTCTCATAAATTCCAACAAGATGTTTTTTGGCATTATTAGAAAAATGCTATAAACATAATCGATGACGTGCTTCAAGGAATACTTTCTTAATAACATCTGTCATTGCTTGATCTCAATTTTGTGAAAATACTCTTAGGTTGTCTTCCTCCCATAGTTTCTAAGAATGTTTTGAACAACCAAACAAATGATTCAATAGTCTCATCAATAAGAAATGCACAACCAAATAACACATTCCTCCAATGATGATAAATTCTGACAAAAGGGGCACAAATTAAGTTGTATCGATTAGTCCTATAAGTAGTATCAAGAATGATGACATCTCCAAATGAATCATTGTTTGACTTTGATCTACCATCCCTCCAAAAGAAATTTGTCGTTTTCTTGGTCTACTTGCACTGAATAAAAAAATAATAAACCTTCAACTTGTCTATGCTTGAAATGATTCACGACATTTTGGCCATCCCCTACTTCAATCATCACTTTTCTCATAGAATGCAAGTAATTGTGGCAATCCTTTTGAGTAAATCCAATATGATTTATCCAACCTAATTCCTTGGTCAAGAATAAGTATGATTTTGTTGGTTTGATACCTGCATTCACCATTGAACTTATTACACCACCTTGTACTTCTAATATCTTCCTTCCAAATCTTGAACTGCACCTTTCTTCCTAATTTGCAAGTTCATGGTTGTGCACATTATTAGAATGAATAACCTCCTCTAGCCTGACATCCTATTTTTGTCTTTAAATGATTAATCTTTTTCACATTACAAGAATCTCCATCCCTATGAAACCCTTGCTCTAAACATATGCATTCTCATTATCGAAGAGTACCATAAACAAACCACATGTTCCCTTTCCTTATACTTAAGCCCTTTGATAAAGCATAGTGATTGGAATGATGATATGCTTCTTCTTTGGATTTGACTTTAAACCAACTTTAAGCTTATCATCAAATTTAGAAGAAATTCCAATCTCAAAAGCCATAAACATATCTATAGAGAAAATCATTTATAATTTTAAAAAATTAAAAAATTTATTATGTCTATTATAACAAATTACAAAAAAAGAAGCATAAATCCAATTCATAATAGAATTGTCCAAAGCATATGGTAATGGAAAGCAAACCTCCTTTGGAAAAGAATCAAGAAGATGAAGAAGGCCCACTTTTTGATTCACAAAAGAAGAGCAAATTAGATGGAGCAGGGAAAATCTGCAACATAAATATCTTTGCATTTTTATATTTTTGCCTAAGGTTAATGGTTTAAACGAGGAGAGATTGTAATCAACTCTAACACCAAAAGTCTAGAAAATAATGAAATGAAAAAAAGAAAGGAAATGAGAGAAGTGGAAAACGCTGGAAACAAATTTTACTTTGGAAAGATTTGTTATGAGTTAAATGCTGAGAAAAAAAGTGTACTGAGAACTTTATTTTGAAAAAATTTTCCGTGAACTAAATTTGCCATGAGTTAAATTTAGGTTTGCCGTTGGTTTTTTTCTCTATGTTAGGTGATTGATGAGGTGTTAAAAAAACTGCTCATTGGGTGGTTTTTAATTGTAGTGAGATACCACTGACCTGGTACGCCGGTGATAGCCCAGACTTTCTCAACTTCAAGGGACGCATTCCCGTCCTCTGTGCTTCCTCCCGAAACCTCCTCCACAACCACCCAGTAAACTTAGCATTAACGCTCCCATCATCTTCCTCCTCCATGTTCGCCTCTGCAATTCAAGAATTTCACCAAAACCAGAAATCACAGGGGAACGTTATTCTAAAATGCGCCGTATGCGTCACTAGTGCTTTGCCTTCGTCGGACTTATGTTGAGAAAAAGCAGTATCAAATGGCATATTGGATCTCCTCGAAGCTCACAGCCACTAAGACAATCCTTCAACGAGCAATTTTCTCTCCCTCTTTCTATTTTATGCGTTTAAATTAGTCTATTTCTTCGTAAATTCTTTTCATTTGTTTGATTACCGGGAAACAGTGGAAAGGAGAAGTTAAAAACTTTAGCATTGTAGATTCGATTGTGGATTGATCGATATGAATTCGTTTCATTGCTTTGTCTTTAGATTGTAGCATTATTTTGAACAGTTTTGATATTTTTGAGTAATTTGATTTAATTTGTTTGGTGGACGACTTAGTTCTATCAGCAAGCAATGGAGTCACTTAGGAAGAATGAGAGGCCTCGATTTGATTAGTTGAAGTTAGAAACTTTGATGAAATCGAGTGATGTTGTTTCTTTGAAGGATCAGTTGAAGAAGAAAATGCAAGAAAACAATTACCAAGGGAAATTACATAGTGATTCTAATGTTAACTCGGTTAATGGTGATAATAGTTCTGTTAATAAGCAAAATCGTGAGAAGGAGATTGCTAGTTCTCTGAATCCTTTGCCGAAACCTAAGGCTACTCGTACAGATAATGATTGGACTGAACTCCTTGGAACGCCTAGTCAGGGAAGAAGCTCCTCAAGAAAGCAGAATAATGGGGTGTCTACGATTCATGGGTTGAGGAAAGATGGTAAAAGGTAGGGGAGTTTGGGGTCAAATTTGTTATTGACAGAGGGGAAGAGAAATAGTAATGCCATTAAATTGGTAAGGAGGTCAGACATTGCGTTGAGAGCTAAGTTAATTGGGAGGCCAAGTGACAGTGAAGAGTCTAGCTCTTCAGGGTGGCCCTCGAGTGTTGATATGCAGAATGATGGCAAGAACTCAGAAGGGCTATTGTTAGATCAGGTCTTAGGCACAAACTTTCCAGCAGAAAGAAAATATGAGATGGATAGTGAAAATGGTACATCAAATTCTGAAGACCTTTTATTGGAGGGTCCATCACAGTCCCTAAACAAGAATTGCTCTTTGGAAACCCTGGTGCTATTGAGGAAAGTTGCTGGAGCATCTGATAGGAAGATGGAGTTGGTGGATGCGCAGGATAAGCGAAGAAGTACCATAAGGGAGAAACCCAAGTCAAATGTTGCAGTCACTACTGCAACTGCTAATGATTTAAAAAGAAGCTCTTCTTTTACAAGTGATGTAAGCTTTGCTTCAGATTTTGATTCTGATTCAACCTCTGACTCAGAAAGTGAGTGTGAGGAGGAGGAAAGGAGGAGGAGAAGGGAAATGCTTTTGGCTGAAAAAGCAGTAGCTAAAGCTGTGGCGGCCATCAAAGAACGTGAGAATATTGTTGCCAGATTGGAAGGAAAAAAGCAAAGTTTAGAGAAAATACTTGAGGAATGAGCCAAGCAACAGGCATGATAAGTAACATTATGCAGCTTTTGTTAATATTAACATTTTTTTTCTGCCACATGTATTATTGTTGCTTAATATCATCCCAGAAATTAATTTTATTAGTTCAAAACAATTTAGAAGAGCTCTAAACAATTCTATTGAAAAACCCTCCACCTTTTTATGGCTAAATTCTGCTTTCATGATTTGAGCCATGGTGTTCCATACTCCAATTTAATTGAAAAGAAACATTAATACCTATAGTTGCAACTTGACTTCAATGTAATTGAACCCATATTGTGTTGTGTATTGTGTGAAGGGCTAGGCTAAGATTGCATTTAAAAGGTTTGGCATGTGCTAGGATGAAAAATCTTAATTTGACTTCTGTTTAAGTTAGGATTAGGGTTTTTTATGTTGCATAATTCCAATCCTAAATGACCTACTCAATATGGATGACATGTGTTATGATTTGTTTTCTTGAAGATGGTTTGGCTTTGAGCCTAATATATTAACGTCTTGGAGTTTGTCTAATGAAAGATCTTGAAAAATGCCTCTTCATGCATTTTCATTTAATTTTAATTGAAAAGAGAATATAAGTATATTCCCCTTGCTACAACCCTTTTTTCCTCATGCGCTCTGGCAGCTCCTTGGTTGCTAGTACTAAAGATGTGGAAGTTCTATGCTTTCGGTTTTTCAACTTCCATTCCCTTCCCTTATCCTTTTCTAAGCAGTAACTTCTGTAATCTTCTTACTTTCTTCAGGCTTCATAGCTGCAGACAACTGTGATGGAAATGATGGAAGCCATTGAATTAGAGAAGTAGTAACATAATAATACTAGAATGGAAGCCCTACAATGATTAGTTAAACTAAAGGTGCTGAAACGTGTTTCATATGGCTACTTTACAATTTTAGGGTAAATTTAATTTTTGCTACTTGTCTTTTTTAACCATATTACTTATGCTCCTGTGTTTAAAATTTTCACTTGAGCACTTATGGTTCACTTCATTTCCTTTGGTGCATGACACCTGTTAAATTAATTTGAATTGTCCAAATACCCTTCTCAATTATTGAGCATGTGATCGAGTAAATTTCATTTATGTGCCCATGGGAGTGTGTTTTTGGATTTAAAGTAATTCTAATGATGTCATTGTCACGCTCCCAGAGGAGACAGGGTCAACCCAGGTGCAATGCAAAATATTTTAACACAGAAGTGCATAACTGAAAACATCAAAACCAGAAGATGCAAAAGTGAAATATACTCTTTATTTTACATACACAGTCTTATTCATTTTTTTTTTCTTTTCTGTTTGTCTGCAAATGTTGATTCTAAGTTTCTAAAGATCTCTAGTAATTGTAGACCGCGAATGTTGATCTTGCAAGGTCACTTGCTACCGTGTAGAAGAAACTTGAACTAGAGGCTTGATGAAATCTATTTAGTTTGCTTGGTTTATCCTTCCTGTTGGAGTTTTTGTTCAGAAGAAAAGTTTTGGGTGCAATAATACTGCAGTTGATGCCTCATTGGGTCATGGTATCAGTTTAGTTTTTTCAAGTTACTAAAAAGAGAAACAAAGAAAAATTATAGAGGGTTTGCATTGATGTATTTTGATTAAGATCCATTTCAATTGTGTGAATCAAGCAGAGAGTAGAATATGAGCCACCTCTTTCTAGTTTCCACCATCATTTTTGAAATTCCAACAAAACTAGTATATTTTTATTTATTTACTTATTTTTTCCTTTTGAAACCAGATTAATCAAGTAGCAGAACTCTGGCAACAAATTTTGTCCAAAGAAATAGCACATGAAGGTATTCTTTCCATCTGACTATAATTCTAGATAGATATTTTGTTTCATCTTACTTTATTAGAATAACAATGAGCAAAAAGTGATGTTCTGTTTGAATGATGCTTGGTGGTTTGGGACCAGTGACTATAGTTGATGAAATGGGATGTTTGTTTCAATGTATAATGATGGATGTCTGTTTCAACAAATGATATAGCTAGTTAGGATTCATGAAGTTAGACTAGGCTAATTATTTACTCCATGAAAATGGATTAAGTTTACAGACAAAGAGTGGTTGACAGTATGGCAATTCAGCAAAAAGTGATATACTCTGTGAATGATGGCTTGATTAAATGGGACAACTGACAATATATAAGGAAGGATGACTGTAGAATGTCATTTTCGCCTGGGCTTTTCTTATGTGGAGGATAATGGAGCTGACTTGAATCAGATGTACTTTTCTAATGTACAAATGAAGTTTCTCTTAAGGATCTGCAATTCTGGATTCAAAGAACTAACAATTGCCTAAGCTTTATAGATGGCATGCGTAACAAAAGACTAAAGGGAGTATTTGAGGGCTAGGAGAGGAGGATATCTGGATTCAAAATGATGTTATTTTTCCATCTCTCATGTTCCCCTTTCCCTGATCTTCATTTCTTTATGGTGCTTGTGGTTGTTCCAAAAGATTATAATATGTTGGATTTTTAGGGTCTTTTTTCCTTGTTTCATTTGTATTTATGCCTCTGTATTACAGTTCTAGAGATACTTATTTAAAAAGAACAAAAGGAAACATAAAACCCAAACATGCAAAAAAGTTGCTGCTTTTTGTACATATGGATTGATAATTTAGGAACTCTATTTTTTTGTTTGCTGGGTTCTTTTGTCCTTCTCTTTAAATAGGTATTATTATTAAATTTCCAATGCTTTATGTTAAATCTGGAATCTTAGACACAATAATATGAAACATTCACCATTAAATGAAAAAGGGAAATAAACTTTTCTTGTGTTTCTTGTTTGGCATTACCATGAAATTTATCTAGATTTATTAGTAGTTTGGTGAAAAGTTGCTGATAATAATTTTGCACCTTGTAGAACTGAGAATGAGGATCTCTAGTTCCAGTACTCATCAACCTGGAACTTATCAAAACCAAGTTAGTCTAATATTCCTCTTATCACCTTGGTGTATAGATAGGGTTATGGAGAGGGCTGTAATCTGTATATAGTGTGCAAGGATTTTCTCTTTTCATCTAAGAATTTTGTATCAACAGGTCCTCATGGACTTTTTTTACTCATATGAAATTTTGCAGTTAGCAGCTTCAAAGGGTGTTGAGTTTGAACATGAAATCCTTGAGGTTGAGTACTCTCTCATCTGATAAGATTGGAAAATTGCAGCAGAAGGTTAGCTATTATCTCATAAGTATATAAATTCTTCCATTTCAAGTATTGGATGCTTCAGTCTAAGCACATTTATCTGTTAGTTTCTGAAGAGCATATGTTAGTACTCAGCACTGAATTTCCAGGCACTGACGGAACCTATAAATACTTCTGTTCCGACCCTATTCGGAATTTTGATGATGTAATGCTATTTTATTGAGACTATTTGCCAAAATTTCAATGGCCTACTTTTATGGTTCTTCATATTCTCTTGTAATTCTTTCATTGTTCTTCTGTTTATTTCAAAATTCTGCTACTTTCTCTTTTTTTATGTTATTCTTTATTTCAGTTGTCCTACATTAGGTAATGCATGCATAACTAATCTCTAGAAGCTTTAGTCGCTTGTGGTTTTGTGGAGACATAGGATTTGATCTGACAATAGATGTCTGTAAGCTTGGAAAGATAAGACTACATTATTCATCTAGATAATGGGTCTCTCTACTATGTTTTACAATCAAGATACTCGAGTTTACATGTTACATTAACCTTTTCAAAATCTAGTGTAAATAATATCTTGTCAAGCATATTTTAGCAAGTGATTTATTGTTATCCATATGGTGACAAAAAAATATAAAAATGATACTGTTATCCATATAGGTCCATCTGCGAACTTTTGTTTGGATATCTACTTGTTCTATTTAGACAAAATTGTTCATTTTGTTATTTTGGGAATTATTCATACCTATCTGATTTGCTTTTTTGTGTT
Source organism: Rubroshorea leprosula (assembly GCA_020521535.1). Taxonomy (NCBI): domain Eukaryota; kingdom Viridiplantae; phylum Streptophyta; class Magnoliopsida; order Malvales; family Dipterocarpaceae; genus Rubroshorea; species Rubroshorea leprosula. The sequence continues at coordinate 285,630 of BPVZ01000023.1, read as the reverse complement.
GTAGACAAAACAGCTGGAGTCTAATATTGAACTTACAAGGAAAAAGATAGAGGAACCAACAGAAGTAGAAGTTGAACTCAAGCGGAGGCTTGGACACCTGACTGATCATTTAATTCAGAAACAAGCTCAGGTCAGTATTTCAAACCTCTTATTTTCTTCTAACAATTTTTCTGACTATAAAAGTGGAATACATTTTCTTCAAACAATAATTTGCAGCTATGTTCTTAATATAAAAAATTTTATTAGTTGATGAAAATATACGAAGGATAAGAGTCACTCTTTAAGAATCTCACAGCGGACAGAGACTCGCCCAAAGTGGTTGGAGCTAGCTAGATCTAGTAGTTTTGGCTGGAAGCTATGGTAGTGTTATGCCTGGCTAGATTTGGGCTTGATCTCTGCCACATCTTCCTTGATTTGGTTCTACTTCGATTCCTCGCAGTTTTCTTTGATTCCAAACATCTCCAAAGCTTTATTGGAATCATTCAGGATTCCTTTTGAATCTCTAAAACTTGGGTATAATTAATGATTGAAACTCAAAAGAACTTGATTTCTGTTTTAGAGGGCTCTAAACCCTAATCTTGAAACATGATCAAATAGATAAGATTAGTTGATAACAAAACATAACAAGAACATGTCACTTTCTTATCGTCCACAATTCCATGTTGCGAAGAAGGTAGAATCACATAATTTTACTTTATTACACCAAAAACTAGAGCTAAGATGTTCCTGTACTTTTGAAGCACAAGAAAATGATTTTTCATGTTAAAAGAAGATTTCGGATTTGATTCTGTTTTGGGTTGTTTGAAACCTGAAGAGGACGTCACACTCTAGATCAAAAGATGGTTTCCATCATTGTAAATACTACTCACCTTAGCTTTTGTTTCTAACGAACAAAGCTCAAAAATACATTATTTCCCTCTAAAACCCAAGGAAGTCTTGGTCACAAGTATTCAAGTGTTAAGAGTTGCATTCTAAATGGACCCTCAAATTTAAAGATCTGGGATTTAGAACCTTAATAAATACCGTCATCACTTACAATTCTCATATTCCGTCGAGAGTTTTTGGGTTTTAAGAAAAAAAAATTGAGTGCTTCCATGATTATTATTCAAGAACAAAAGATAAGTATTTCTAGAGGTGGAGATCATCTAGAGCGCATCACAAACACCTTCGCAGGGTTGGGTTAGAACTTAGAAACACCTCAAAACAAAGCAAACCAAAAAACATGTTCCTTGACATGAGAATCATTGTCCTTGCTTGAAATATGCGAGAACATCATAGCATAGTTTTTATTTGATTCTAATTTCTGTAGAATATAATGGATGGTGAGAAAGAGATTTTAATTTTGTTTTGCATTTTTATTTTCTGACCTTGCTTGTTTAAGTTTGATACAAGATTCGGGTCAATAGAGCCTTTGAATAGAAATCAAGGTCCTTATAGTTTTCAATGTTATATTTGAGTTTTGAAGGTCTAGGGAAGATATAGAGGTGTTCCAGCTCTTTGCAGATTTCAGAAACCAAGAGGAACCCAAGAGAGGCAAGAAAGATCAAGATCAAAAGATAGAGTGACGAAGCCAAACTCAGATCTTGTCGGGTTTGTTGGATCTAGTCAGATCCATACCACTGACCAATTCTTCATTGGCTATAGAACCTCACACTTGGAAGAGGGTCATCATTAATGTATCTTATCTTTTGAGCTTGGGAGCTTTGTTAAACACACAATAAATTAGTTTTTCATGTATCACTTTTTACTTCTCCAGTGTTGCTACTTTTGTAGTCCTTAACAGTGGAAGTGTCTAATTGTTGCAATTGTCCTATTTGGTTGCAAGGAAGAGAGAAATGGAAAATTTATATTAGTTACTATTTTCTTGGATTTTTTAGTTATTTTCATTTGCGTTCCTTATGTATAGGATAACCTTAGTGTTTCCTATATATATTCATTTTTTCACTCTGTCAACCAGGTTGAGGCATTGAACCAGTCCTTCGGGGTCTAATGGTTCATTCTCAAGTTTTAGTACTTGGGTAAAGTTGGTCAGAAATTTGACTCTTATCAACCACTTGAATATTCGCATTAGGCTTACAGGTTATTGGTGTTTCTCTCAGCCATGGGTCGGGTCCATTCCCTTTCCCCTTCCCCTATAATTGCCCTTGTTCTAAAAAAAAAAAAAAGAAGGGCCAGGTTGAGGCACTCTCCTCAGAGAAGGCAACTTTGGTGTTCAGAATTGAGGTATAACTTGTACCAACTATTGGTATTACTATTTTACTCAAGCTCAACAGGTCTAGAATTTACACTTTAGAACATGCTGCATTTCGCAGACAGTTTCAAGGATGTTGAATGAGGCACCAAGGGATTAGGAATCGGGGACGTGGGAGCTCTCTGAGTCAAAGCTGAAGCCTCTTCAAGACAAAATTCGTTTTGGACAGAAGCAGCTGGGATCATTACTACTGCAATTGGATGCTATTTTCTCAGCTGATGTGGTTTTTCTGAGAAGAAATCCAGCAATAAAAATGTGGTCTCTCGTCTACTCTGCATGCCTTCACTTTGGGGATGCACTTGCGGCCATCAAACGAAGCAAGGTCTGGTGCTGTGATTTCCTTGGAGAACATTAATAACACTGCTGGGTGTATGATTTATAATCAATGGTGCATTATTCCATAATTCATTTGTTTTACCTCTTCTTTAAGAGGTTCCTATACGCACTGTATTATTTGTGCAGTTAACCCTACAACCATCTAAACCGAGTCTTAGGGGATGTATTTGTTCAAAATGTTGTAAACAAATGGCGGCACGGATTTTAACATTCTGTACAAAGATGAGAAGCAGAAAAAGTTTACATCACTTGCACAGAATTAAGTTTTCTTGTGCATTATTTGAAAAAGAAAAATGATACATACACTCTCTAAAATTACACATTTCATTACATATTAACGGTTTCGTTAATATACCATTAAAATTAACAATTTTCGTTACTTGTGTGATGGTTTTTATTATTTTTACTGTTAAAACTAATGATTTCTGTAAATTTTAGCAGCACACTAATAAAAACTGTCGATGTGTAACGGAGAATGTACTTTTATAGGATGTATGCATCAATGTCTTTTAAAATAACATCAGTAGTGCTAAGGTAAAAACTTCATTTTTGTTTCAAAACGAACGCTAGAAGGCCTCTATTTCTAGTTACTCCCACGCCTGATGGCTAAATTTCTTGCCATATTTTAACACCACATCACCAGCTTCTCTATAGTGTTCTTCCATTTCTTTCTTTTTTTCATCCTCTTCCTCTTCCTCTCTTCATCCTCAAATTTCACGTTAATCTAATTTATCCCCCCCTTTTTTTTTTCAAGAATGAATTAGGTGAGACATAATACTTATATGGTCAAGTACAAACTTCAAAAGGCCAGGTCATTTGACCCAAAAGTTACTGCTCATATTCAAATTTTATTTTAGATTTCATCATTTAGTTTATCATTGTGTGAAATTTTGTAGGAGGAGATGAGTAAAATGGTATGAGGTATGTCTTTTAATTTATAATTCTATTTCTACTCATTTCAATGTGAAAGCAAAGATTATTTATTTCTATTCTATGCCAAGACATGATTTTATTGAAAAATTTTTAATTTCATTTTAATTTATGCAGGTTATGATTACTAGTCGATAATTGTTGTGAACTTAAAGATGAGTTTACTAACAATGTTGTTATTTAATTTCAAGAACAATTTATAAGTTGTTTTTAATTTACTAAAAATAGTTTCAGCTTTTAGTAGTAATTATTAAAATTCTTAATGATGAAGGTTGAGTGATTTCAAAGAACATTGTAGTATTAATTATTTTTGCTCATTGATTTAATTTTATTGTTTTGTTAAAAATTTTAAGTATAGCAACTAGCAAAAGGTACGTGTTGATTTTTTTCTTTTAAGATGAATATTTCATTATTCATGAAAAGAATTTGTACACAATTGTACAAAAAATAAAAATAATAAATATTATAAATTTCAAATTTTGATTGTTTAGAACTAATATCCAAATTCTGAAATTCAAAAACATTTTTTATCTTTTTTTTTTTTTCTGGAATCAGCACAAAGATCGTATGTTTTATAATAAAGTAAGGCTTTATTTACTATGTTTCAAATTTTAAATAAAAATTTTCTTTTATTTTCATAAGTTTTAATAATTTTATCCTAATTAAACTAGTTTATATTTTTTGCTGTAAATGTCAGAATTTTTTTAAATAAATTGTTGATTTTTTTATTTTAATTTTAACTTTCAATAATTACGAAATTTATAAGACCTAAAATCACAACTATACTAATTGTATACTAATAAGCTATAAGTTACATTCATAGATTACAAAACAATATTTTAGAAATGCACTCCTTCATGTGGTTTAAGTGATCACGTTTTTTTATGTGAAAAATAAAGTGAAATGCAACACATGATCATCAAGTCGACTTTTCCATCAATACTCGTACAGGTTTTAATTTACTAATCGTGTTTCTTATGTTAAAAATATATATATATATTTCAGCGATAAAATTAATGTGTTTATTGAACAATCTATACTGTTTGTTGCTGATTTTTGAAAATCAAAGATATAATTGTTAGGTCCATCAGTGATTTTTTGCAAGGGTAATTCTAGGAAAAAGGGGAAGGCAATGAATTCAGCTTATGGATTGGGAAAAGTATTAATAATTCGTAAGTCAAATATAAATACTTAAATAGTTAAGAAATTTAAATTTTTTATTAATTTAATTTAAATATTAAAATTTAAAGACAAATTATTAAAAAAAAAAGGTTAAGTTCCTCTATAAGTGATTTAGGGAGGTTGGA
>BPVZ01000023.1:264756-278233 GCA_020521535.1 Rubroshorea leprosula | reverse complement strand
TTTCTTAAAAGGTGCATGTGCACTAGAGCATGTCAAGCGGTGCACTACTTCCCTTTTATTCCATTGGATCATTTTGATCCAACCAACAGCTAAAGGATATTTTTTTAAAGTTCTAGTCTTTTACTCGAAATGAGTTAAATAAAATTATATTAATGGTATGACTTTCAAAAAAATCTTATTTAAATAAATGAATCAAAGAAGAGGTACTTTATTTTAAGGTTAAATATTTAAAATATAAATTTATATGAAATATTATTAATTATAATAATATAATATTAAAATAAACGTTTTTATTACCATCCATCAAACACGCCTATATAGATAGGTTACTTATATATACAGAACTTATCAAAAAACTAAATGCTTTCCCTTGCATGTTTCTTTCTACTTTAGTCTCTAACGATATTCCATTTATCAAGTCCCAGAAAATGTTTTGGCACGTACATTGTTGAATTGGTTAGAAGTTATAAAAGATTAGAAAATGTGTACCTTATGCCACCGAACAACACAACCTCCTCTCTCTAATTTAGTGATCATAATATTTTGGAATTAACTTACACATATTTTAAAATTATTTTTTTATTGTAATAAAAAACAAACTATTTATGTTAAAACTAGAAAATTCGTTAAGAATTATCACTTTATTGACTCAAAAAAATAAATAAAATAAATAATGAAATTTTTCTTATCAATTAAATTATAAGTTCTTAAATTAATATAATATCTATCTTATTATTTGTCAATATCTCAATTATAATGAAAAAAGTTTCTCATTACAAGAACTGTAACTTAAAGGCTTAAAAGCTTATACTCCTATACGTGCAAGTTAATTATATATGTAACATTGACCTAGAAATAGGAATTGGTACATAAAGATATCAAACAGATTAAAATTGTTGTGTTTGCTTCTTGTTTAAAAACTTCGACTCTTCAACCGTTCAGAGATTACTCCAATGGCAAGAAAGGCAGTCCATGCAAGGCCTGCACCGACCCTGTACGTGGTTTCAATGGTTGTGCTAGGTTTAGCAAGGCTTTTGTTTTTTTCCACCTTGGGGACTAGTGGTTGGCGCTCAGATGAGGTTGTGCTTAGCTGTGGAGATAGAGCTGGAGGCTGTGGCTGTAAAGGTGGAGTTAGCGGCGGTGCGTGTGACCATGCATGAAGAGAAGTGGGCAAGTTCTTGACATAGGGTGGTAGAGAAATAGTGAACTCAAGATGGAAGCCAATTTAGGACAGAAAATCTTGGGTATAGGAAACAACTCAGAAATGGTGGAGGAAAATATCTTCTTCACAATATACTTCTGGAAGAAGTTAGTTGACCTATAGTCCCTACATTATTCTCAAGGTAGATAAGAGACTAATTGGCTGCATGAGTTCTGCAAGTATAACTTGTCATTGCAGAGAGTATGAATGTTGAACAAGATTGTCATAAGTGAAAATGGGTTTAAGAAAGTTACAGCAACTTCAATATGACATTTTCATTCTCTTTACAAACAGAGACAAAACTTTTATACATAGTTTATCACCGAGAATACAAGTTGGAAAAAGGGAAGACTTAAAACGATCATCACATTATCTCAAGTTGGAGAGTAATGTTGACTCAATTCACAGACAGTCCATGTCTTCCCCGATGTAGGGAACTCACTGAAGTCAAGAACTTGAAGTTTAGCCTGCTTGTTCTTCTGAGGCTCTCGAAGGCTGATCCTTCTCATGGCTACTACTTACAGATGCAACTGGTCGAGGCACTTGTGCACTGATTATAGGCTTCTGCAACGGCTTCAAAGCAGCCATAATTTCCGCAAATGTTGGTCTCAATTTTGGATCTCTGCAAATTTAGAGGTCAAAGATAAATTCTCAGAGGAAGAGGCGGAAAATAAGTGAATAACTTACCAATAATAAGACTGGGAAAAAAATGCCACGAAAATACAATGCAAGAGACTACCGACACGACATTTGTTATCCCAAAAAACAACCCAAAAAATACTCACGTCTGCCAGCACTTTCTAATAATGTCCGCAATGGCAGGATCCAGGTTATCTGGAATGTCAAGACGGCGGTGCTGAAATCCTACCGCACCAACAACTTGCATTGGATTCATTCCTCCCCACGGTTGTTGTAATGTACAGAGCTCCCATAAGATAACTCCAAAGCTATAAACATCACACCTGCAAACCAGACATAATTCATATGACAACTGTGAACAATGATGATAATGATGGTAGCACTAACATTGACCAGCAGAAAAAAGGCTTACTTTTCATCTGCAGGTTCATTTTGTAGCACTTCTGGAGCCATCCACTCAGCCTGGAGAAAAGTAACACAACATGAATCTGGCTAAAAGTCATTGTTATATCAGATGCAGCATAACTACAAGATGAATATATACTCAAAGGATTCAAAATAAAAATGAGAAGCTTTCCGGCAAAGTAACAATTGGGAGTGAAAATGCATAATTTTTTCAGATAAACTAGTAGATTTAGTTTCTACTTTTAATATAATTAAAGATACAGGGATGGATCTATGCTACGTGCATTAAAATATCCTTCTATTACTCATAGATAAATGGTCTGTTTACTGTGCTTCAGGTAGGCATATATTTAGTTACCCACTCCTTAACAGCTTAAAATTATGCCTTACAAGAAGAAAACCCTAAGCACAGTATTGGCAATCCACTCGACATACAGAGGTATATGCTTCCTCTGAATCATTCTAGAAGACAACATGGAGTCCTGGTGTTAGGTGGAAAATCCAACAAGGTGAATTGAAGGGAAACCTGTGGACTTAAATACAATGTGGAGTACTCTACCTATGGCATTGGTTTTAGGTTGGATGTTTACACCTAGCATTTTAACCTGAATCTACTCATCAAATTAAAACATTTTATAATAATATCATTTGATGATTCATTATTCATCTACCTTGAGTTTGACTCAACCAAATATCTACTTTACAATCATATTGTACAATCTTTCTCCAAACCCATCTATGGGGCAACAAACAGTAACAAACAATGACGTTCACATCTAAATCATCCCTAATTTCTCATTTTAAACAATCCAGATCCTCTATCAAAATAACACAAGATGGAAACCTGGAATGAGGCTGTAAAAAAAATAAATAAATAATAACGAAAGTAGAAGTGAAAAGATACTGAAATGAAGAATGAAACAAGTTGGTTAGCATAGCTTACCGTTCCTGCAGTTGACTTCGAAGACAAATATGTGCTGTACTTCATCCTTGACAACCCAAAATCACAGACCTAAATCACAAGTTCACAAAATGGTTGATAAGGCATAAGAAACTTCAACCAGAATAAGCATCAATTGGTTGTCAAGAGAATAAAAGCAACCTTTACGACCCAATTTCTATCAACTAGAAGATTTGGAGACTTCAAATCACGGTGTACAATCATTGGCGTGCAGTTGTGCAAGTAATTCATTCCTCGGGCCTAAAGATTCAAACATTCAGAAGAGACAAATTAGAGCAAAGTTATAACTGCATTTTAAGGGCCCATTTTGTAATGTTGCGATTTTTGGTTCTGTCTTCATTTCTTTTATTTTTAGCTACTAAAACTAAATATAGTAATTTAATAATATTTTTATTTTTATTTTTATTTCTGAATTACCATATATAGTATTGGTTGCCAAAAATAAAAGAAATAAAACAACAACTTCACTAAACAGGCCCCAAGATTATGATATTAAAATGTGAGGCAAGTACAGCAGAATCATACAGCATCAAGAGCCATCCTCAAACGCCTTCGTTCATCAAGTAGATTGTTAGGCCGATGAAGTAACCTATACAAACTACCTCTGGAAAACAAGACGAAAAACAACTAACCTATAAGAACACAATATCAAAGTATATTAAGGGGTGGTTTGGTATAGAGTTTGAAGTTAGCAGTTAGCAATTTAAACTAATCGAACAAATAAGAATATTTGGATTGTAAACAAAAATAACTATTAGGCACTGTTGGATATGGACTATCCACTATCTGCTGCTTTTGAATTGCTAATCCAAACACCCCCTTAACAAAATGCCAGGCATAGGGTGATACAGGAAAGTTACAAGAACAGGTTAAAGAGTTGAAACAGCCAACTGCCCAACCCATAAGGTATTTAAATTTCAAGATAAAAACTACTTATGGTGTATAAAGCTTTTACCAATTTTGTTTGTTGCAGGGATCTTGGCAAAGATCTACTTGTGTCTCAATTATTTCTCTTCCACAGGGTCAAGTAGAAAGTTTAAGTATCATAGGGCTTGTTTGGTTGGAGGTAATGGCTATTCATTTTTAAAAATAAAAAGAAGCCAAAATTGAGAAACTTCCATAGAAAGCTAGGAATAGTTATGCCTTAATGTCTAATTTTCCATTGACATTTACAAAGAATCAAGGAATACCTATTCCCTAGAAAATGGAAGGAATACATATTCCATTCATCCCTTAGTTTAGTAGAAAATCATTAACATTAAGGCTAAATTATTCCTAACTTCCTAAGGAAGTTTTGAAAATTTAGCTTATTTTTATAAGTTGACCAAGGAAAAGCTATTACTACAAGAAAATAAAAAAAATAAAAAAATGGAAGAAGAAGAAGAAGAAGGAGAAGAAGAAGAAGAAGAAGAGGTGTCTTAATGCTTTGCAGCAGACAGTGGCAGACACCAAAATCAGAGCTTTTTCAGACAGCAAGAAAAATTAGTATCAGAAAAACTTATTTTGAATTGTAACACAGCCACCAAAAACAACATAGAGCGCCAACATACCTTGGAAGAAATTCTGTAACAATTGAAAGATTTGGAGCACGAGTTACAGCTCCCATGAAGAGAACAACATTTGGATGTCTGAGCTTTTTCATTATTTGGACCTTGCAATTAAAACCAATATCAAAATGATCAAAATCAAAAAATAAGGTATGATTTGAATTTGCAACATCCAAGTTGGAGGTATCAAGTTCAGATCTTGGAGTGGGTGAGGAGGAGTTTTGTAAAGAAAGCACAATCAACACAATTGCATACTTGGAGGATGTTGTAAAATGTGGAATCAAAAGTAACATATAACGAGGAGGTAGTCTTGACAAGTAAAAAAAAGGATGTGGAGACTTGAATGCCTTAAATGAAACAACAGAAAGTGCAACAAGTAGGGAAATCTTTCGTATTAAAATCCAATCAGATAATTCAGAAAAGAAAGGCAAGTTAATCTGATATAAAATGGGGTTTTGTTCCTTGTTAGTCTTTTAACTCAAGCTTATTTGAACCAAAAATAAGATTAGCTGAAAATAGAACAAGAAGAGGCTTAATTAATAATTTGACGTAAGAAGAGACAAGAGAAGGATAAGATTGTACCTCACTTCTGAATTCTTCAAGTGATTCACCAGAAATGTGCTGATCTAAAAATCTCTTCACAGCAACTTCCTAAAAAATCGAAGGGCAACAAATTGATATTTTCCCTCAAAAAATAGGACAGGAATGTTAATGGCAGGTCTGCATAATATGAAATTTAGCCAACAAAGAAAATATACACAAAAAGATCAACATGGAAAATTTCAATCAAATAACTGAAGAAGCATTCACTGTATGGTGGACTGCAAACCCATTTTACAATGTCTATGAACAATTGCTTGTCTTGCATAAAGCCTTTCACAAAATCAGAATATATTAGCCAGCCTCATTTCTTCAATTAAGTTCACAGTTTTTCCAAACAGAAAGGTAAGGCACTTCAATGATCATGCCCCTTTCTCAAAAAAATTAGAACACTGAAAATCCAAATAAATGCATAGAAAATGTAGGCTAAGCAAAGATTCAGTTTAAAGGATTAACTTTATGGTTCTCAATGTGCCAGATGCTTAAATGTAATAAATGGTTGACTTCGATGTAATAAACTAATAAACTAATAAATGTGCCACAAGCTTAAATGTAATAAACTAATAAAAGGAGCCTACTAAAATTTTTCCAATGAGCAATTGTTTATATTGACTAGATAGTGCTCAAATATGATTTCTTTGCAGATAAAACCAAAATTATGAGGTTCTCAATACTATAGCATCAATCCAGTTGGTCTCCACAAGACTGAATAGGAACAATCTTAGCCGCACAGCTGCCTTGACCCCTATTATTCAGCTTCATACTTCTTCTCAGATCCATGTAGGATTTAGGAACACAAGTTTGGGATTATAACACTTGGCGATCATAAGATATAGAATGACTCTTCCCCAAGGAGTAAAACTGGCTTTCTTAGAAATGCATGCCAAAACTTACAAGAACACTTTAAACATCAAGGAGAAAGTAATTTGCAAGTTCTCCTCATAATTATAAACAAAAGGAAAGAAAAACAATGCCCTTTCACAGAAAATGTTTTATAGAACCATGGTAGATTGGATACCAGATACACGTCACTCGGGAAAATTTCAAACTGAGGGTGTGTTTGGTATGCAATTTCCCTTGAAAAAGAATCCAGGAGAGCCGCACAAAAAATGGCTTGGCTTGGCTTAGGAAATTAAATTTCCTGGCATGCAAATCTATGCACAACAAAACTGATTATAAAAGGGCGGTAATCGATTATATTGCCATTTTCACAAGAAAGTTTTTCTTCCTAGACTTTTTGCTGCGAAAGTGACATAATTGATTGTAAAGAGGAAATAAGCAATTATATCAGATATAATGACTTATTTCCCCTTATAATCAATTATATAGTGTCTAGATTTGCATGGCAGAAAAAAAGTTTCCTATGGCAAGCTGTGCAATTTTTTGTGTGGCTTCGCTGGATTCCTTTTTGGTTAAACCACATACCATGCACAACCTTTGGGTTCTTCAGGTAGTTCATTGACACACCATTTTCTGAAGACAATTTATCTTTGAGTTTGCCATAGGATCAATTTTTTATTGTCATGAAGCCACATTCTATGCTGATAGCTCCGATAGTCTTTTCAAAGCCACATTTCCAGTGTGCTTTTTTAATCTCATAATCACTGCCACATCCTGAACTAGTCGTTGTGAACCACTCAGTAGAATTTCCAGCAAAAAAAAGTACAACAGAAAAATAAAAATCTCAACACTCCTTAATAAGGGGACAAATGAATCAATTATGCAGAGCTAAGGATAGTCAAAAGAAAGGGAGAAAAGGGTCAATATAAAGCATAAGATAACTCACAGTTCCATGCCATTCCCCACGATATACCTCTCCATATGATCCTGCAACAAAATGGATGCACCAAAATAACTCCATCAATCTTAATACAACCTGGCATCAGAATTATCTACAGAACAGTGCATGAAATAAATGGCATAATGCACAGGTAAATACCAAGTCCAATACGCTCGCCCAAGGTAATTTCTTCCCATTGAATCTCACAGTCGGCAACATCATCAAGTGCAGCAGTATATTTGGAACTATCATTATCTGCTGATCTATCTGATGTTCTCTCACCTTCTAAATTTGCTCCCAAGAGGTTATAATCCTTTTCATTGCCACCACGTGGTTCACAACCAGCTGAGTCTGCATCCCCATCATTGCGAGTTCCCTGCACAGCAGCACTTGTTGCCACCACAGCAGCAGCAGTAGCAGTAGCGGCAGCTGCAACAGGAACTTCAAGATTTGCGTCAGTCCCTGATTTTGCTGCAGCAACAACCATTGAAGATGCAACAACAGCAGCAGCTGCTACTGCAGCAGCAGCAGCAACAGGAACATTTTTGGCATGGTGCACGGGGGATGCTTCAGGCAGAGAAATAGGTAGTCCAGGTACCTCCCTTGCCTCAAATGGATAATTGACCCCAAAGCTTTCAGCAGGTTTAAGTTGGTCAGGTTGATTATGTGGAAAGCTCACTTTATAATGCACTTTTTGATGAGGTCGAGGAGGCAAGAAATTAGCAGGTTCAATATCTTGATTCTTAATTTCATGTGCTCCAGTACCTTGTCTATTTTCATCCTTAGCTTCAGCTGCAGACCTAACCTCAACAATCGATGTCTCTAACTGCTCAGGATAAATTTCAGTAAACAAGTTAGGGGGAGCAACAACACCACTTTCAAGTAACACATCATGAAGTTTTTGAGCTAATTGTGGATTCTCCTTGGCAGCATTAATCATGTACTTTGAGACATCTTTCACTTTCTTTTTACGCACAGCAGGGGAGCTAACACCTTCTGTCCAAGAAGGAGATCTTACATGTGAATAAGGATAATTAGGTCTGTTTGGAAGTTCTTGCCCCAGCATCTTCTCTTTATTTGGAGTGTTTTTAGTGTCACTTGAGGATGCCTTGGATTGTTCCTCACTTTTAGTTGTCTCAGGCAAACATGAAAAAACATCAGAATCACCTCTATCATGGGATTGGTTTGCTGAAGTAGCCAAATTTTTTAGCTTGGATCTGTTCTCCAATGACCCAAATTCTGCATGTTCTTCAGATAAACTCCCAACCCCACTGCTAGATGAAGCTATGTGAGTTGAATCGATGTCTCTAGACAAAGGACTGGCTGAAAAGAAAGGGTCATCATATTCCACATGCAATCCCACTACATCAGCAGGAATAAGGGTGCCAGGGTCCGCCATTAGGTCAACAATGTATTCCCTGAAATTCACACAGAGAGACAATCATTCTATATCTCTATCTGCTTTCAAACACTATCCTACTAGGAAAACTTGTCAAGAAGTCTTAGAACTAAATGAATGTAGGAAGTGGAAGCCTATCCTAAAACAGAATTATGCATGCAACATATTAAATTTCTACAGAAGAATTTCAACCATTAGGCAAAATATTTATCAGTGGAACTACAATAGTGTAACACCAAAGCGAAGAATAAAACCAAAAAAGAAAAAAGAAAAAGAAACAATTTTAACCAACGTCATTATCCCCAACTCATGTAAATGAGAGTACTTTCAAATGCTGAGCAAACTAAACCTATGATATTCTGATGACTTGTTCAAATCACTAGAAAGGTAAATTTCAACTTCATAGAAATCACCTTCCATCTTCAAACTTTACAAAGTTCATTGCCACATCGTCGGAACCCGTGTATTGCTGTCCCTTCACCAAGCGGCAAGGGATGCCCAGACTATCAGCCAAAACCTGTGGATCACATAGAAATGCAACTTAGTGATAGACAAAAAATTGGAGAAAGCCACTTTGAAACAGTAACAGGAAACAGTAAGCAAGTTTTTTAACTTCTATTTCTGTGAAACTGGTTCATCCTGCTATATCACTTCTATAAATAAGGTTGTGTCCAAAAAAAGGTGGAAAGTACAATAACCAAGTGGACAGAATATGTAGAAAGGCAAGACAAGATAAGGAAAAACAATGGGATTGAAATTTCATATCCCCTTCCCAAATAAAATAAAATAAAATAAAATAAAAGAGTAAAAAATTAAAATTTTAAAACTAGAAGAAGAGGCATAAAAAATAGATCACTTTATGACCCAGAATTACTTAAAGGAGTACAGAGAAAAAAAAAAAAAACACACACACACACAAGAATGACAATCCCAAAGGGTCATCTTGACAGCATTAACAGATATGTCTCACTCCCTCATTTCAAGTAACTCCTGAATAACATAATCTCTCCTGAGTAAGAATGCCCACTGACCATCATAGAAAACTAGAAACTAAAACTTCAAAGAGTATTACAAAAGAAAAATCTGCTAAAAATTTTCTAGAGGTGTGAGGGCAGCATTAAAATTCTCTCAATATAGAAAAGCTGCAGAACACCTTAGCTTAGGTTCATCCAAGATTTTTATACTCACAAACACAGTACCCTACTGAACCATGCTTCAATCCCAACTGGACAGAGTTAGCTGCATGATATTTTACCTCCTTTCTCAATTTCATAGAGTCTAAAGCAAATCCAATTTTTAATCTTGAATTTTAAAAAATAAAAAAATAAAAACCCAACTGAACAAATAAACAGACGGATGGTTAATGATCAAAGCAAGTACCTTGAATAACAATGCACGATGACGAGCCAATCCAATTGTCAGAGAACCAAGAGGCAAAACCATGCTACCAAGGGTTGATTTCAAACTGTAACTAAGACTTCGCCATGCTCGTGAGATGTTGTCAGGATTCAAAACTGGTCCACCCATATACTCAGCAACCAAAACAGCAAGGTTTTGCACCAAAGTGGTACTTATGAAAGCTGAAGATTCTGACCTTGACTTCACAGCCACTTCTAGTGCTTTCTGTTCAAGGTTCAATAGATTGGAATCAACAGCTCTATTGACCAAAACTGCCTCCCAAGAAACATTATATGATACAGGGGTTCCTTGTAGGTCTACAAGTGAAGGCATTCTTTCTGGAGTTGATTCGTTCAGGATTCCATACAGGTCATAAAACCCATCCAGGATCTTGTCATCATAGCTAAGAGAATTGTAATTCTGTGAATCACGAACAAATCTACCACATGAGATGGGTTAGAAAAGAATAAAATATAGCAAAGAAAAGTAGAAAACCTCTGTACTGAAAAAAAAAAAAAAAAAAAAAGGAAAACCCTAACAAATCTAATATACACCAACAGAATTTCAGGAATTCTAGAATTACAACTTTGGAAATAATAGGCATTACTTGAACAAATCAATGTAGAAAAGAAAACAACATTTTACATGCTTCTCATGCCATATATGCTGGATAAGACAATACTGTCTTCACTTATTAAAAGTGGGGAAGAAGATTGATCAGAAACAACTGCATGATATGGAACTGTAAAGTTAACAAATTAATATTAAACTATGAACTACAATACTGAGGTCAAAAATCTTTTTCAATAGATATTACCTTTTTAATACAACTCCTTATGTACAATTCAATCTCTACACAGACCATTTTAACTTAGAAACCACTAGGAGAAAGTAAAATTATAAAATATTACAACTGAAAACAGAAACAAATATGACATTAAATTGTGATCAGAATAGACATGAGGACTTGATTCAATATGGCGAATTTCAATTTTTAACTAAGTTAACTGAAACTGAGAGAGAAAAGGCAAACCACTTGACGAAGTTTATAGGAACTAGCTCTTCCTCTAATTTTTACCAGTTTGTATCAAGTCTCAATGCATCGTCTATCAATTTTTTACGACCCCCACCAAAAAGTCCTTTTCAATGATTCAAGCTACAATCCTAACTTCCTACTCACAGGAAAGTTATGTCAACAGCAGGATTGACAGTTCCTCTGGTGACCTGATTACTTAGTTGATTCCCCAATAAGCTACTGATATATCTGTTTCATGGTTTTATTTTATCTTTAATAATAGATTAAAATAAAAGTAAACAAAAAGGATCACTGGTATCATGAGACTGACAGTGACCTCTTCTCAGAAGTTTATCTCTTTTCAAAAGCTTTTCTTCATCTCCTAGAACATAATTTTGCCTTCATGCTAAAGTTAGCATCAAAGGAATGACTACTCTATGAACATTCAGGATTACAATGTGCATCTAAAGATGTTAAAGGAAAATGATAAAAAGACAGCTGACCTCATTCGCAGACTGACTACTCATATAGTTGAGACATTTAATCAATAGGATTATGATCAACAACCAAAGATATCAGGCAATAGATTATATATGCCCCATAAGATTGTAGGAATTAAGATAAAGAACATAAAGAGATGAATTTGAACAAGTAGATTGAAGAGACAAACATACCCAATATCGATAGGCAACAACTTCTGCTGGAGTATTTTCTGGAGCACAGGATCCTAAACTAATTTGCTTTACAGCCTCAATCTGAACTGCTTCAGGATCCTCCCTTGCACTCAACTCCAAAGCCAATTGTATCTGATACTCTTCATCTATGTCAGGATCCCTCGAGTTATTGGACTCTGAATCACGCCTTACTATATCCAAAGCAGCATCTAAACCACTAGCACTAGCTGAATTAGTTGGTTCTTTTCTCTCCACTATCTCCATATTTGAAGATGATGGTGGGCTGGGACTTTTTTTATTAGCAACTGCATTTAACCAAGTAGAAAGACCAGAGAGAGGTTTATTATGCTCAGGATTTTGACGAGATCTTGAATGCAAAATCTTATCAGGAGATGATATACTACTAGACTTATTGCTCCTCGATGAAGTTGATCCTTCTGCATCTTCTGATTGATTAGAGGTAATATGAAGCTTTTTGAGAAAGTTCTTCATATTATTTCACTAAACCACTGTATCCAATGCTAAAGAAGTAAAAATCTCTCCGTAAACATCTCCATTCTCTCGGACCAAGCATGAAACCTGCATTTACTGAAACATACCAAATATACAGTATTAACTTCAAACAAATTCCACAAACCCTTTTGGCCAAATTGCCAAAAAGCCACTCCAATCAAATCAAATTCGATAGCCACAATCACCACTCCAGAGCAACCCAATGAAGTATGTCCAATACCCAAAAGACCCAGATGCTTCAATTCAAAGATAAAACCTTCATCTCACAGAAGAAATAGAAAAAGCCACATATACTCAAATAAACACCATCAAATATAAACCATAAAAAGATACAAAACCCAGATTCTTATTACCTTCAACAATCAGATTAAAACCAAAAATCAAATGCTCCGAATGAAAAAAAAGAAACTTTTTTCGAGAGTAGACCTCATAGAAGAAAGGGCACAGAGAATAGAGTAGCTGAAGAAAAGGGGAGGCTAAACAGAAGCAGAGCCAGCAACGACATGCAAGTGGGATTGTAGGACCTCGAAAATAAGAGTGACCCACTTAAGTATTTGAAGCAACAAGTATTCAAGGCCCCAGGAAAAAGGTTAAGCCGGTAGCAAACGCATGCCAATACAACCTCAACCCCCGCTCTCGGTTTCTCTTTCTCCAAAAAGTCCAAAACCCATCTCCCTTTCTTACCATACAATATTGGAGTCCCAATTCGCAGACCTCTCAAGTGCGAGAGCGGTGGCCTGTTTTGGAAATTTGTGGTTTAGTACGCAAAAAATGGAATATAGAAAGCGCAAGTTGAAGGTAGAAATCATTCTTTTTTAGCTCTGAGCAGTGAGCCATCATTTTTTCTTTCCCCTTTTTTTCCTTTTTAGCCATCTCTGTTAGCTTGACGACAAAGTCTTTTTAACTGGAACTGGTGACATTTACTGTTACTTGTAACTGAAATACCAATAAACCCGACGGCTGGATTTCCTTCAGTTTTCTTCTCCTGGTAGCTTTTGATGTAGTTTTCCTCGACTCTTGTCGTCAATCATGGCTTGTGTTTAGGACCAATCCTAGGAAATTTCAGTTCTCTGTGGAAGAAAACTTATACCAGTAAACCTTCCAACCAAGTTTGGTGCTTAAGACATCCACGATTGCACGTGCTGAAATTTAACTTTGGGTCTTTTTTTTTTTTAGAAAAACAAGTAATGCAATTTGCTTTAATAATTATAAGATAATTTGCAGAAGCCAACCAACTAATTTAGATGTAATCTTTCTACAGTTAAAATAAATGATTTTAAATTTGACTCAGTAAATTTTGAAATGAAAAAATGATATTCTTATATTATTTAATTTAAATTAAAAA
>BPVZ01000023.1:212455-237052 GCA_020521535.1 Rubroshorea leprosula | reverse complement strand
AAAAAAGAACCTGTGTTTAGGGGCAACAGCGAAAATGCATCTCTCTTTTTTTCTTTTTTATATGGGTTTTTTAATACTACGAGTATTAGGTTTAATTGTTTTGGTTTAACTTGTTTATATGAAGTTGGATTTAATAATTTTATATAATAAATAAATAATATTTTAATTTTTTTTTTTATTTTAAGTGAAAATGTTCAACAAATATTATGTATAGATAGAAAAAAAATTTAATTATTATCTACTTATTATACAAAATTATTTGATCAAACTAAGATAACTAAATTCAATCAAAGGAAGTATATGACATTACTATAATTACAATAACACATAAAATTGTAAACGATGTAATATTAAATAAGTGTGGTATATCATTAAATGAAAATAAAATGTTATAATATCACGTGATATTATAAACTTATAAGTTGTTATATAATTAATTCTTTTCATTTAATAGCTTATTTGTGATATTATATATATCTACTAATTTAAGGATACACTATACTTATTTAATGTCACATTATGATTGTAAGTTTACAATTATATGTGATATTATAATTATAGTATTTTTAATAATTAAATAAATGAATACATATAATATTATAAGTAAACTCCAAGTGAAAAAAACTAATTTTATATTGACACATTATTATAAATTTATAATATCATGTGACATTATAATTATATCATTTTCATAAAATATATATTGCTCTTTTCCTTTTAAAATAATTGTTACTTCCGACACTTTTTCATATTATCTACTTAACTATATTATTATTAAGAAAAAGATAAAAATAAATAAAAATGTTGATGATAGGTTAAATAATTAAAGTTAAAAGTTATATAAGGTTAAAGAAAGACAAAATTATATCTCTCTTAAAAATTTTTTAAAAAAATAGTATAAATTTTAAGTAAAAAATTATAATTATTTTAATATAAATTTGGAGTCAAAAAATAAAAATTATTTTCGAACATAAAAAGTATACCATAAAAAAGCATTAGAGCATTGACAACTAAACTGGAAGAGGGGAGGATACGATTATTTAAAAACAAAGCACAAGATACTCATGTTGGGTATTTCACAGACAAATCTTTGCATTTGACGTGTGTAGATTCTCTTCCATCCAATGGCTTTGGTTGATACCTGATAGCAAGACAACAACATTAATAAATCCAGAGGGATTGGTTTTGGTTCGTAATCAAGATTGTCCATACTTAAGTTTTGATTGATTATCTTGTTCCCAATTGCCTTTGAAAGTATATTTTCGAAGAGTTTAAAGAGCCTTGAATCAAGTCCATACCCATGTAAGATGCCCCCAAGAAAATTGACAAGAATTGTTACGACTAACGACCATAAGCCTAAGCCTTCAACACTGTCCTGCAAACAGAACCTGCAAGGGAGTTAAGATGGTGGGACCGTGGGAGACTTTTGGCTTCCATGAACAGCCAATTCTTCGCTGTGGGTTCTGCAATCTTTTAACTATAATCTGTACTGCCAGAATTTTCGCCTCCAGCTTCCCAGAACAGCCACCAAAACCTTACAATTATTATACTGGCGTGGATCCATTAACAGAAAACATAAAACTGGTTTTGCTACAAGGCTTTTAGTGGTTCCTTATGAAGCAAGTATAGAAATTGTTTGTCATGAAAAAAATTTTCTCAATCTGTAGAACCATCCGATCCATGTCCATGGTCACAGCTTCTTCACTATGAAACTCTGATGTCACCAGAAATCCAACAAGATACAACTAGAGATCCCCAGAAAGGAATACACTGGCAGTGCTGAAAGGGGCAGGTCTGCAATCCAAACAATAATCCCAGAGTATGGTCCATCCATTGTATCACTCCGGCCCAGAAGATGTTCCCCGTTGATGGTAGGGAAGATCTTCCTCCCTACCATAAGGGGAAAAGATGGCTCGTTGTGGCTAATATGTAGTCTGTGCATTTCTTAATATGAAGCAATAGCTAGGACAATGCATTATGATTCATTTAAAAAAAATAAATAAATAAATAAAATAAAAGACCTTGGGTTATCTGAACTCTTGTAACATCTTAACATAATTGAAACCTCATACACAGGCCTTAAATAAAATCCTTACACGTACTGCCTAATTTTGGTTTCATCACCCTTCAGTGCTTCTCAATCTGCTCTAATGCCAATACTTAAATTCAAGGTCTCTATGTCTTATAGGAAGCTTCTTCCTAATTACTGTATCATGATATTTGAAGAACAATTTGAGACTTAGATTCCTTTATGCAACTTTACACTCCATGATAAAATCAAGCATCAATCTAGCATGCATCCAAACTAAACAGAATTAAGGAAATCATAAAAATCAACAGTCAAAATATAAAGGTACAAGCTGTCATACAGAATCTTGAATGCAAACTCTTATCCAGTATTATGGAACAAGTTTTGTTTCATGAACCAAACAAAGCTTTCAAAAAGAGAATATACTGTGAAAAGTATTAATTTGAGAAAACAAGAGCAGACGCAATAAGTCTATAACATGAACACAGCACTATTCTCAACCATAGTTAATGACATGAGCTATGATCAAAAGATAAGCATCAGAAACAAGACGAAGTCTCAATGTACTTGAAAGCATTCCACCATGGTACACCTGAGTAACAACCAAAATCACAAAGCTTCTTGAAAGCATTATCGCCAAAGCTGTAAGATATAACCTTACCTGGTTCCCCATGTATGTACATTACTAGCTTCATCCCTTCACCTTCAATCTCAACCACCAAGAGAATAGAAATACAAACATTATCAAAACCATGATACCTCTCAGCAATATCTGGAAAAGCAGGCAATATGGTATTTATGTTCAATTGGTGCTTCACAAACCATCCAGAGTAGTCTCTATTCATCTCAAAGACAATGAAGTTAGAGGATCTAGTATTGTCAAAAGCAACAAAATACAAATTGCCTAGAGACTCCTCAAAATAATGGGAATGACAAATGTTCCAGTCCTCAGGAAGAAGAGGTGATGGCATTCGTTGTAAGCACTTTTGATCGACATCAAAACAATAACAATGGCCAGAAAAACCAATCCAGTGAATGGCTCCATTCCAGAAGACCCCATGGTAAAACTCACTTGTAAATTCATCAATTCCATTGTTACAAGACATCTCCCAAACTCCCGTATCAGATGAATACATCTGAATATTACAAAATGATTCACATAACTGAACACAAACAACCCTGTAGAGAGTTGGTTTGGAAGGTTCATATGCTAAACAAAAGCTCGTCCAACTTCTATCATAGATAAGAGGTAAAGGAAGAGTTGAGAATTGGTTGGTTGTTGGATTGAAAACATAAAATTTGTGTGCAGCAGGCTCCATATGACCTTGTGCCCAACACAAAAGCAAGCCATTGCATGAGTGCAAAACTTTGCTAAAACTAGAGTTAGGAACATGGTCAAAAGTAATTTCCCTCGTGAGTGCCAAAGCTGATTCTTGATTTCCATCAATAGGAATGTAGGTGCAACTTGGTGACACTTGTCGGCCTTGTAAATAAGAGATGATAAGGCCAGAAATTGAACCAGCATTCTTGATATTATGTCGAACTAAGAAATTGTGATCTGAAATGAGGGAAAGCCATCTCTTCGACACCAATTTCAGTCTGATAACAAATTTTGCAGGAACATGCAATAGAATTTCAGTGATAAGGTCGTCATTACCAGCAATAAGATCTGCTGATGATAGATACTCCTGAAGCGATGAAGACATTCTAATCACGAATCAAAACATTGGCAGCAAGCTACTAAAGGAATCACCATTCTCACTGATGTTCAATCTACAAAATTTGTGCTTTCTCTTCTTAATGGAGCAGCAGTTTCAACCTACTCCCAATATCAGCTGATGAAAAAATAAGGAGGTTCTGAAGGAGATCTCAAGAGAACTGAGAAAGAGAGTGCGTAAAAAAAATTAGGGTCTAGTATTTATGTCTTTATAATGAGTGACATCTAGTCATCTACAGTACTAGTAACCCTGCCCTAAATCTTCCACACATTAACAGACACCAAGCATGACAAAAAGCATGCCAAAGTATTCATTTAGGAATTTCAGATTGCATTTAAAGAAAATCAGATTTCCTTGTCGGCACCATCCTAAATCCTACAACCAAAAAACTCAAAGTAGTAGTAAGCAAAAGGACCTTCAAGAACAGTACATCCTTCTGCTGGATTCAACTCCTGTTCATTCTATTAGATTTTAAATTTCACTCAGGAATATCAACAAACACCTTAACCACAGCCACAAAAGTAAATCCATACAAAGACCAAACCTAAAATCATGTTCTTTGCAAAATCTAACATTATAGAATCACCCAAAATAAAAAGTAAAAAAAGAAAGCATTCTATCTCCTATAGCAATTCCCCAGTAAGCAAAATATCATCACCAACTGTAAAAGCCATCCGAGCAATCTTTAATGTATAAATTTAAAGATTTCTATGTGATTAAGGAGAAGCTGTCTTATTTTCATGGCGACGTGAAAACTCTATCCAATTGGGCCTCGACAACCTTTTAAAGTTTCCATCTTGAAAATAAAGGTAGAAAGCACAACATAATACAAGAAATTCAAACTAACCGTTATGAAATTGCAGGAAAATATTGATGATGAAGCAGCTCTTAGGGCCAAATCAGTCGAACCGTATCGCCGGCAGTTTCAGGTATCTGTTCCGATGCCGATGGAAGCAAATTAACCAGCTGAGGAGATCATTGAGCTCGACTCTCGCTGGACTTCGATTTTGTCTCCCCTGCTACAGCGCTGACCTAGAAATTTAAGGGGTTTGTTTGGATTAAGAAAAATATTTTCAGGGTGTTTGGGAAAATTGTTATTTAGGTACTAATAGTTTGAGAGAACTGGACTTAAATATTTGAGATTTTTTAAAACAGAATTAGGGTTGTTGATATCCCATCTTATCACATTGATCTGATCGAATTTGACTAAGTTAATAAAAAACCAAATCAATCCGATATAAAATTGGTTGGTTTAAATTATAAAATTTTAAAATTAATATAATTGGTTTGATTTGTAATTTTATTATTAAATTGTATAAATTATCTAATTACAAAATAAAATCTGATTATAAAATGACTTGATTAAATAATATAATATATTTTTGTAGTATTTTAAATTTGTAATTGCACCAAACCAGAAGTCCTTCTTCAGTCCGCATCTTCACTTCGGATGTACCTGCAAAGCCCCGAGGTGGGTCCTCGGGGTAGACACTCTGATGCTTAAGTCAGCAATAATTGGGGCTACCTTTAAAGAGCAGATAAAAGGAGCTTATGGTTGGTTTCAATTACCTTTTTGGCGTGGCCCCTGGGGGGTATTTATAGGCTCCAGTGAAGAACCCACGTGGCATGCCAAGCAAGATAATCAGAGTCTGATTGTATCTGTATCTATCCAGACGGTTATTTCGGGACTGGGAAATTGAGAGATATTTTGGTGTGGGCATGTTCACCGTAACTGTCATGCAGCTGTTTGACTAGGAAGTGCTTCACTTCGGTTATTAAGGAATTATAGCAGTATGTCTGAGGTCCTTAACCTCAGACCTATCCTTACACTATTCCCCCCTCGAAGTCATTCACTTGTGAATGATTAGTGTGGAAGATGAGCGTAGATGGGGGTAGTCAATATAAAAATGTGTGACATGAAGTCGTGTTTTAGACTGTAACCGAGGTAAAAATGCATGACGCAGAGTCATGTGTTATAGTTGTAGTTGAAGTAAAATTGCATGACATGGAGTCATGTGTTATGGTTGTAGCCGAAGTAAAATTGATGACTCAATTACAGTGGCTAGAGCCAAAGTAATATAGGTGACGTGTGGTCACTATGGCCGGAGCCGAAGTAAAATAGGTGACGTAGTCACTATGGTGGGAGCGAAGTAAAATAGGTGACTCGGAGTCACTATGGCCGGAATCGAAGTAAAATATGTAACTCGGGACCATTATGGTCGGAGCTGAAGTAAAATATGTGACTCGTGGTCACTATGGCCGTAGCCAAAGCAGAATTGGACTCGTGGTCACTATGGCCGTAGCCAAAGTAAATAATGATGACCGGAGTTATAGCGGCCAGAGCCGAAATAATAAGTAATTACCAGAGTCATGTGGCCGAAGCCGAGGTAATAAATAATGACTGGAGTCATAAGGGCCGGAGCCGTAATAAAAAGTAATGACCGGAGTTATAATGGCTGGAGCCATAGCAAAAAGTAGTGATCGGAGTCATAGCGGCCGGAGCAGTAATAAAAAGTAATGACCGGAATCATAGCGGCCGGAGCCAAAGTAGAGCATGTGACACTGGGTCACTGTAGTGGTAGCCGAAGTGAAACGTGTGACACTGGGTCACTGTGACCGGAGCCGAAGTGAAACGTGCGACACTGGGTCACTGTGGTGGAGCCGAAATGAAACATGTAACTTGGGACCACTATGGTCAGAGCTGAAGTAAAATGTCTTGGTCATTGTGGCCGGGGTCGAAGAGACAAGTATGACCGAAGCCATCATGTCAGTTGCCGAAGTAAAACACTAGCAGTTCGGCTCGTGGTTCTGTATGCCCAGAGGACGTTGTTGAGCTCGTCTGCCCACCTGGCCTTATGTAGCTTTAACCTTGGTTTTATCCCCTCGAGTATAACCTTGTTGACAGATTCTACCATCCCATTAGATCCCAGGTGGTACACCGAGGTGAGCTGCGATTTGATCCCATAACTAGAGCAAAAATCTCTAAATGAGGAGCAGTTGAACTGAGTTCCATTATCAGCCACAATTTGATTTGAGATCCCATATTTGCAGATGATTGAGCTGAAAACAAAGTCTTCGACCTTCTTAGAGGTAAGATTGGATAATGGTCGAGCATATCATAAAGAAATTACTATCGTACGTCTGAGGTTGGGCACCTCGGACCTATCCTTACACTATTCCCCCCTCTAAGTCATTCACTTGTGAATGATGTGGTAAGGGAAGTATATGATAGCAAATGATAAATATAATACAAGATCAGCTGATGCGAGAAGCATGTTATGTAGCTGTATAATACTATTGACGTAGGTGACACTGGCTCATTATGCCAAGAACTAAGGTGAAACATATGGAATTAGATCGCTATGGCCGGAACCGAAGTAAAACATGTGACGCTGGGTCACTGTGGCCGGAGCCTGAAGTAAAGATGCATGACCCATAGTCATGTG
This sequence comes from Rubroshorea leprosula, assembly GCA_020521535.1. Lineage (NCBI taxonomy): Eukaryota > Viridiplantae > Streptophyta > Magnoliopsida > Malvales > Dipterocarpaceae > Rubroshorea > Rubroshorea leprosula. The sequence goes on along the minus strand of BPVZ01000023.1, from coordinate 229,859 downwards.
TTATGATTGTAGCTAAGAATGATGACCTGAAAATGATGACTTGAAAGTGACGTTTTGCAACCTCATGAGCCATAATGGAAGTCAAACTTCTGAGAGTCATGCTCTATAGATCTAGGATGAGAACTAGTTTTTGTAGAGTTGATTGAAGGCCAAAGCCCCTATTTGCACCCTCCATTTATTTCTTTTCCGTGGTCAACACCTTCCAAAATTTTTCCTCCCTATTCACACCCTCAACTTTTCAAAACCCGTAAAAAACCCAATATTTTAACGTGCCGTTACGGAACCGTTAATAACTGTTAAAAATTGTAATACGTGGCATCAAATAGTAATATAATCGTTATGTCATCTTATTAATCCAATGTAAACTTTTTTTTTATGACATGACATAATTAAATCATAATTTATTTTAATTTTTTCATTTTCTTCTTTCCCGACATCATCTTTATCATCTTCTTCTTCATCCTCCTGGGTTCCTCATGGAACTAGGAACCAAGACGTTATGTCACATTTATTAATCCATGTGGACTTTTTTTTTTATAATGCATTATAATTAAATCATAATTAATTTTAATTTCTTCATTTTCTTCATTCTTGGCATCATCTTCCCCATCCTCGTCCTTGTCCTCCTGAGTTCCTCACGAAACTCGGGTTCTGAGTTCCTCATGTAACCAATTTCACATGAATGCCTACTAAGCTAAGATTTTCATCCACACAATTATAAGTAAATGAATACTGCACAAAAACAAATATGCATCTTCTACCCCTTTCCCACAAAAAATAAAAAACCGTTATTTCCATTCATGTTAATCCTACTTGAACTCAAATTGGCAATTGGCAACCTGTTCAAAAACAATCTCCAAGCAAAAAAACTCACCTTTCCAACAAAAAAAGTATTCCAAATTGCTTTGCATAAAATAAAAAACTAAGATAAATATATTCAAAATAAAAAAATAAAAAAAATGGTCAGAAAACCCAGATCTGGGTTCCTCGTCGGAACCCAAAACTGGGTTCCATGCGCAGGAACCCAGAATTGGGTTCCACGTAGGAACCATGCTGCATCATAAAAAAAAAAAAAGTCCAGGTGACATATTTATATTGCTATTTGGTAGCACAAGTAATATAATTTTCTATTAGTTTCACTATACACGTGGCATCCACGTGTGCAAAAAATAAGCCACATCATCAACAAAAGGGATCTATATTGGATTACTACTGCCACGTAATGTCACGTCAATTTTTGAGTGCCACATAATGCATTTTTTAACGGTTCCGTAACAGCACGTTAAAATATTGGGTTTTTTTACGGGTTTTGAAAAGTTGAGGGTGTGAATAGGGAGGAAAAATTTTGGAAGGTGTTGACCACGAAAAAGAAATAAATGGAGGGTGCAAATAGGAGCTTTGGCCTTGATTGAATGCCAATTTTGGTAGCTGGAGATGCCTACCACAGAATCCCACCTTGAGATGCCCATAATAAAATCTTGGTCTTTCGAGTCATAGCATAAAATCAAACCCCTTTGAGGGTTGTGCTTTTCAGAGTTTTGAACTGAGCTTTCATAGAACAAATGAGTTGAGAAGCTGATAGTTGATGTACGCAAGCTCTTGTAGATCGAATGGGCTAAAAAAGCCAATAGCTAATGGGCTTAAAGGCCAATAGTATTTTCTGATGAATTGATAAGTTTAAAAGTTGATAACATATTTTTGAGTCTTCCGAGCCAAGGAGTTAACAAACTCATGAGACCTATAAGAATTCATTCTAAACATAGAACTTGACAAGATATCATTAGTTCATCAATAATCAATAATATATGAGATGCATCAACATTAAAGTGGCACAATAATTTAGAATTAAATATGAATGTCTGTGGCATGAGTCATCAATAATAAGATATGAATATTTAAAATATACTTAGGTTGAGTTATTCAAGCAGCGAATTAAACGCATGCCAAGTATAGAAGTTTATGTTTGTTGCTTATGTATTCCTACTCCCTCTCTCAAAGAGAGATTTATCTCTTTAAGTTAGAACCAATAATAAAGACCACCAACTCGTGGATACCATTAGCTTGTGGATTATTCCACTATTTGCATGAGGCTCCACAAATGTATTAACATAAATAAATGTCATTTAAGCCGCTCACTTTTAGTTGAAACATGAAGAATATATTATATTCAATATATTTAATAAATAGGGGCTCAGCATATCTTATTGATGAATGGCCCATGAGAGGTGGAACACGATAGCTGGTGACATGGCGAGCTGGTTGCGAGCTAGACCTGAGCTTAATTGTCATAAGGATGAGCTCAAGTAGTTGAGTTCATCTAAAGTTGTTTACCTCATCCAAATGGGCTGTTATGAGGATGAGCTCAAGTAGTTGAGTTCATTCTAGGTTGCTTACACCATCCAAGGGAGTTCACCTCGGAATGGGTTGTCATGAGGATGAGCTTAAGTAGTTGAGTTCATCCAAGATTGTTTACCTTATCTAAGGTAGTTGACCTCGGAAAGGACTATTATGAGGATGAGCTCAAGTAGTTGATTTCATCCGAGGTTGACCTTATCCAAGGTAGTTGACATCGGACTACCATCACACTATTCCCCCTCTGGGAGTCATTCACTTGTGAATGATATGGAGGTTATGTGGGTAGGGGGTCGTCTGAGTTAATCCGAGGTCGTTTGCCTCATCTAGGGTCATTTGCCTCGTCCGGGGTAGTTCACCTCAGACTAGGCTGTCACGAGGATGAGCTCAAGCATAGGCTGAGTTCATTCGAGGTTGTTTACCTCATCCGAGGTAGTTCACCCGATTATCATGAGGATGAGATCAAGCAGTTGAGCTCATCCAAGGTTTACCTCATCCAAGGTAGTTCACCTCGGAATGGGTTAGCATGAGGATTAGCTCAGGTAGTTGAGTTCATTCGAGGTTTACATCATCCAAGGGAGTTCACCTCGGAATGGACTGCCATGAGGATGAACTCAACCTAGTTTATGAACTTGTTTAAGTTCCTAAGTCAGCACATGAAGTTCCTATTGTTAAAGTCCAAGGCTGACCATATTATATGATAAGGGTACAGATATATGCACATATATCTTAAGCTCAGTATCACAGTTAATAGTTGTAATTAAAGTAAATTATGAAGTTGCACTTTTTAATCATAGGTTCCTATTAGACGTCATAATGATGACTTTTCTCCCCCCTTAACCCGCATATTTGGGGTTGGTAAACATAAACGTTGTAATCATAAATTACATTATTTGCATTTTTATGCTTTAACATGTCTAATAAACAAGCAGTCATGCATGTTGTAATAATAAGTCTTTCTAGCTTGTAAATATAAGAACAAAAATTGGACATGCAAAATAACTCATAAAAATCTTAAATGTGCAAAGTAATTTTGAAATTTCTAATATGTAACACTTACTTGACTTGCAGAGCAGAATTAATTTATACTTGAGAAAGAATTGTGCTTGATGAGATAAAAACTCGAGAAAGAATTTAGCTTCTTACGAATGATGTTAACTCCTTCTTGTTGTGACTCAAGAGCAAATGTGGAGAGAAAAAATCTAGCCTCTCATAAATGATGCTAGAGAAGAAATTTACTTGATCATCTTTGTGAGCTGTTGAGCTTTATGGTTGGGGCCCGTAGACTTTTAAAATTGGATGGAGGAGTTGTTCATAGCTCATAGCTCGTATATAATTTTGATGGAGGAGCTCAGTATAAAGGGATTTCTTTAGAACCCACCCCACATGGAGTCCCTGCACTTTTTCATCTCTAAAATAGCAATGGATACTTATACTCATAAGTGCAAATGAGCAAAGTAGCATGATTATGATATATAAAAAATGAGATGGCAAAATGATATCATGAGTGCAAAAACAAGTGCAGAATGAATGGAAAAATGTGGAATGAATGCAAAGAATGCGAAAAGCAATTAATAATAAATTTTAATATAAGATTGGACCAAGCTTAGACCAAAGCTCTAATTTGTTGCGGAGCTTAATGCTTTCTTGACAACCTGTATCACAAGGACTTGAAAAAAAGGAGAAATCAAAGGCATCCAGTTTTATAATCAAGAAAGCATATTATATAAAATAAATAAAAGAAAAAGATTACTAGTTCATCTTTTTTAATTTTCAAAGCAATACATGGTTGATGAACTAAATTTATATACATATTAATGTAGAATTTATGCCTTGACATTATTGATATTTGAATAAGTTTTATGAAAATTTACTTAATTTTGCATAATTTCATTTTTTGTGCAAGAAAGGACTTAATTAGAAGAATTCATAATTGAAAGATATGAAATGTGAGGATTAAATTGTGTAGAATTCATAAGTAAGGGACTGAGATTGAAATTTTACCATTAACAGAATTTGCAAAGAAGGACAAAAAACTCGACACGGACTCTCCAGGACGGATGTAGGAAAAGTATTGGCACCTTGTTGAGGGTGTTGGCACCTTGCAACTCGTGCTGCACATCTTTTAGCTCATGCTTGACCTCTGCACCGTGTTCAAGTTCTGCACTTCGTGCTTGGCCTCTGCAGCTCGTGGCTGAGCTCGGCAGTAAGTGTTTGAGGTCTACACCTCGTGTTTAAGTTTTGCTTTTCGTGCTCGACCTCAGCAGCAAGTGTTTGAGCTTGACGGCTCGTGGTTGGCCTCGGCGGCTCATGTTTGAGCTCTGCACTTTGTGCTCGACCTTTGTAGCTCATGTTTGAGCTTTGCAGCTTGTGGTTGAGTTCAACAACTCATGTTTGAACTTTGCACTTCGTGCTCGACATCTAAAACTCATGGCTGACCTTGGCTATAAGTGTTTGAACTCTGCAGCTCGTGCCCAAGTTCTGCACTTCGTTCTCGACCTCAACAGCAAATGTTTGAGCTCTATAGCCCGTGGTTGACCTCGGCCCCTCATGTTTGAGCTCTGCACTTCATGCTCAACCTTTGAAGCTCATGGCTGACCTCGGCTGTAAGTGTTTGAACTCTGCAACTTGTGCTCGAGTTCACTTCCTGCTGGACCTCTACAGCTCATGGCTGACCTCGACAGCAAGTGTTTGAGCTGTGCAACTCGTTCTCAAATTCTACACTTCGTGCTGGACCTCTGCAGCTTGTGGCTGACCTCGGCAACAAGTGTTTTGAGATCTGCAGCTCGTGCTCGAGTTATGCACTTCATGCTAGACCTCTGCAGCTCATGGCTGACCTTGGCAGCAAGTGTTTTGAGATCTGCAACTTGTGCTCGAGTTCTGCACTTCGTGCTGGACCTCTGCAGCTTGTGGCTGACCTCGGCAACAGGTGTTTGAGATCTGCAGCTGGTGCTCAACCTCTACAGCTTGTGGTTGACCTCGGCATCTCGCAGCTCATGGTCAAGCATTTCGCACATCAGCATTTCGTAGCTTGTGTTTCAGCATAGAGCACCTCAGACTTCTACAATTCGCAGCTTAGATTTCTGCAATTTGTAGCTCGTGCTCGAGCAAGATGCAGCAGCTCGTGCTCAAGTAGGATATTTGCACCTCGTGCTCTAGCAAGGTGTTTCAGCTCGTGCTCGAGCAAGATGTTGATACCTGATGTTGAATTAATAAAGAGAACTGAAGCTATAATGTTGATACCTGAAGTTGATCTCTAGCTTTTGCCATCTCAAGGACTCTGTTGCCTTCATTATCTTTTGCATGTAGTCATACCTCATGATCTTCTAACTTTTTTGATGCTTCAAAAAGGACTTTGAAAGCTCCAAATTGACTGTTCTTCACTGCAAAGTGTAAAATAGTTTCATCAAGAGGAGTCACTTGTTGTATGGCTTTTTGTTGAGGACACTTCGATAGCAGCTCATCTATGATATGGACCTTCCCTTTGATGGCTGAAGTTGATCTGTGGCTTGCAGCTCGTCATTGTCAAGCTTGAGTAATGGAGCCTAGCCATAGTCAGCCCGGCCGTAGCTGTTTAGCCTTCTTCTAGCATTGGAACCATAGGCTTTTGTTCCCCTAGCAACTAATTGGAGGGATTTTCATACTTGTGAGCTACCTAGTCGGGGACTTGTCTCTTGGATTCTGCAAGAACAAATTCAAAGGAGAGGGAGATTCCAACTTGCTTTATAGAAAAAGAAAATAAAATATCGGAAACAAAGTAAAATAATGAAAGCTTAAGATTTATCTCCTCAATCATCGCAAAGTGGTGGTCAAGCTTGAATGGTTTATTGCCCAGGGAGGATGCTTGTTGTAAGTTCGGGCTGACCAGCATCATATTTTGTTGATTGCTTGCGTCTTCCTCAACGAGCTTCTTTACAAATTTGTTTGGTATATGGTGACGAACTAGGAGATCGCTTTGCTGCCGCCGAGCTGGGGCTACTTTGTTCCTACCTAGCTGCCGAGTTGGGAGAATGCTTGTCGCTGCCGTGAAGCTCGAGCTCGTCTGTTTATCTTCTTGTGAAAGCTCTTCTTCTTTACAAGCGAATAAACCTATTCTGTAAATTTATCAAATCTATTTTGTGAAAACTTCTCTTTTTCACAAACGAATAAACTCATTCTGTAAATTCATCAGATCTATTTCTGCAACTCAAAAGAATAGGCCATGGGCCTTTCACTCATCTTCTCTTCCCTCTAATCAACCAGATCAACATAGAAATAAAGCTTTTTATTCGTTTTGCCATAGACGGCGCCAATGTAATTGCACCAAACCAAAAGTCCTTTTTCAGTCCGCATCTTCACTTCGGATGTACCTACAAAGCCCCGAGGTGGGTCCTCAGGGTAGACACTCCGATGTTTAAGTCAGCAATAATCGAGGCTACCTTTAGAGAGGAGATAAAAGGAGCTTAAGGTTGGTTTCAATTACCTTTTTGGCGTGGCCCCTGGGGGGTATTTATAGGCTCCAATGAGGAACCCATGTGGCATGCCAAGCAAGATAATCGGAGTTTGATTGTGTCTATCCAGACGGTTATTTCGGGATTGGGAAATTGAGAGATATTCTGGTGTGAGCATGCTCACCGTAACTGTCATGCAGCTGTTTGACTAGGAAGTGCTTCACTTCGGTTATTAAGGAATTATAGCAGTACGTCCGAGGTCCTTAACCTCGGACCTATCCTTACAAAATTTTTTTCTTATTTTACAAGATAATAACTTTATTAATTTAATTAAAAATAAAAATAAAATATCCTCATATTTACTAATTTATTTTTCTTTTTTAATCAAATATTTTAACCTTAATTCTAAATTTCTAATTTGCTTGCAAGTTTACCCCTCATAATTGGTTTACAAATCTATTTTTAGAACTTTAAATTTCTAATTTTTTTCATAAAATGATATTTTGATTCTTCTAACTAAGTTTTAAAGTTCATTTTAGAAGTCTTAAAACTATATAATATAACTAATCTTAATATTCTACTATTTTTGAATATTTGATTGAGGAGTTTTAAATCTTGATTATAAATACTTTTAATTAATTTTAGTGATATTCATGTCAAATTTTATTTGTTTTTAATAGGGTTTGGAAGATGAGACTAAATCATTTAGTGCATTAAACAAAAAAAAAAAAGTTTTAATATTTAAAAATTACTTACATTATATTTGAAATTTAGAGTCATCTTTTATTATTTTTAGTGCCTCTGATGATGTAACTAAGAAGAATTTCTAGATCTTTTCAATTTTTACAATTATAAAGGAATATAAGAACTTATTTATAATTTATGCCTTATATTATATTTTCACTTATTTGGATATTAATGTGTTTTATAGTTATGTTTTTTACTTGATGGTAAAATTTTTTACATTATCTCATATATTTAATAGTATTAAGAACCAATTAATCTAACCAAACCACACCAATCCAATTTAAGTTGGATTGTTTTGGTTATCATATAATAGTGGATTAGATTGGTTTAAAAGTTTTATTAACTAATTAATTGGATTAGTTTAAAAAATATTAAAATTTGAACCAAGCAACATCATGAACACCCCCTAAATAGAATATTGGTTTTACAATCTACATTGATCTGGACAGTAAAAAAAGAATCATTTAATAGAGGAGCCTACAATATTAAAAGGCTCAATCATGATCAAATGATTAATATTTTACTGTTTGAATCAATCCAAACTATAAATTACTTTCTTGTTTTTGAAATGTGTACATGACATAAACATTTAATTTTTAATATTTGTAGATAAAGTCTTAAGTTTTGAAAATATGTACGTAAACTCCTAAGGTTTGAGTTAAATGCAAATCACCACTTTAAATTTCTTAAAATATCTTAAAAATTATTAATTTAAAAAGAATAAAAATAAAAGGAAAAAATTATTTAGCCCATTTTACGTAATCTCAAATGATTATGTGTAGTCACTACTAAAAATTTGATTTTTTTCAACTAATTATTTTTCAGAGCAATTTGCACTGGAGAATAATATACTATTTTTAACGCTAAGTGCTAAAAATTAAAGTTTGGTATAAAATATCTAAAATTTATAAATAATTTTCAAGTGAGATTTATTTTCTAACACTAAGCACTGAAAAATAATTAGCGCCATAATTTGGTTTGGCGCCTTCTTATTTTCCAACACTCCGTGTTGGAAAATAATGTTTTTTTTTGTTGCTACTAATAGAAAAAATTTTCAAAAAAAAGAATTACCTTTTTTTTTCTAGCGCAAAACACTAGAAAATATTTAGAACCGCCCAAGTTAAACGATAGAAATGGGGTACACCCCAAGACCAGAGCAGAACAGACACCGTGCACTCATAAATGAGTCCTACAAATGCACAAGGCTCGAAACTTACTGTGTTTATAGTTATCAATTTACATAACTTAAATCAAAAACTCGGTTAATATCTAGCTTTCAATTTCCAAAAAATTTACTAGTTCAGATGTACAAAAGTTTATAAAACTGTCATGGCTATAACCAAGGAAAATTCAGTATGCAAAAACATGATTGATCAGTTCACATCTATGTCAAGCATGTGTGGCTAACAGCCTAAGTTCAAAATATTGACTAGCCGTCTAGCTTTTCACTCCCATTGGTTAATCGTGCCTCGAGTCTTACTCCCTGAAATAGTGGACAAGGAAAACTATGAGATAAGATATCTCAGTAAGTAAAAATATGGATAATTTCAGCAACTAATAGGTAAATTTGGACTTAGATGGAGCTATCACATACTAGAATTTAGCAAGCAAAATCGGAGTTGTAGTTTGGGGGAAAGCTGGCTGGAAGTGCAAAAAAATTTTGGGATCTATCGAAAATTGGGAGAAACCAAAAGAAATTAGAGTAAACCCAAGCCAATTCAAGGGAGAAAAGAGGAATTAGTGGCTATTTCCTTACCAGAAACTTGAAAAAATTTCACACCCACACAATCCAAGAGTAATGGACGGAAAGAAAAACAAAGCAGATCTGGAAATTTTTCTACAGAAGGGAAAGATTTCAAGGTTTTAAATCTTGTTCTTGACAAGAAAAAAAAGAAAAATCAAGTTTTCTTATCGATTTTTCAAGTGGGTGGTGTGTCAGTGCTTGGCTCTTGCTCGACTATAGGGGAGAAGAAGAATGAGCAGAAACACGCGACTGAGGAAGAAGAAAGAAGAAAAAATTTCAGCTGATCCTTATCCAATTTATTTCCTCTTTTAAGTCCCTCAGCTTTGAAAATTTTATGATTAAGCTCAATAATATTATTTTCTCACAATTAGGTCCCTAGCTCACACTTAATTGTTTTAGAAATTTTTAGGGTATTACATCCACCCCTCCTAAAAAAGAGTTTAGTCCCCTAAACTTCAATCTTGGAAGAGGTGCGGATGTTCTTGCCTCATCTTGGATTCCAACTCCCAAATAGCTTCTTCAACCGAATGGTTATCTCAGAGGACCTTAACAAAACGAATAGTCCTTCTCCGCATTACCCTCTCCTTGAAATCTAAAATACGGATCGGGTGCTCATCATAAGTGAGATCTTCTTGAAGTTGAATGGGTTCGAGATCAATGATGTAACTCGAGTCGGGAATATCCTTTCGAAGTAAAGACACATGGAACACATCTTGAACACCGGCTAAATTTCCAAGCAACTCCAATCGGCAAGCTACTTCACAGACCCTTTCAAGGATAGGATATGGTCCAATGTACCTCGGACTCAATTTTCCCCGGATGCCAAACCTAAGGACACCTCGAGTGGGTGACACCTTCAAAAATATATGGTCACCGACTTCAAACTCAAGGTCTCGTCTCCTTCTATCCGCATAACTTTTCTGCCTGCTTTGTGTAGCACGAAGGCATTCCTTGATCAATTGCATAATCTTAGAAGACTGTTGCACCAATTATGGGCCCAGAATGCTTCTCTCGCCTACCTCTGCCTAGCAAACAGGTGATCTACACCTTCGACCATACAAAGTCTCAAACGGTGCCATGCGGATGCTGGACTGGTAACTATTATTATAAGCAAATTTAGCCATGGATAAGTGTTGATCCCATGAACCCTTCCAATCTAGTATGTAAGCCCTCAACATATCCTCCAGTATCTGAATAGTTTTCTCAGATTGCCCATCAGTTTGAGGATGGAAGGCCGTGCTGAAATTTAATTGAGTACCAAGTGCTTGCTGCAAGCTTGTCTAGAAATGAGATAAGAATCTTGTATCTTTATCTGACACAATAGACACAACGACTCCATGTAGCCTGACTATCTCATTCATGTACATATTGGCAAGCTTCTCAATGGATGCGCCAGTCTAGTAAGGAAAGAAATGTGCTGACTTGGTCAATCGATCAACGATGACCTAGATGGAATCATTTCCCTTTAAGGTTCACGGTAAACCCATCACAAAGTCCATGGTGATATTCTCCCATTTCCATTGGGGAATAGGTAACGGCTGCAGCTTCCTAGGAAGTCTTTGGTGTTCAGCCTTGACTTTCTGGCAAGTCAGGCGTTGTGAGACAAATCTAGCTATCTCCCTCTTCATATTCCGCCACCAAAATGTACTACGCAAGTCATGATACATCTTGGTGCTACCTGGGTGAACTGTGTAACTAGTATTATGAGCATCTCCCATAATCTCACGCCTTAAAAGCATGATCTCTTGGTACACACAGCCTGTCACCAAACCACAGAGTCTCATCGTCAAAAACTCTAAATTCTTGCATGTGGGGTTCCTCCGTCTTTACTTTTTCCTTCAACCTTTGCAAGAAAGGATCTTTTTGTTGGGCAACTTTAATTCTATCAATTAATGCCGGTTATGCACTGAGAGCAACTAGATAAGCTGTAATACTGTCCACTCCCAACTCTATATCCACTTTCACAAGATCCTCAAATAACTCCTTCTGGGTGGCAAGGATGCTCGAGGCAGTGCCAGAAGACTTCCTACTCAATGCATCTGCTACTTTGTTGGCTTTGCCTGGATGGTAGCTAATGGTCAAGTCATAATCTTTCAAAAGTTCAAGCCATCGCTTCTGCCTCATGTTAAGCTCCTTTTGAGTGAAAATATACTTGAGACTCTTGTTTGATCGGTGAAATTTTCATAGGTCTCACCGTATAGATAATGCATCCAGATCTTGAGTGTAAATATCATAGCTGCCAACTCCAGATCATGGGTAAGGTAATTTTCTTCATAAAGCTTTAACTGCCATGAAGCATATGCAATAACCTTATCTTTATACATCAAGACACATCCCAAACCCTTTTTAGAGGCATCACTATATATAGTGAATCCTTCCCCATTGATGGGAAGTGTAAGTACAGGAGCAGTGACCAGTTTCTCTTCAATGGTCAAAAAGCTCTTCTCACACTCTAGAGTCCACTCAAATTTGGTGTCCTTCCTAATCAAACGGGTCATTGGCAGAGCAATTCTAGAGAAATCTCCCACAAATTGGTGGTAACAACCAGCCAATCCCAGAAAACTATGGACTTCTACAACACTATTCGGGCTTTTCCAATCCACCACGACCTTAATCTTTTGGGGGTCAACGGAGATTCCATCCTTAGTCACAACGTCACCTAGGAATGCAACATTATCTAGCCAAAATTCATACTTCTTAAATTTAGCAAATAGCCTCTCACTTCTCAATGTCTCGAGAATTGTCCTTAAGTGCTTTTCATGAAGAGCATGGCTAGAAGAGTAAATCAAAATGTCGCCAATAAAGACAACCACAAACTTATCTAGGTACTTGCTAAATACCCGATTCATAAAATCTATAAATCTTGTAGAGGCATTTATTAAGCCAAAAGGCATAACCAAGAATTCATAATGACCATAGCGAGTACGGAAGGTAGTCTTTGGCACATCATTAGATCTAATCTTCAACTGATGATAGCCAGATCGGAGATTAATCTTAGAAAACACTTAGGCACCCCTAAGCTGATCAAACAAGTCATCAATTTTATGAAGGGGATATCGGTTCTTTACAGTCACCTTATTCAGTTCTCGGTAATCTAAGCACAGTCTCATGCTCCCATCCTTCTTTTTAACAAACAACACTAGAGCTCCCCAAGGTGACACACTAGGTCGTATAAACCCTTTCTCAAGGAGTTCCTCCAGTTGGACCTTTAACTCCTTCAACTCCGTAGGAGCCATACGGTACGGGGCTTTGGAAATAAGTCCGGTACCAGGAACAAAATCAATAGTAAATTCAATCTCTCTATCTGGAGGTAAACTTGGGAGATCCTCTAGAAATACATCCGGAAACTCACACACCATAGGGATGTCTTCTAGTCTCAACGTCACACTACTAGCATCAGTGACAGAAACTAAGAAACCCTGGCAACCATTTATAAGATATTTCTAAGCCTGCAAGGCCAATATCAACATGGGTGGAGCAAAGGAACCACTACCTTGGAAACTAAATTCTGGTTCCCTAGGAATATTAAAAATCACCCATTTGCGGTTGCAGTCTATAGAGGAAAAACATTTTGACAGCAAATTCATCCCCAAAATGATGTCAAAATCAGAGATATCTAAAACAAACAGGCTAGTACTCAATTGTCTACCATCAATATAAATATCTACAGTCCTACACACATCTTTACTAGTCATCACCCCTTCAAAAGGGGTGTCTACATGCAGTTCAAAATCGGAGGTATCAACAAGTACGGCTCTTTTCAAAGCATAAGATCGAGCTATAAAAGAGTGTGATGCACCTGAATCAAATAAAACATGTGCATAATCAGAATTGACAAGTAAAGTACCCGTGATTATGTCGGTAGTTGCAACTTCCTTGTGAGTCATCACATGCACTCTCGCCTACTGGGCTCTTGTCCTAACCCCTACATTCTATTTCTGTGCCCCTTGATTAGTAGAACCCTGCTGAGATGTAGATTGAGTACTCTGAGCTCTGGGGTCCTACTGCAGGCAATTAGCAACCCGATGTCCTTGCTTGCCACATCTGAAGCAAGCCCCAATAGTAATGTGACACTGGTTGTGAGTGTGCCCAACTCTTCCACAAGTGGGGCAAGTAGGTGGAGCAGGATGAGTACACTAGGTTGCTGATGCCTGACCCACAGTCTTGGCAACCCTTAGCTCTTTAGAACCTTTTCCAGTATCAGACTTAGGTGGTGTAAGGATAAAGGGTCTACGGATCCCCTCAAATTTTCTCTTCCTAAGGGACGACCCAACTTGTTGTGGATCTGGTGTTTTGACTCTAGCCATAACCTTTTCTTAATCTATGGCTCTGTCCGCCGCCTCTCTATAACTAGCGAGTTTGAATTGATTCACCGCTAGATAAATGTCAGGATTCAAGTCTTATAAAAATCTATCAGTTTTGGCTTGCTCATCCTCAACTTGACTACCCACAAAAGGTAGATAGCAGTCAAACTCCTTCTTCTACTGCTCAACAATACGTGTCCCTTGTTTAAGATCTGCAAATTCCCTTTGCAGCTCATTCCTTTTGCTATCGGGTATGTACTCTTGCATGAACACCTTTTTAAAACCATCCCAGGTGCTCAATTCAGGCTCTCCTTGGTGTAGCTTCAAGTAACTCTCCCACCAAGTCAATGCTTCACCTGTAAGCATATAACTGCCCACATCAGAAATCTTTAGTAGGCGAAATCCCCTCTTCACCTCGATAATCCATGACCCCACATGCTCAAAACCCATGGTACCATCAAATTTCTTGGTCACCACCTTCTGGAATTCTGTATAGACTTTCCAACTAGGCACAGCAGGAGTAGAAGATATAAGAGCAGGAGAAATAGGAGTAGGGGCCGTAGGAGTGGAAACCATTGGGGATGGAGATGGCACACTCATGGCAGAAGATGCTTGACGTCTCATCTCCGCCATAAATTCCTAAACAAAAGTGGCCATTTGAGGGTTACTCATCCTTCCCTCATGAGGAGCAGCTTGGGCAGAGGGGCTAGCAGCTGGGATTGGAGGAGTGCCCTGATCCTTATGGCCACCCCTTAGGCGCCCATGCTGTTTTGGAGCCATCTATAACCACTTAAAAGGTTCATAGACTATTAATCAAGTGCCCCAAATTAAAATTTCCAAGCAAGTTTCCACTTCCAGGACCAAAACCTAATAATTAAAATCCAACACACATTAAAGAAAGAATCAAACAAGTGCCCTTAATCAACCCCACTCTCATGCCTCACCACATTTCTATAATCCATTGGCTAGCCAAGTTCTAAACAAATCCTAGGTATTTAATTTAAACTTAGACTCTGATACCACAAAATCTGTCACGCCCCAAGACTAGGAGCGAAACAAACACCGTGCACTTGTGAACGGATCCCACAAATGCACAAGGCTCGAAACTTACTATGTTCATAATTACCAATTTACATAACTTAAATCAAAAACTCAGTTAATATCTAGCTTTCAATCTCCAAAAAATTTACTAGTCCAAATGTACAAAAGTTTATAAAACAGTCATGGCTATAACCAAGAAAATACAATATACAAAAAAATGATTGATCAGTTCACATCTATGTTAAGAATGTGTGGCTAATGGCCTAAGTCCAAAAAGGATCTAAGTCCAAAATACTGACTAGTCATCTAGCTCATCACTCCCCCTGTTAACCGTTGCTCGGGTTTCACTCCTGAAATGGTGGACAAGGAAAACTATGAAATAAGATATTTCAGTAAGTAAAAATATGGATAATTTTAGCAACTAATGGGTAAATTTGGACTTAGATGGAGCTATCACATACTAGAATTTAGCAAGCAAAATCGGAGCTGCAGTTTGGGGGAAAATCGCGAGAAGTGCAGAAAAATTTTGGGGATCTATCGAAAATTGGGAGAAAACAAAAGAAATTAGAGTAAACCCAAGCCAAATTAAGGGAGAAAAGAGGAATTAGTGGCTGTTTCCTTACTAGAAACTTGAAAAAATTTCACACCCACACAATCCAAGAGCAACAGACGGAAGGAAGAACAAAGCAGATCTGGAAATTTTTCTGTAGAGGGGAAAGATTTCAAGGTTCTAAATCTTATTCTTGACAAGAAAAGAAAGAAAAATCAAGTTTTCTTACCGGTTTTTCAAGTGGGTGGTGTGTCGATGCTTGGCCTCTTGCTCAGCTATAAAGGGAGAAGAAGAATGAGCAGAAACACATGGCTGAGGAAGAAGAAAGAAGAAAAAATTTCAGCCGATCCTTATCCAATTTATTTCCTCTTTTAAGTCCCTCAACTTTGAAAATTTTATGATTAAGCTCAACAATATTATTTTCTCACAATTAGGTCCCTAACTCACACTTAATTGTTCTAGAAATTTTTGGGGTATTACATTTATAATGCTAAGCACTGGAAAATAATCCTACCCAAGTTGTACAAGTTATTTTCTAGTGCTTGGCGCTAGAAAATACTCCTATTCAATTTGTTTAGGTTATTTTCTAGTGCTGGATGCTGAAAAATATTGTTGTCCAATTGGTTCAGATTATTTTTTAGTGCTTGACATTGGAAAATACTCTTATTCAATTGAGTCAACTTATAGAAAATAAGTCTATTAAGAAGTTTAGGAACTAAATATTTAAATATCTTTTCTTTTACAAATATAAAATCCTGCTTATATTTTTTTTCAGCACCTAGCACTAAAAAATAATTTTATTTGAAGTTTAAAATCCAACATTCAAGCGCCATTTTTCCTTGTAAAATTTTCAAAATCCCGCCCACTTTATTATCCAATGCTAAGCTATTGAAAATAATACATATCTATATAAACCTTCAACCTTCCCTTCCTTAGCATTTTCTCCCATCTTCTTCTTTCTTCTCTTTCATTTTTCTCATCCCTTATCTGAATTCACTTTCTTTTTTCTCCTCTCTTCCTTTACCCCACTCATATATTTCACTTTCTCATCTTAATCTTCCCTTTCCTCTTCTCTCCGCTTCCTCTTCCTTTTCCTTTTCCATTTCATCTTCATTTCTTCTACTTTCCTTCTTGCTTTTTTGTTGTTCTCTCCATTCCTCTTCCTTTTCCTCTTCCTCTTCCTTTAATATGTTACTTGAAATAAGAGGTACTATTCATTTTAATTTATTGGTAGTATAATTTTCAATTTTCTTTATATTTTCTTTATCAATAAACTCTCATATATATTACTAATTAAATTTTTTTATATATTTCAGATGTTTTTATAAATTACATGAAATTGAGGTATATTTATGTATTTAATTTCATTTATTTTTATCAATATTTATTAAATTATATGTATTATGTGATGTTTTATATAAGATCGTGTTTATAAAGTAAATATATTAAATATAATTGTTTATGTGTAATCAATTTTAATATATTATAAAGTAGTGTTTTATCATCAACATTTTATCTATTTAATCTCTTTAGTTTTAATTATTATATGAGTTGTATGTTTATTTAGTGTTTGTTTTAGATTTTTATACATAATCTTGATTAATATATATAATATTTTTTTATGGTTAAATTTATTCATTTTAAATATTATTTTGTATTTGTAAATATTTACTAATTGTAAATAATCATAGTAATGTAAAAATAATTTTTTTAAATTTTTTAGACATTATTTTCTAGTGTTGAGTGCTGAAAAATAAGTGGCTATATATCCCTTTAAGGTAAAAACTATTTTCTAGTGTCAAGCACTGGAAAATAAGTGGTAATGGTAACTTAAAACATATTATGGGTTTGTTGTTATCCATTATTTTTTGGCGCTTAGTAATTTTTTTCAATGCATGTTTTTTACGCTAAAAAATAATTATTTGGTATGTGTTTTTTTCCAACAACATTTTTCAATGCACACCACTAGAAAATAAGAATTTTTCAATGCATTTTAAGTATTTTTTAGTGCAAAATGTGCTGAAAATAGCTTTTTTTGTAGTAGTGAGTGGCGAAACCAATCTATAGTTCAAGGTAGAGCCTAATGGTTTTCAAATTAGGGATGTAAACTAAGGAACCCTTATATATGTATATTTTTTGTTTTGAAAAATTGAATCTATTGGTTTGGTTTGTATTAATATGATGATATGTATTTATATTGTTGAACCTAGTATTTTGTAGTCAGCCTTCCCAATCA
>BPVZ01000023.1:96760-109982 GCA_020521535.1 Rubroshorea leprosula | reverse complement strand
AGCCAAATCCCACAACAGAATGACTCCGTCTTTCCCACCGCTGGCACACAATGACCCATCGGGTGACACAGCAACTGTGTTCACGTATCCAGAGTGGCCGGCGAGAGTGTTTCTAATCTTGCAATTGGTCAGGTTCCATACCTTGATCGTCTTATCCCAGGATGCTGAAACAATGGTGGGCTGCATAGTATTGGGGCTAAACCTAACACAGCTAACCCAATCATGGTGTCCATCAATATCTTGAATGGTGTACTTGCACTCACCAAGAGTATTCCAAAGCTTGATGGTTTTGTCACGGGAGGCAGACACGATCTGACGATTGTCGATGGAGAAGGCGACGGAGAGAACGTCCTTGGTGTGGCCAACGAATCGGCGAGCAGAGACTCCGGCAGCAAGATCCCAGAGGCGGAGCTCCCCATCCCAAGAGCCAGAGAGGGCGAACTGAGAGTCGGAGGAGAGGACCACATCCTGGACGAAATGGGAGTGACCGGTGAGGCGGCGGCGGGGGACACCGTAGGCCTTCTCACTCTTGACAAGATCCCAGAGGATGATGGACTTGTCGCGAGAAGATGTGACAATCATGTTGGAGTTGTCGATGGGGGTAGCGATGGCGGTGACCACGTCGGTGTGTGCGCGCATCGTCCCGCGGAGAACCAATCCCTCGGCCATCTTGTAGTTGAGGCTTGGGAATCAGGGGCTAGGGTTTTTGGAGGAGGGAGAGGCGGAACGAGTAGAGAAATGAAAATCCAGAATATAAGCGGCTTATATAGTGGTGAAATTAGGGTTTTGGAGATTAACTGGCGAGGTTTTTATTTTATTTTTTTATTTTATGGTGATAGTTATTTTCTTCTTGATTTTTTTTTTTTAAAAACACGTGTGTGTTTTTTAGTGTTGTTTTTTTTTTTTTTTTTTTTCAAAGTGAGAAAATTTAAATTTAAATTGCATGCATACTAATATAATAAATTAAAATAGAATAAAAGATTGTTTTTTATTATGTAATTTAATATAAAAAACGTACATGTGTTGTATGTGTGACTTAGTTCATGCTATTAATATAATATTTTGTAATTGTATTACTGATCATAAAAATAATATAAATATTGTTAATTAATCCATATTTTAAGAAGGTAATATATGACAAATTTTAATAAAATTTTTTGATTCTAACATGACTTAGTAACAAATTGAAATCATTTAGATTAATTTCTTTTAGTTGGGGAGGAAGATGGGAACATTACTAGGTGTTTTTTTTTTTTTTTTTCAATCTATTCACCGTCCTCTCATAAATCAATAGTAAGAGTTAAAGATGAAAAAAATAATAAAATTTTGAGTAATTGAATCCATTTTACTTCTTGCTCTTAATGTAACTATTGGGTTTTAAGGGCTTGAATTTTTAAGAGGTTGAGTTTTAAGGGTAATAATAATAAAGATGATGATGATGATGGATTTTTTTCAAGTATTTTACTAATCTTAATTTTTTACTAATTGTTTATTTAATACCATTAGGTAAATCTCACATTTACAAAGCACTAAAGAGATACCAAGTATGTAAGTCAACACTTGCTAATACCTATTAATGTGTTCTAAAACTGTGAGGCTCGATAAGGCTCAATAAGTCTCAACAAACAATATCAATAGTGAGTTAGATCATTACATATGATATCAGAGTTAAACTACATGATCTCTTGAATGATGGTGAGGAAAACCTCAGTGAGAATGTTGAGTCCCAAAAGGGGAGTGCATGTGACACTCTTAGGCAATTCTCATATTAACAAAGTGCAAGAGAGATGTTACATATATAGGTCAATACTCGTTAATTCCTATTAATGTATTTTAAAACTGCAAATTTAGTGAGCTAAAATAGATACTATCAATAATGGACTAAGTGGATACAATTTATTTATTTAAAGATTAGAAAAACTTTTGAGTTTTATAAGAATGATTTTAGTTGTATATTAAAAAAAATTGGCGTTGTCCAAGTCCCTCAATAAATCTTTTTTAGTAAAGGTATTAAAATAATTTCACAATGCAAAAAGAAAAAACAAATTTCTAAAATTTTATATATTTTCTTAATCTTTTAATACAAATCTATAATAAAAACATACATTTATTACACTTAAGTTAAACTTTATTTTTATATTAAAATTTATTGTTTTAATCATATAATCTAAACTAAAAAAAGATAAAATCACTTGGTAAATAGACCCATTAAAATGCAATGCGCTCAAATTGAAACAGATATTTCTAAATTTTTATATTAAAAAACCATTGTTTTAGAGAGTCCAAGGAAAAAAATATTATTAGGAGTAGATAATAAAACAAATATATATATATATATATAAGTTGACCTTAACTGTTCTTACTTAATGTGATATTTATTTTTTTGACTAATTGAAAATTATTTTGTTTTCAATGACTTCCTTATTTCAATTGGTGTGATTAGAATAAGAACAAGATAATGCTTAAATCAATTGCATATAATTTTATTATTTTTTTATATACATTAATTGTAAAGCATATTCACTACCAAAGGGAAAAATGGATAGTAGGTTAGATGTTTGGGAAGGATTATTGGTGATGACGGAAAAAAGCTTGTAATAATAGCCATACTAAAGTTATTAAATATTGTAGTTCAAAATTTGAAACTTTTAATCAAGCAAACAATCAAATGACTCAATTGAGTATCAATATAATGAAGTTTTTATATAAAATTCTCATATCTTCAATATTTCTCAAAACAAATTTTCACATTGCATAAGTCATATCTGTTTATTCGCATTGATTTTTAATACAATAAATTTGGTGGCAAATAAATCCTCAAAGTTGCAATATGTAGCAAATGTGTTTAAAGAGAAAATGTACTCAATGTGAAGTGGATCACAAATTAAAACATGGTTGACACATATGCTTCAGATTACAACTTTAAAAACTTACTTACCATTAAAGTTTAATAAAGGGTTTACTCATTGGTAAAAATTATTTTGAGCTAATATGCAATGCTTTGAAAATTTATTGAGGTTTATTCACTAGTGAAACTTATTTTGAATGGTTAATTTACTTATTTTTCTAATTATAAAATTACTATTACTACTTATTAACTAAATTGATAATTATAAAGAAGTCTTTGTCAAAGTATAAAAGTTTAGAGTTCAACCAATATCCACTTGATCGATTAATGATTAGTTAACAACTGAATATTGGCATGTAAGTGGTCAAAATATATGGACAAAGACTGACATCCAAAAAAGGATAACATTGAACTAAAAATAGGGAGTAGAGAGACGACATTGATGAGTGTTTAGAAATTAGAGGGATGATTATGAAAAATTTGTTAGTAGAACGATGGACATGAAAAATAAATGAAAGTAAAGGAATGATGGATGGCTTGTACGCTGAAATTAAAATTACATAGCAATTGTTGGCTATCATAGTTTGGAGGTAACAGTTAGCGATAAACGGTTTGGAAGCAGTGGCTAACATTTTTCCTCAAGCCACTATCTAATAGATGTTTGGTAATTTATTTTGAAATTGTTATAAATAAGAAATTTAGTAAAATTTTTTATTTAGTAATTTAGAATTAGTGAATGGTAATTAGGGTACAAACTATTAATAGATGGATATTTTTTTATTTTATTAACAAATTTATCATTTTAAATTTTTTTGTCATGTCTTTGATTAACACTTATTTAATTTTAACTTCATTTTTGTTCTCTTTAGTAACATTAAGTGATTATTACATTTTTTATTTTTTAATTTAATTTATCATTAAAAAATTTATATTAATTTAATAAACACAATTTACTAATTAGATAATATAATTAAAAGCTTATTTTTTTTATTTATTTAAAAATAATATGGTTTTTTCTTTATTAAAAATAAAAATGAGTGTGAGATTTATATTTTTATATTTTATTTATTTATTTATTATTATTAGTTTTATAAAATTAATAATAATAATAATAATAAATACACTTAATTGCTTTTAAATATGCTTTTACTAGTCATTTAATCTCAAACAATAATAATTAATCATTTTATAACTAAATGGTTATATCAATTAAAATCTGTTATCTATAATTTGCTACTAGTTAACTGCCATTTGCCATCCATCGTCTTTTAACCATTGCCCACTACTAGGGGTGGCAAAAATTCACCCGACCTGCTAAGTTGACGCTAACCCAACATGTAAAAATAGGTTAGAGTCTACATATCCTAACCTGCAACCTGTAGCTAACCTTAAATATCAACTCGTATGGATCACAGATCGGGTTAGGGTCAACCCATGGTTGACCTGTTTGTTTAATTTTTTTAGTATTATTTCTAAAATTATTATACTTATTATTCTTAATTAATTTTCCTATTCCTAACTCTCTTCATTAATTCATACTCTTCAACCTCATTTCCATTACTCAAATAGTTTTGAATTTATTTTGAGTATTTGCTCATCATAATTTCTTCTTCTTTCTCTATAAAATATGTGAGTTTGATCTAATTACCAAGTATCATGAATTAAATGATAATGCAATTAAAAATATTTAAAATGTGATGCTAGGATATAAACATAATAATTTAGTGAAAAATGTTCTTGGAAAAGCAATTTCATCATAGAAAAAGGCTTAAACTCCTTAATAATGTTTCAAGATTATTGTAAAATTACAAATTTTATTTTCCAAGAAATTTAAATATTTTAAGTTTAATATTGTTAATCAACTTACTATTATTTATAATTTTATAATTTTTTTAATTTAAATATTTGTGGTTGAGACTATAAAGTGTTAAGTGTTAATGAATTGCAATACTTTAATTAGATTTAGGTATATATAATTTTATTTGTATGTAATAAAATTAATAAAAATAATTATAAAGAATGAAAATAAAGTCAACTTGCAGGTTAACTCATAACTCATTAGGGTAGGGTTAGGATTGGACTTTTCCAACCCGCAACTTGTTTAGTATCCAACTTGTATGACCCGTCACCCAAGTTGACCCAACTTGCCCGTTTGCCAAGCATACCCACTACATGTTATTGTTATCTCTTATTTACTATCGCTACTTGTTATTTGCTAAATTGTTGGCTCAATGCACTCCAAGAGGAGGCTGAATTGGAGTTCAAAAATTTCCTCCTCTTTGCAACCACAGAACAAAGAATTAAAGAGAGTAAAGAGGAAGAGCTTGCTCAATGATTTTATAAAGGTTCAGTCCAACCACTTGGAGCCTAATCCTCTACCTTGGCTTCACTCACCAAGAGTTTCTTCCACACTTTCCACTATCAAGAACAAGGGTGGCTTAAAGGGGTCACGCAATCCTTTTACAAGAAGAAGAGTATTTCTCTCAAATTTCACCCCTTTACAAGATAAACCCAAATAATCCTCTTTACAAATCATTCTTGAGGGAATAATCACACCCCCAAGATCATTCACAAATAGAACAAGAAGATGATTACAAGAAAAAATACTCAAAAATTAAGTTAAAGAACAAGTTGGTAGTTAGAGATATTCAATACAATGCTCTCTAAACTCGTTCTAGATCTTCTACCAACCATATTTATAATCCCATGGTTGAAAATAGTCATTACTAGTCATTGGAGGTCATTTAATGCTCTGCAAGTCGTGTAATTTCGAATTGCAAAATTGTTAGCACAACCGACTTAAAGTATAGAGCCGGCTCTGCACAGTTGGCTTTGCGGGTTTCCTACACATTTTCCTTTCTTCATAGAGCTGGCTTACATTCCTTGAGCCATCTTTGCAGGTTCTCTGCACATTCTCTTTTCTTGCACAGCCAACTACAAAACATAAAGCCAACTTTGGGATTTCGACTTTAAAAACATTAATTAATCTTTATATAACTCGACCGTTGTGCATTAAATGCACACTTATAGCCGGCTACAAAGTCAAAGCTAGCTTTGCGTTTGTTTTCCGCACACGCCAAACAACTAGCTTGAATTTTTCTTTCGTTGAGCCGACTCTCTGCACTTCACTTTCACCTAAGCCAGCTACAAGTTTCAAGAGCCGGCTCTCTACACATTTTTCAAGCCTTTTGGTTCATTTTTAGTACAGTCTAAGTTTACTTACTTTATAATCTTTTAGCAATTTAACTACACACTTAACTAAACCAATTAGTCACTCAAAAGTGTTTTGTAATCATCAAAATCATAGGTACAATAGTCTCCCCCTTTTTGATGATGACAAAACACTTTGAGAATGAATTAATGAAAGCATATATATACTTCAATATTAACTCGAAATTTTAGCACCAAGACACTCCAGAAAATGACATTAAATCATAAGAATTCAACATACTTTCTCCTTCTTTTTGTTATTCATCAAAAAGCATATAAACATAATCAACAAACTCTCCCTTAATTTAGGCATATCAATCTTTAAATTTTAAGCATGATATCCACAAATTGCTCCCCCTTAATGAAAGCACTTAAGATCATAATCATCAAAATCATAGGCAACCATAAAGTCATATACAATTAAAATCCACTATTATTGATAATAAGCTAAGAAATGTGCATAGATAATGAGGACAAATTTTGGGAGAGAATCAAATCTTGAATGTGAGGAGAGAAAAAATGGTCAAATATTACAAATCTATCACGATCTTTCTCTTCTTTTTGTAATCTAACAAAAAAGTTTGAAGACCATATGAAGAGCAAACAAAAGAGCTTCCCCTTAATAAAATAACTCATGAAAGCATGAGCATACTTATATAACAATCTCATCAAAATCATACTAAGAATTTATAATCATTTATCATTTAAGTTATAAAGATCAATAAAAGATAAATGAAATAGCACAGAAGTGATATGCACTTAAGGTATAGCAATATATATGTCCATCATACTCATAAAGAGTTTGAAATTGATAGGTTTACCTCCATTATTGTTAAAGCAATTGAATACCTCAATGGAGAGACCATTGCTTGTGCATCTTCTTTATATGCTCCCTTTGATTGGTGAAGATCTCATCTTTGGGATAATTTCATTTGAGGTTCCAATACATTTAATTGTCTCAAGTTCACTTAACATTGCTTTGGAAAATTTTTTGTAACAAAACTCATTAGTAGCACCAAAAACAATGTTAATGCCATCATTAAGCATAACATATATATTTCTTAGCTTTAAGATGTATTACTAATAACCACATTACTTTTATAGAATCTCTTTTTTGGGTAGAATTATAACCTTTGTTTTTGTGCTTGTTGCATCTCCTCAATCTTGTTCTTCTCACTTTTTTCACATGGAGGTTGTGTGATGTTATTGCCTTCAATGTTCATTCTTATCATTGTTCCTAACTAACATCTACATCACAATTTCATAACTCTTTCTAGAGCAAATGAGGTTAGTCTCATTGAATACCACATGAATAGATTCAATATTATTTATCCTTTTGATATGCATTATAGCATATGCTAGTAAATATCAATAATCTTGTTCGTTGAAATCAACTATAACTATGCAAGCATTCAAGTGCTTGACATACACTTGCAAATAACCAAATATCATCAAAATCATCCATCAAAAAGCAAACATACAAATATTCTAATATACTTTAACTTCCAAGTGTAAGACTCCACCTAAGGTTATGCTCAACTTCCAAGTGCTATCATTTAAATCATGAAAATGAGACATGTAAATTTGAATGAGACAAACTATGTAAGGTAAGACAAGTTATTAAAATTACTCATTTAAATCAAATTATCAACCATCTTCAAAATGACACATATGACATTAAAAATCACTTATACCATCAAGAGCTCATTATGAAGTATATATGATAAATAATTAATCTAATCATTCACATATGTTAAGTATGTAAATATGGTACAAGTAAGATCTATAGCAATCAACAAGGTTGTATCAACACTTAGAAAAGACACATAAAATGAAATCATACTCAACAAGCATATGTATCAAGGATTGAGCACACATAAACAAATAATTAATAGTCATGTTAGTGTAATTATACCCAATGAATAAATGCTATAAGATAAATAATACCAATTTGAGCACATGAGTAAAGCATTCAAAAAAAAATTTTTTTTCTTTGCACTTTTAATCTAACATTTTTGTTGAGACATAAGTCTTTATCAAGATAAACTTTGCTTTTCTTATGACTTTGCCATCAACTTTACCTATAAAACAAAATCAAGTTTTGATTTTTGGTACCCAAATTTGCTTGGGTCCGTGGGAGTTAGTGCTTAAAGTTCCTTTTGAAACCCAAATTTGCTTCACTTTGCCTTGAGCTATCAATCTCTTCAAAGGACATACATAAGCAAAATGTCCCTTTGCACAAGAACAATAACAAGTAACTTTAGGATTTGAGAATTGGCTTGCCCTCACAAAGAAGTTCTTAAAAGTCTTTTGCTTTTTGGAATAATCAAATCTAATACCCCCTTTTTCATAAATACTTCTTTGAGATTTTAAGATAGAATCAAATTTTTCTTTACTCAAGGTAAATTTAGAAATCACATTCTCAAGATCACAAACTTTCTTTTTGAAGTTTTCATTTTCCTTTTTCAAAGCATTACTAGATTTGTCATCTTTTAAAGATGCAATCTCAACTTTTAAAGAGGTATTCTCTTTAACTAAAACCTTATTTTGTTTTGAAAGAGATTCAAGCTAATCTTTAAGCCAAGAGATAGATTTAGTAAGTGCTAGATTCTCATTCCCTAGTCTCTTGATATCATTAATAGAGCAATCAAGAACTTTGCATAAATCATCATATGAATGCTCAAAGGAACTTTCATTAATTGAACTAGAGAAGTTGGAATTTACCTTCTTATCATTGTAGTTATCGTCTTGAGCCATCAAGCAAAGATTTGCAACACCATTCTCCAAGGAGCTTTCACTTTCTGTTGAGCTAGTCTCATTATCACTCCAAGTGGTGGCAAAAGCTTTCTTTTTCATGCTCTTCTTGTCTTTCCTCTCACCCTTCTTCAATTGAGGGCATTCATTTCTATAATGTCCCATCTTGTTGCACTCATAGCATTTGATATGTTTCTTACTTGGCTTTCCTTTATCATCGTCATTATCACTAGATATTCTTCCTCTAGAATAGTGAATTTCCTTGTTTCTTCTAAAGGATTTCCCTTTGAGGCTCTTCTTCATGTATTTCTTCACTTCCTTTGAAACCAATTTGGTGATGTCTTCCTCATTGCTAGACTCATCATTATTAGCATCATCTTCACTTTCTTCTTTTTGTTTGCTAGCCTTGAATGTAACATTTTTCTTTTTTTTTCAACTACTTTAACTCGACCATCAACTTGAATATCCATCTCATATGTCATCAATTTTCCAATGAGATCATCAAGCTTAAGGGTGTTGAGATCCTTAGACTCTTCAATTGTGGTCTTATTGGCTTCCCAATTCTTAGGCAAGCTTCTAAGAACCTTCCTCACCACTTCTTGAGAAGGATAAACTTTACCAAGAGCCTTGAAATTTGTGACTATATCATTCAATCTTCTATACATATCTTGAATGCTCTCCTCTGGTTTCATATTGAAAAGCTTATACATGTGATTGAGTCTATTGATTTTTGACTCCTTCACTTGGCTTGTTCCTTCATGTGTTACTTCTAACTTATCCCACATCTCTTTAGCCGTATTACACTTGAAAACTTTATGGAATTCCATTGGGTTGAGAGCACATTGAATCATGTTGATTGCTTTGTTGTTGATCATGATCTTTCCCAAGTCTTCATCATGCCATTCAACTTCTTCCTTTGGCACCTCATTTTCTCCAACAACTTTTATGGGCACATATGAACCTTTCATAGTCACAATCCATGCCTTAGGCTCATTTGCAAGCATGTACACCTTCATCCTATTCTTTTAATAATTATAATTAGTACCATCAAAGAAAGGAGGCTTAGTGGTAGACAAACCTTCAAGTGGTTGAGAAGCTTGAAATTGAGTCATCCCTGATCAAGTCCTAAGTGGTTAAACCTTCAAATTGGAGTCCTTGCTCTAATACTAATTGTTGGCTCAATGCACTCCAAGAGGGGGGTGAATGGAGTTAACAAATTTCATCCTTTTTGCAACCACAAAACAAAGAATTAAACAGAGTAAGGAATAAGAGCTTGCTTAATGATTTTCAGAGGTTCGGTCCAATCACTTGGAGCCTAATCTTCTATCTTGGCTTTACTCACTAAGGATTTTCTCCACACTCTCCACTATCAAGAATAAAGGTGGCTTAAAAAAGCCACTCAATTCTTTTACAAGAAGATGAGTATTTCTTTCAAATTTCACCCCTTTACAAGATAAACCCAAACAATCTTCTTTACAAATCACTCTTAAAGGAATAATCATACCCCCAATATCACTCACAAATAGAACAAGAAGAGGATTACAAGCAAAAATACTCAAAGATTAAATACTCAACTTAAAGCACGGTAGGTAGAGATATTCAATACAATGCTCTCTAAACTCGTTTTAGATCTTCTACCAACTATATTTATAACTTCATAGTTGACAATAGCTGTTACTAGCCATTGTAGGTTATGTAATTTTGAATTGCAGAATTGTCAGTACATTCGGCTTAAAGTATAGAGCCGGCTCTGCACAGCCGACTTAGAATCCTACAGTCGTCTTTGCGGGTTTTCTGTACATTTTGTTTTCTTGCACAACCGGCTACAAAACGTAAAGCCGACTTTGGGATTTCGACTTTAAAAACATTAATTAATTTTCAAATAACTCGACCGTTGTGCATTAAATGTGCCTTTACAGTTGGCTACAAAGTCAAAGTCGATTTTGCGTTTGTTTTTTGCATGCGCCAAACAACGAGCTTGAATTTTTCTCCCGTAGAGCTTGTTGTAGCTTTTAGAGCCGGCTCTTTGCACTTCACTTTCACTAGAGCCTGCTGCAAGTTTCAAGAGCTGGCTCTCTACACATTTTTCTAGCCTTTTGATCCATTTTTAGTGCAGTCCAAGTTTACTTACTTTGCAATTTTTTAGCAATTTAACTACACACTTAAATGAACTAATTAGCCACTCAAAAGTGTTTTGTAATCATCAAAATCATAGGTACAACATTGCTGTTATCTCTTATTTACTATCACTATTTGTTATTTGCTAAATTTTAAATACTATATCCAATACGCATAAAACCAAACATATGTTGTGGTATATATTGTAAAGGCAAAAATATGACATAAGGACCCGAACTTACACAAAATTCGCAATTTCGGACCCAAACTTCAATTGCACTCAATTAAGGTTCCGAACTCCACCAAATTCTCAAATAAGGTCCCAATTGGACGGAAAATTAACTTCCGTCAAATCTTTTACACACCGTTAATGTACCGTTAATGCCTGTACCCCTAGTGTTTTTTTTTTTTTTTCCTCTCTTTCTCCTTTCCCTTTCTCTTTCCTTTTCCCTTTCTTCTTCCCCTTCAACTTTCACTGGGTTCTTGAACCCAGCGAACCCAGGAACCCAGCTGGGTTCCATTTTTTTTTTTTTTAATGAAAATCTTCACCTAATTAAATACATGAAAATTGCAAATTTCATGGTTCCAAAATTGAATCAACATCTGGGCATATCCTAGCGTTAACTTATTTGAACAAAAATCAAGAATCAAAAACACAATTTTGTGCAAGAGAGTCCAATCACAATCTTCCAGCATCATCCTCATCATTGTCTCTGTTGCTCCTCTCCTTCGAGCGTTCCTCAACCTCCTTTTTCCGACCAAATCCCCCCCACCCACTCTCTCCCTCCAGGCCCCTTCGCCATCCTCATTGTCGGCCCTTTCCTATGGCTCCGCAAACTCACACCTCCGAGATGGAATTGATTCTCCGCAAACTCCATGCAAAGTTCGACCCAATGGTCACCCTCAAGATCAGTTCTCGCCCTACCATCTTCATCGCCGACCGCTCCCTCGCCCACCAGGGCTTGGCCCAGAACAGTGCCGTTTTCTCCGTTGGGTTCTCGAACCAGAACCCAACAAATCTGGTTCGAGAACCCACCAGCCACTGGGTTCTCGAACCCAGCTTGGAAGAACCAGATCTGCTGGGTTCGTGAACCCACCAGCCACTGGGTTCTCGAACCCAGCTTGGAAGAAGCCATTGGCTGCTGGGTTCCTAGGTTCGCGAACCAAGCAGAAGTTGAAAGGGAAAAGGAAAAGGAAGAAGAAAGAGGAAAGAGAGCAACAAAAAAAAAAAAATGGAACCCAGCTGGGTTCCTGGGTTCGCTGGGTTCAAGAACCCAGTGAAAGTTGAAGGGGAAGAAGAAAGGGAAAAGGAAAGAGAAAGGGAAAGGAGAAAGAGAGGAAAAAAAAAAAAAAAGAAAAAAAACTAGGGGACAGGCATTAACGGTACATTAACGGTGTGTAAAATATTTGACGGAAGTTAATTTTCCGTCCAATTGGGACCTTATTTGAGAATTCTGTGGAGTTCGGAACCTTAATTGAGTGCAATTGAAGTTTGGGTCCGAAATTGAGAATTTTGTGTAAGTTCGGGTCCTTATGTCATATTTTTGCCATAAAAAATTCTTGAAATCCTCTGTATTTCAATGACCAACCCCCGCCCCCGGCCGTTCCCTTCCCTATAAACTGATTTTGCTCAAATTTTCCACCCCCACATCCCAATATGATCATCTTTCCCCTCAAAAGACACTTACACTGGATACCTTGGATTTGCAAATAGGGAAGAAGTACGAAAACTAAATGGGGGCACCGCTGCTGCAACAAGTACAGGGTGAATGGAGGCCTCTGGTCTCCTGAAGGAAATGAAAAGCTTTTCAAATATATAACACTGAACATGCCATGGTAGTTGCAGTAGGTTTTTCTTGCAAACAAAGCTAAGCACTTTTAATACTTTCCTATATTTTTTGTTCTTTTTTTTTTTTTTAATTCATATCTTTTCTATAAATTATTAAATACTCTTCCATTTTTAGTAAAATTAGGACGTAATTATTGCACTTAATCTTTCTAATCAAGTGACCTCTAATCACATTATGATGCATCTTATCTCTCCTAGATTCTAACCCGTCTCATAGCACATTGTTAAAAACAAAAAAAAAGTAAATTTTAGACGTAATTGCCAATGAGTATATCACAACCTCACCTGCTTTGTCGTCATCCACTCAAAATTATTCAAGACCTCGTTGCCGCAATCATTGCTCCTGAAAAGGCTAAACTAGAAGATGTGCAACGTTGACTTCTTACCTTCGGATTTTTCATTCAATTTCATGAATCATGAATATTTTCTCTTGGTCATAAATT
>BPVZ01000023.1:51312-68944 GCA_020521535.1 Rubroshorea leprosula | reverse complement strand
GGAGAATGGGGAGAGTTCTGTTTTGGATGTTCTCGGTGGGACCTCGAACTGTTCTTTCTGCATGCAGTTACCAGAAAGGCCTGTTACGGTTTGTTTCCTGATCTCTTATTGATTAATCTATTACTTTAGGCACTACTCGTCTTTGTTGATTTGATGAATTTTCTTCTTGTTTCATGTCTTTCTCTATGTTCTTTACGTTTTCAAGCTTTATCACAAGTTAGCTGTGATCTTCTGTTCTAAAAATCTATATAAAAAAATTTCAGTTCTTTTTAGGATAAGACCCTAATCCAGCCTCATTTTAGTGATCTACCATGGGTTATAAGTGGATTGAATTCATTACTTGCGAAAACTTTTGCTTGATGTTCCTAATCTTTCATAGATACTACACGACACTGTAAGGTTATGCATATGCTGATGAATCGGACAAAAATAATGTTATTTTGATCTGGTTGTTTTCTATTATATTTCTTTAGCTCAGCCTGTTTCACTCATTTAGGGAATTTATGCATTTCTCTTGTAATTTGAGTGGACTACTACTTCTATCATCGTTGAGTTCTCGGTTAGTGTTATTACCTATTGCCACTGAAATTGGCATTTGAATTAGTGACATTTTATTATTTCATCTTTAAAATTATAAGGTTGACAGTTATTTCCGGTAATGCTTACTATAAAGTTGATCAATGGAATCTTTATACATGTTGTATTTGATAACTTCTTGTTTTTTCTGTTTCAGACACCATGTGGTCACAACTTTTGCCTAAAATGCTTCTAGAAATGGATTGGGCAAGGGAAGAAAACATGTGCAAAATGTCGAACTCATATTCCACAGAAAATGGCAAGCCAGCCTCGAATCAATTCTGCACTTGTGTCTGCTATTCGTATGGGAAAGCTGGCAAGAGACAATGTAGCTGCAGGACCTTTGAAGGTTTACCATTTTGTACACAACCAAGACCGGCCTGAAAAGGCATTTACAACAGAATGTGCACAGAGAGGTGGAAAGTCCAATGCAACTAGTGGGAAGATATTTGTCACCATACCACCTGATCATTTTGGGCCAATAATAGCTGAATATGATCGTGAGAGAAATCAGGGTGTGCTGGTTGGAATACCGCCAGTGGGGAGCTCACTTTCCTCATGTTGCAGGCATTGCAGGGTAGTCAAATTATGGTGCTCAATCAGTGGCACTTTTAGGAGGTTATAAGGATGATGAGGACCACGGAGAATGGTTCCTTTACATTGGAAGGTATATATCAGGTAGCTTTATGACATATGGATATTCTACTTTTATTAATCACTTCAGTTTGATGATGAAAGTAGACATCAAGAATTAATTGAGACTGGTTATAAATTGTTTACTACAACTTGATTGTTTATTTAAGGTTGTTTATTTAAGGTTATTGACTTATTTGGTATCTGGATGTAATGCCTCCTCATTGCCTGCATAAATTTAAATGGAAAGTGCTTAAAACGGAAGGCTTCCTTTCACACTCAGTTTCCTAGTTTTATTCAATCTTCAGGCTATACTGCTTATATGTCATAAATCATTTTCCTTTCAAGTTTGCATTTCCTTTTTAATGTTGATCTTTCACATTGCACATGTACAAGAAGTAGCAACCGTGGTAGATAGGCCTGGTTATGATAATCTACTTGTAATTTTTGTGGTAGCAGTGCTTTGTGTTTATTATTATATGATTGATTTTTTATAGTGAAATGAATATTCATCTATACGCACATTCTCATCATTGTTTTTCATCCTATTGTTTGTTTTTATGCATGTGGGTGTCAGTGGAGGTAGAGACCTTAGTGGGAACAAGCGGACAAACAAGCAACAGTCATTTGATCAAAAGTTTGGCAAGATGAATGAGGCCTTACGAGTAAGTTGTAAAAAGGGCTATCCAGTTCAAGTCGTAAGGCAAGTTGCATAATTTGAACACCTTCCCTCTCTCTGATTGTTTCTGCATGAACATAAAATGCACAATTAAGCATCTTATTAGAATCTATTTGGAAAACTGTTTTTGATTTGATTTCAGTTCTTTTCATTATGTCATAGACCTATGGTTAGCATTGTCAACTCTCAGTGTTTAGATGGAGCTCTTTGGTAATTGGGGTGTTAAGAACTTAAAACGACACCAAGTTAAACGATTTTGTTTTCTTGTTGATAAGCAGGTCCCACAAAGATAAGCGTTCTGCATATGCCCCGGAAAAAGGGGTGTGATATGATGGGGTTTACAGGATTGAAAAATGTTGGTGAAAAGTTGGAATCCAAGTAACAAATTCCTATCAGATACATTAAAGTTACCTATTATATTCTGCTCATGCTTAAATTAACTTGCTGATGGGCCTTTCATCTACTAGGGTTTTAAAGTTTGTCGGTATTTGTTTGTGAGATGTGATAATGAGCTTGCCCCATGGACAAGGTTAGTGCTTTTCACATGGTTAATTCTTTCTTCTCATACCGGACTCACTAACATTTTGTGAACCTGAATGTAGTGATGAAACTGGGGATCGACCTAGGCCTTTGCCAGTTATTCCAGAACTAAAGAAGGCAATGGACATAACAGAGAGGACAGAGAGTCCCTCCTGGGACTTTAATATGAGTGGATGCAGTCTCTTCACTTTCACTTGTTTATTTTTCCATTTTTTGTTCTTTGGCCATGCAAATGGGCAACATGTAATAAATGAATCTTCATTTGGATCACCGGTTGCATAATTTACTATGGGAAAAATGATCTCAAAGAACCATGCACCAACATAAGTTGAATAGTGTCAACTGCAAGATAAGATTTCTCTATTTCTAAGCTTAATGATTTCCCCCCTATAGTTACATAGTTCTTGATTCAATCAGGAAGAAGATGGTCGTTGGAAGTGGAAGAAATCTCCACCTCTTAGCAAGAAACCGGTGAATACAGGAAATCCAGAAGATTCAAAGAGGTCATTGAAAGCAATAAGGAAAGCATAGAATACTAGTATTAGAGAGAAGCTCCTGAAAGGTTTGTTCTTTCCTTGTTTCCATACATCCTATGCAACTATGACGTACATCTATCCATAGCTAAGTTAGGAGTTTAGTGGGGCGAACAATGGTCTGGTTGTGAGCTTAAAATGGGTTTTAACAAAATAATCTAGTTAAAGATGATAAATAATATAAATTGGTCATTAATGACATTTGGTTATTCATATATATTCAGTTGTGAGATCTGTCAACTTAATGATGCAGTCTTATTTTTAATGCTTGGTTAAGTGAAAGTTTGATCGGCTCATTGAAGTTCTCAATGGCCTTCTCATGAGTAGAGAACTGGTTTTGAAAAATATGCAATCTTTTATTTAAATGTTTAAATTTTTGCAGTTGATCTTGTAGATAATGGTGTCATAAATTAGGCAAATTTTAGGTAATGAATTCTATATGAACTTTTTTAGTTTTCATATGCAGAGTTTAGTTGCTTGATCTGTCGGCAAGTGATGACTCTCCCAATTACAACTCCTTGTGCCCACAACTTTTGCAAGTCTTGTCTGAAACAAAAATTTGCTGGTCACACTCTTGTTAAAGAGAGGAGTAGAGGTGGGCGGACACTCTGATCACAAAGGAATATATTGCACTGCCTTTCTTGCCCAACTGACATATCTGAATTGCTGCAAAATCCTCAGGTATGCAGACTCTATTTAAAGGGCAGAGTGTGTTTGTGCTTGCTTTATAGTGCATTTTTGCTTTTGATTTGAAGTTAGATAGGTAAGTTGTGAAGGTAAAGTTAAACATGAATTGTTAATGGGTTGAAAATTGAATTGAATGTTGTACATTTATAGACCTGGTCTTTGTTTGCTAAGTCCAATGTTTAAATGGTATGCAAGTTTAAACTTTCCCCTTTTCCAAGAATAATCCCTGCTTACAAATGGAGAAATATACTGCAGCAGGTGAACAGAGAATTGATGAATGTGATTGAGTCTCTAAAACGTCAGAGTGAAGAGAAACAAGAAATTGCTGAAGG
This sequence comes from Rubroshorea leprosula, assembly GCA_020521535.1. Taxonomy (NCBI): domain Eukaryota; kingdom Viridiplantae; phylum Streptophyta; class Magnoliopsida; order Malvales; family Dipterocarpaceae; genus Rubroshorea; species Rubroshorea leprosula. The sequence goes on along the minus strand of BPVZ01000023.1, from coordinate 64,964 downwards.
ATCATGTGAAGCGACAGATGATGCAGGGGAAAATGCTGATCTTTCTGTTGGTGATGAAGAAATTGGCAATGAAAATTCTAAAATGGCTAGTTCAAAAGAAACCGTGAATCCTCCAGCTGATTGCAAACCCAAAAGGGCTGGCAAGAGAAGGAAAGTGAATGCAAGGGAAAATCCCAACCTTTCTGTTGGTGATGCAGGAATTAGCAATGAAAATTCTAAAATAGCTGGTCCAAATGATAATCCTCCAGCTGATTACAAACCCAAAAGGGCTGGCAAGAGAAGAAAAGTGGATGCCTAAGGGTGTATGCTGAGTAATGATGATACGAAGGAAATCAAGATTGCTGAGAATAAACCTACTAATATAGATAGAAATATCAAAGTTAAGAAACAGCAGCCTGGCGTTCTTGAATGTAATTACGCTCTTGCAAAGAAACGCACTTATAGGAAGAAGAATGCTAATGTTGGGGATCCTACTCTGAAAGTGGATGTTGGTATTAAGACAAGTACCAGGAAGGGTTAAGAAGCAGCAAACAAAGCAAATGTTTCACCATCAAGCACCCTCTAGGTGTAATCATCCAATGAAGATTTTCAATGACCTCTATTTTGATTGGACCATCAGGTAGCTTCTGTTAAATCTACACAGTGAAACTTTATCCAGGGATCCCGTATTTTTATTATTTTTGCTTTGTTTTGTTTTGTTTTGGAGTTACATTCTCTTGAAGAATGAGATTGCTGACTATATGCAATTCAACAATGGTCTTATTTGTGACCATCTAGTAGATTTTGTTACTTTGTCCAAGTAAACTTTATCAAGGGATCTGGGATTTTGTTATTGATTTTCAGTACTGATGGGTATCTTTCGGTGATACCTTCTCCTGAAGAAAATCAGATTACTGGTTCTCTTGTATGCTGGACAATGTATTCAATTTAAAGCAAAAGATGACATATGGTCCATGGGAATTCTCTCATCTATTTTCTTCCCCTCATTAGTTTTCTTCTTTATTATCCGTGACTGTTTATCCCGAAAACAGGTGCTATTTGGTTTTAGCTTTTCATGGACTAGAGACTTATGGAGTGAGGAGAGCAGTGTTTGTTCTCCCTATTACAGTGCCTTGCTACTGCGAAGGTTACTCTTATCATTTTCATCAAAATTACGTGCAATCTTTGTGTATATTTAAGAGATAAGATCCTTTTGCTAATCTTGTACAGAGTGCTTCTAACATAATCTTTTTGGTTTCAAGTTCTCTTGGAATAAACACAAATAGTTTCTAAACTTTTTTAGTCATGCGAATTCATTCTCATGAAAATAATGCTGGAATTCCGCCCTGAAGAACAGAATATTGGATTTTGATACTTTTGAATTGGAAGTATGAGGATTACATTGCAATCTACAGGAAAGTTCAAGGACCATTTCATGGACTTACCCTGTTTGCGTAATTAATTTTTTTTTCTCTTAATTTACCTGTTGTCCCTTTCAACTGATATCATCATCCTGTTTCACTCAGAGCAGTGCTAGGGGCACTCGCCTCTTGCACTGTCCGGCCAGCACTTCCCCTTTTATTGGGCCACGTAAGCTTGCTTTGTTTTGCTTTGAGGCAACCTCTCACCGACCAATATAACGTGGCCCAATAAAAGTGAAAGTGTTGGTGGAGAGTGCAGGAGGTGAGTGCCCTAGTATTGCTCTTTCACTCATAACTAACTTATATAATTTTTTTTTTTTGAAAGCTGTAATTATATGATAATATTATTATTTGTTCTTAGGATAAAGAAATATTAACTTGAAATTTAAATTTTATATTATGAGGTATCATCACTTTACTTTTTAAAGAGAAATATGATCATTTAAACTATATAAATGATTGACAATTAACTTGTATAATTGAAACAAAAAAAATCTATAAGGGTAAGTAAATGTGATTTTATAAATTAAGTTTAAAATTTAAATTTTAATATTAATATTTAAAAAGTTAAAGTCTTTTTAAATATACTAAAGTTGACTAAAAGTTGTTTTTAAAGTTACGCATAAGGATATCTTTACTGTAAAAAGAAAAAAAAAAACTAAGATTTCGTTTGAAAAATCTGCACAATGCTATGGTTGTAGGATTTACTTTTCTATTTTCTTTGAAATATGTTATAAAATATTAACTAAAATAAATATTTAATATATTTTTAAAATATTAAAAAAAAAATCTAGTACCACAACTCAAGTTACTCAACGAAGGCAAGGTTATATCCAGTTGGTGGTGTCATAGTTTAGTTTTTTTTTTTTTTATTAGGGCAAGTGGCTCGAAGGAGGAGAGAAAGGAGAGGGAGGGGGGAAGTGAGGAGGAAAATTAAACTTTTATTCGTGATGAAGAAAAGTTTACATTAAATTGTTAAATCACTAAGTTGACATATTTTTTTTGATGTCATAACTCTTTATTTAGTTAGCAAAAAATGCAAAAGGAAATTGATGGTATCATAGTTCTTTATTTTTTGTTTTAATTTTTTCACATACCCAAACAGAAAAAAAATGAAGAGAAGAAAAGAAAGAAAAATAAAAGGATGTTATATCTTATATTTTCTCCCTTTCATTTCTTTTAAAATAAATAATTTTGTTAATTTTGTTCTTTTAGTCTTTAATGAAACTTATTATAATTAATATAAAAGAACTATAATTCATTTACATAAATTTTTATATTTATAAGTTATATAAAATTTTAATTATTATAATAAATTACGATTATTTATAATATAAAATTAAATAATTAAAATTTTATATAAATAATATATTTAATAATGGTAGATAAATAGATTCTACCTCGGTAAAAGCAGAATCGACGACCTAACAAAAAAATATTAAAAAGACAGAACAGAATCCGCGTTGAGAAGAACCAAATTAGAACAGGGATCCTCCGCTGCGCATTTAGTTTGTGTTTGGATTGCTGAAGTACCCTTCTCTCCATCTCCACACGAGCTCTCCCGTAATAAATCATAAATTCAAAATCCCTAGTAAAACGGTGGGTTGTTCGAGACCCGTCTGTAACTCCTCTCTCACCTCACGAAAGCACGTGCCTTTACCATTCCCACACTGAAGCGTGGAGGTTTAGCGGTTTAGTTTCATATTTATCCTGCTTGGTCCGGATGGGTTTGTAGATGTAGTGATGGATTTCTGGGCTCCATAGCATCCAATATGTTATCTTTAAGGTCATTTTCTTTTGTTTTCTTTTGGGTAACTATTAAATTGTTTGTCTGCTTCTGTCTGTTTGATATCATAGTTTTTGTGTATTTTTAATTTGTGGGATATAAGTGCTCCTGTATTCAGTGCATGTTTCCCTCCAGTTTAGAAGGTCAATTGTGGTTTTAGCTTCCCTTTTTATGATTGAGGATTTGCTGGGAATAACTGCTCATGCTGGTTCAGTTGCTTGCCTTAACTTGCTTTGCTTTGACAATGTAGGGATCTTTGGAGAAAGCATAGGAGGAAGATTTTTGTTACTGCTGGTGTTCTAGGAAGTGGGTATCTTCTGTATAAATTATATGATGCTCGAAAGCATAGTCTTGCTGATGTGGAAAGGGAACTTGCAAGAGAGAGGGAAAATGATGAACTCATTAAAGCCCAGTTAAGAGGGATCATCTCTTTATTTTTTCTTTGCTTATGCTTGTGTTTTCATGTGTTGTGATTCTATTAGAAGCAATGTATTCTTCTTTTTTCTCATATTCTCTGGTTTGTTTATTGTTTGTAGATTGCAAGCTCATTTTGAGAATATTCAGAGAATAGCTGATACAACAACATTGCCTCATGCAATGCATTGTTTAAGTTGTACGATAGCTGAAGAACTGGATCTTTCCCCACTTACTGAGATGCTAAAGAAGGGGAAGGACCAGCCAAACAGCTTGTCATTTTCAGAGAAACTTGAATTGTGGGATAGACTCACAATTTTAAGTATGATGCCCCAAATTTCTTGTTTCTTATATTTCTGGTGCTTTCCACAGCATAGCCTATTCTAGTATTCTTGCTCTGGACCTTCATTTCTAATACTTGATGTGGTTTTCCAGGCTTCACAAGAATGGTGGTGTCAGTATGGGCTGTAACAATGCTTAGCTTATATATTAGGGTTCAAGTCAATATTCTAGGAAGACATTTGTATATTGATACAGCCTGTGGTCTTGGAAGTCCCCATTTACATGTAAGAGCCTTTCATAATCAATTTGGTATCTTTTCTCTGTTGTTTAATAGTTGCCATTATGGTCTTAGAAGAAGGTTTTTCTGGGATGCTAGTGTGAATAGGAAACAGTCCCTGTTATGGTTGGATATTGCTCTCACTTTTTGGTGGGCATGGGACATTTGTACCCTTGGTTGTTGTAGCCTTATTTCATATTTGTCACTTGGCATGATCCAATTTCTTCTGAAGTTCTTTTTCAACTTTCTTCTAATTGGACAATTGTGTGTGAGAGAATTCTTATTGATTTGATGGGTTTGTATTTTTAATACTACTTTCTTCTCTCTTAGCCATGTTCAATTTTGCCTAGGTGTACCATATTCCCAGACCAGGTTTAGAATGGTTGCTGTGGAAACAGAAAAAATAACTTTTGAACTAGATGTTAGTCCTTAGTCCTTCTACATGTCTTGTAAAGTTGTGTTTTGAAGACAGGATTAGGAGAGGAACTTCATGTCAAAAATGGTGATGAGACTTTACTATCTTTGAAGACCCTGTTATCTGTATTTGCACTTTAGGAGGCAGTGAGCTTTTATCTTTCTAAAAGTATTTTCTGTTGTCCTTCCAAAAATTTTCACACTAATTTTTTTTAAACACTTGTAAAGTTCTATGTGCTCTTTTACATAAAGATAAAAAAATACAAGTACCAGGGCACATAAAATAAAGAGAAAACAATAAATAAAACTGATGATTGAGATGGTTTCCTGCTACACTAACTTATGACAAGAATATACCTATTCTCATCATTTTGTGGGTTGTACTGAGTTTTGGAACTCATTTAGTTAACAAAATGAGCAAGTGACCTTTTTTGTAACTTCAGAACTGGTAATGATCAGTTTATGGCTAATTAATCCATTAAAGAAGGGGTTTTCTGACAGCTATGGTTCCACAAGTGATAACTGTTTGCTATGCCTACTTTCTTCAGATTGAAGTGAAATAGAATTCGTTAGTTGCAGCGCATAGCATCAGACATACAATCAATTCTTAGATCTGATTCGTTTGCTTGTATGTTAATTCCTGCTGTGTTAAATATTTCAGAGCTAAAACTTTTCCTGTATTTTTAATTTAACACTATCAGTTCTAGTGTGAGCATCCTGGGTTTGTTACAGTGTCCCTTTTTTTTTTCTCCCCATGGTTGTGTAACCTGTGTTTTTGAACCCTTCATTAGTATTGTTTTTGATACATTTGGTATTGTAGATCTCTCTTGTTAGCTCCCCTATGGATTCACAGCTTAAATATCTTGTTTGATGCACTTTCAAAAAGCATCTGGATTTATCTTATTCTTTTAAAGTGGTCTTCATTTCATTCCTCTCCTGTAGGAGGATGCTGATCTCATTGAGAGGGATGACCAGCAGAAATATCTGGCAGGTGCTGATTTTCTTGCCAATCGTGGCATGCCAGTCTTGATTTCTAGTGTGCAGGTAGCAGCTACAGAAGTTTTAAAGGGGTGAGGATTTCCAATCTTTTCTAGAAAGTATAATTTGCATAGAGATAAGCTGAAAGTTTTATGGCTTGAAGTATTAGTGACTATTGACTATGAGAATTGAACGATTTAGAAATTCAACTCAATTCAACATATTTTTCTGTTTATCCAAACCTACAAGAAGAAATTTGTTCTAAAGTAGAAGAATGAGATCTTACCCAAAAATAAAAAGGAAAAAAAAAAAAAGGAAGTGTAAAATGAGATCACAACGGTGTGATAGGGGCAGTTCCAAGGTGAGATAATCATGATAGTGGTGTCCATCAATGCTTACATACTGAGTCTTTTCTCTTTTTTTTTGGCCAACACATACTGAATCAATACTCAAAATTACTGTCCTGGAACAAGAAATAATTTGATGTTCACAAATCCTCCCTTCAACCAAACCTTATAATCTTAAGCACTGCTAAGATCAGATAGTCTAGATGTGTCTTGATCTCATTGACCCTTTATATTGATCAGAGGGAGTGTAGAACTCATCTTTTTGTCATACATTGATGTTAGAGCTGAAACATAATGCTAAAAGGACAGAAATAAATAAATAAGTAAATAAATAAATAAATATATATATGTTGGAAGAATCTTTTGTCAAACTTCCTAAACATATAGGATTACTTTCCAACCAAAATGAAAAGAGAATGGAAAAGAAACCCAAGAAATGGATAATGCACGCTTCCACTCTTGATATTGAGAAGGTGCTGCTTTGAAATTTCAATCATCTGGCAGAAAATAAATCTAATGAAATGATTTTGTGATTTACAGAAAAGGAAATAGAATAAAAAATATTCATCTTTGTTTTTTCACTTATTTAGTTTTGATGCTTGTTTGCAGAAAGCAGTTGATGGATTTCTTCAACACTACAGTGCTTCATGAAACTGTCATGCAGATACTAGACACGTTTATGAACACAGGAAGTCCCCATCACTGGGTGGATTGCTTGGTGCCTGAAGATTCAAGTGTAAAAAAACTTTCTAGAACTGCCAGCAGTGACAGCACGATTCTTTCTGATTTTACCAAATTCAATAAACTTATGTTTGAGACAAAAGAAGTACTATCAAGGTATCTCTAATAGACTGGCCTAGAAATATGCTAATTTATTATGTGCCGCTATGAAGCAATTGATGTTATAAAGTTCAACCTGAGGAGGTTTTGATCAATTGTGCACGGCTTCATTGAATTTCAAATTAGGGCTAAAATGTTGATTAGTTTGATTTAACAAGTATCTGCTGATTCTGCTCTAATATTCAAATGATCACTTTTGTTTTAGTGGGGTAGTGTTTGGCTAGTAACTGGGCATGCAGTCATCTAGAAGTACTATTTAGCATCTAACCTGAGTTTTGGGCATGATGTGCAAATTTAGTGTGGGGCTTAATGCGTGGACCTGTTTCTCAGCTTGAAACCTAGGACTGTGAGGATCTGCAGGCATTGATTATAGTCAGAATGGAGCTGTGATCTCTTTATCAATATATTTAGAAAAAAGGGAGTGTCCTTGCATTTAAAATGTCAAGACGTCGAATTACAGCTATTAAATATGTGAAACATAGTGTAGGCCTTAACTTTATCAAATTCATTATGTGGCTATTATTGGACATCCTAACATTTTTTATGCCAGGATGTCCTGATTTTTCCCTTTTTCTTATATTAAACTGTATTTCATTACAAACCTCAAAAATGTGTTATGAGGTTGCTTGAAGGGGTTGTGATGACTGTTCATCTGCGTACATTATTTTCTTTTCTGCTTGTGAACTTTAGTAAAATTTTGACATAAAATATAAGCCTTTCCTTCCCCTTCCATCTTGCATTCATTATTGCAACATTAAGCCTTTTATAGATGCAGATTCTGTCAGAGTTATTCCTGCGTTGTTTTCGCTTTCCCTTGTTTATTTATGTTTGCTCAAGATGGAAGATATGCTGTTAAAACCTAGTCTGTCATATACCCACTTTCAGTAATTTTTTGTTTCTTGCAGTGCTGAATTTGGCAGTGTCGTTGAAATATCTCTGAAAGCAGTGGTGGATGCACTGGTTGAGGATACAAGCATTCAATCTGGGGGCAACAGTCTAGCATCAGGGATGCCCCTAGCAAAACTTTTGCCAAGGATTGCACAAATTGGTCCGTCTTTGGTTGATGAACCAATCAAGAATCGCTTTATCAAAATCATACAGAGTGTTCCAGAGGTCGAGCTTTTCTTCACCCTTCTTTATGCAAGCATGCCAGCCTCATAAGATAGGCTGGCTCCTGGTTCATATATTTTTCGGACATTTCATTTTCATTCAAAGGAAGGCATGAACGTAAAGAATCTGAATAGGTCTGTCTGTAATCTTTGCTCATTACTGAATCCGTCAATTGTGAATTGTGGACAGAAGGCGGCATTGGACCTAGGATTTAGCCGTTATAGGATTGAAGAAAGATTTGAGTAAACAATTTTCTTCCTTATTTTTCTTGAATAGAAAGTAATAAATTCAGCAGGCATTTACAGTAGAAGAGAAACACCATTCTTCCGCCTAATTATTATTCTTCTACTCCATTTTCATTCTTCTAACTGTCTTCTCCATTTTCTGTGATTTTGTTGTTACTTGGCTCTACAAGAATCCTTCCACGGTTCTCATATTTTTCCATGAACTTGTATTTTAAATCCTTCAGCACTTCAAGCTCATTGGAGCTCAGCCCTCACCTCAATGCTTGCAGTAAAACTGGACTAAATGGTGAGAAATTTCAGGAGGTAGAAAGTTCACCTCACCACATGATTTTCTCAAAGTTCTCAGTAAAACACGAGCTTTCGGCCCTACTTGAGCTCCGGCTTGACCATATTTTCAACCCTAAAATCCGCTCAAGCTATCACCTTTGCTAATCTAGTTTGAGTTTAGGGTATATTTGGGTTAACTTCGTAAGAGCTTTTATTTTTTTATTGTTTATGAATGGCAAATTTAAATTTTTATTAAAAAAAATTTTAAAATTGTTTTTAGAGATAAAATAAAATGAGTAAAAAGTGAGTACAAAAAATTTATAAAAAGTAAAAATTTAAAATTTTTAAATTTTTACTGTTTATGATTTTTTTAATGTTAAAAAAAATTTAAAAACATAAGTTTAGTTTAAAATTATGGTATCTCACTAGAAGCTTAGTTTATTTACGGCCTTACATAGTATTAATGGTAAGGACTAAACTGCAACAAAAGTGAAATGCATTGGGACCCAAATTTGCAATAAAAGAATATGAGGGATGAAATAAAAAAATACCCTCAATCGGTGTTCTTCCAATTTCCAAAACCATTCGTAAACCCATTCTGAGGGTCGCTTCCCTCGATCCCACTCGTGGTGGTAAACCGTGAAAGTAGCTAGAGCAGCAATGGCTAGCGGTACCCTCAACGGAGACATCCTAATGCTTGAGGCAGCACCGGAGGCCGCTCGGCCATGGGCGAGCGCGTCGAATGCGGAGATAGTAGACGCATTACCCTACATAGACGAGGATTATGGGGATTCAAAGGTTAAGGCGGAAGTCGATCGATTGATCGAGGAAGAGATGCGCAGGAGCACCAAGAAGCCCGCTGACTTCCTCAAGGATTTGCCCCCCTTACCCAAGTTCAATTTCGAGGTTTTTTTTTTTTCTTTTAAGCTCAGTGTCCCCTTCCCTGCACTACCTTCCTAGTCTCAAATTTTCTTGTAGTCAGATTCCAAAAATGAAAAAGAAAAACAAAGTAGAAACTTTTTATTTTTCTGTATTTTATTTTGGATTTTAAAGCTTTTCTAGGGTTGTTATTTTGTTAATATGTTAATTATACAAAATTATGCTTTCTCATTTTGGTTTTCCAATAGTGAAAGCGAGAGTTGTGTAGTACTGTATCGAAATAGGTGATTGGGGCAAAGAAACTTACTTGTGTAATTTGAATGAATCTCAGAATCACCCTACGATTGCCAAGGAATATGAGCGTGTGAGAGCTGGAAGGCCTCCGGTTGCACTTGATTTTTCGTCAAGATATCTAATCGAACCGCCACCAATGAGTAAGAGAAATGATGAAAGTGCTTGGAAGCAGTCACTTCAGAGAGCTCAACGCTCACTACAACATCAAGTCACTAGGTATGGGTCTATTCTATCAAACTGATATGATGGATATATCCATGATTCTACAAAGTTTTTCTTTTCTTATCAATGTATTAGCTGTTAGTATGATTTGGCCTTATAATGGTGTGAAGAAAGTAATTTTATGATGCCTTGGAAACTGTTAAAGTATGCTGTATAAATGCAACATGGATATATCCATCGTGTCATTTTTTTCTTTGCAGCATAACTGTTGTTTTTCCAAAAAAGAGGCTACTATTAATCTGTGTAACATAAGTAGTTAACATAACTTTATTGTTGCATACATTCTGAGAAAGCCATCTCTTTGCTTATTTGTTTTTGTCATTACACAGTTTTATAAATTTTTTGGGAATTTAATTTAATCATGGGAATTGGACATTTATTAAATTATTTAATTCACTTGACCCGCAATGTGCTTTGCCTTAATTCTTTTACTTACCATGTTATTACAATGCTTGGATATCTTTCTAGTTTGTGAAAAGTGGCTCTTGAGCATTTTCTTAAAGTTGCTTATATGCTATGTTGAGTTTTCTGTGCTTATGAATCTATTGCTTGATCTCTAGGCTGGAGAATTTGGATCTTATGATAAAATATGGTCCAGATGTTTGGAGACAGAACAACCAACGATTAGAAGCACTCTTATCCAGGTCCATTTTTCTGATAAAATGTTAAGTTCGGTATTTGTTATATTGCCTTTGTTCATCTGCTGATGGTTATTAAAATGTTTTAGCTGCTCAATAATCTCTATTTTCTGTCAAGCATATTTTGAACTTCAAACGTTTTGAAGTGATATTGGATGCTTACTCTTTGCATATTGGTTTAGTTTAATGGAAATACCAGACCACATTTGACTTTGATTGAATAAACCTAGAGTTGCCTTCTTCAGTGGTACACAACTTTTGCTAGGATTGTGCATTTGACAGATGAAGCAATGAAGGTTATACCATTTCAGTGTTCTCAATCTAGAGATAAATGCCTCCAGATATTTATGTCTTGAGTGAACTTAGACCCCTCTAGCTTGGTGTGTGCCTTTGGTACATGGGGTGTGCATGTTGGTGCTTGTTATACCCTCTGTTGTAGGTATTTAAGTAGTCCTCTAGTCTATAGACATGGATGAGAAATATTAGAGATGTCATCTCTAATGTGTATCAAGTATCGACTATTTGTAAAAGGTTTTAAACAATAAAAGGTTTTGAACAGGGCTCATAAATTCTGTTGAAAGATAAATTTCTTATGTAATAAAGGGTCAATTGTTTTAGATTTTGTAGTTCAATAATGGTTTTAGCTTACTAGGGTATGTGATGATATCATTGGCATGCTTATGCGAAATAAAATATGACTATTTGATGGTGATCTGATTTTGATTTTTTAGGTCATTTTTTCTATATTGGCTGTTAGTTATCCATAAGATAATTGGATAAAATCACCGTCTTTCCCCATGGTCTATAATTGATATCTTGTTTTCAATTAGCTCCTCTATGTTGAAATTCGTTATAACTTTCTAGGGTGTCTATCTTCGATTTTTGTTTTTGGCAAAAGTATGGAAAAATGTCCCAAACTTGTACAAAATTCTCAATTTCAGACCCAAACTCTAATTGTGCTCAATTAAGGTCCTTAACTACACAAAATTCACAAATAAGTTCCTAATTGGATGGAACATTCTCTTGCTGTCAAATGTCTTGGATGCCTGTTAAGTGACTCTCCAATGCAACCTTATTTGATGGCATCCAATGAGAATGTCCAAGACATTTAACGGCAAGAGAATATTTCATCCAATTGGGACCTTATTTGAGAATTTCATGTAATTCAGGACCTTAATGGAGTGCAATTGAAGTTTGGGTCCAAAATTGAGAATTTTGTGCAAGTTCAGGACCTTTTTCCATACTTTTGCCTATGTTTTTTCTCCCATTAGAAGTCAATCTCTTCATTTATGTGGGTTTTCTTTGCCATTTCCTTCGTGTTGTAGTATCCTTATCTCCTTATCTGCTTTGCTTATTTTGGAGCTTGCTCTTGCATGTTTATTGTTTTTAGTGGAATTTGTACGATTTAATTGAAATTTGTTGATAAAGATTTTCTCCTGAGAAGCCATGATCTGCTATTCAATTGCTTATCTTCTGTGCATACTAGCTAATGCTTCCTTGTCTATATTTACATGCTGTTAAATTCATGATAAGAATTTTTCATCTGTTGCATGCTTTCCAGTAGATGTTAGCATGGTTGGAACAATCTTGGTTCCTTTCCATCCAACAAATCAAAGTTTAAAGTTAGCTCATGGAGGATTTTAGCTTTTTGTTGTTTGTGCCATTCCACTTTTCTTCAGTTGCATTACCTCAAAGGTTTCTATTTATTTATTTATTTTTATCTGGCAGAATGCAAAAATTAGCTCAGGAGCAGAATGAAAAAATTGAAACTGTAAACCGTGAAAGAAAATATCATCAGGTATTTACATTTCTAATTATCCACCTTCTGTTGAGTTTCCATACCTTTTTGCATTCTAACTTGATAGTTGTGGTTATTTTTTTCAATGATCAGCAAAACACTGCGTATGAGCTGAATACTTTGTCTGCACAATGGAAGGAGCTTTGCCAAAAAAATATAGAAATTCAAGCTGCTTGTGCTCAAATTGAAGGCCATCTAGACGAATTAAGGAAGGAAGCTGCTGAGAGGTAATCTACATTGTAGTGTTGCATTTCTGTTTTACCTCTAGCCCTTTGGAGCTAATTTGATCTACGTACCTATGCAGAGGCTGGAACTTGGAAGCTGAATTAGAGAATGGTGCTGTATTGCATTCAGGATAGTAAGGTATGCTCACTTGTTTCTGGTATTTGATTTGGTTATCATTGTATTGCTCCAAATTCTAAGATTTTCAGATATGTTGAAGCAATAATGTGTTATCTTTTGTAAATGTGGAATAAGCTAAGTAGACTTGTTTCCCAAAATCTATCTTTACAATAATATGTGTTAACAGTTGATTTGACTTGTAAACTTGTTTCTCAAAATTGTCACAGCTTTAAATTGTATTGATTGTTGCCTTGTTTTGTTGACTATATGCTACAGGCTGTTGAGGAGAATCAGTTGAGTTGAACATTAATGGAAGCCATGGAATGATCTGCATTCAAACCTTTCGATTCCAGACTTTAGTTTGCTGCTGCACCTTCAATGGATAATCATATGTGATTTTGTAGCAGCTTTGTGACTTGGGAATCACATCCCAATTTGCCATTGGATGTCCCTATCTGCTTGTTTATTGTACGCTGTCTACCATGTACTCTTACATTCCTGAGAAATCTAAGTAGTCTGGTGTGATTACCACACAACCTCTCCCATTTTGGTTTTCCTTTTAGTCTTTGCCGTTATTTGTCATCTGTTTTAGCTTGAAGTTTAGTGAAAGCTTAATGATGTCTTTGAGATGTTTGCAAATAATCTTGATTGCAGGTGGTGCTAAGCTCTAATATGTTGTGGGTTGGTGTTTCTACTCTCTTCTCTCTAACTTTGACGACGATTTTCTGCTCTTAAGAAATGCCAGGGCATAGAAGGGTGATTGGGTTTTTCTTAGGAAACGCCAGTGCATTGTAGGGGCAGGGGTGGCAGGCAAGGGGTTGGCGTGGCAGGTCGTATAGCATCTTTGATCTTTCAGGGCTTTCGTTTGTCCTCCATGCTGGTTTGGGTCATTAGTTTTAGTCCTGCTGTGTTTAGTTGGTCAGTGTCGTGTGGTTAAGATTAAAAGGTACTGCAAGATTACGGACAGCAAGCTTTATAATAAGTGGCGGTAATCATATCTGATCTAATCTTATTAATATGATTTAATTTAATTAAAAATTAATTAAAATTATTTAATTAGATTAATTTGAGTAAAAAATTAAAAACCAATTAAATTTTGTTTGATTTGTAGTTTTATTT
>BPVZ01000023.1:1900-15964 GCA_020521535.1 Rubroshorea leprosula | reverse complement strand
TGTATCCCTTGCATCCATCTCTTACTTAATTGAGTTTTTGCTTGCTTTATTTGTTTCATTTAAAAAAAAAAATTTCATTATTCTTTAATTTTCACTCTTCTTTTTGCTGTGTTTTGAGCGTTATTATAATTACCATGGGTTAATCAAAATTTTATTTTAGTTTTGGAAAATCTTTGTTGCAACAACTAAACAAAGTTTGCTCATTTCAAAATGTTTATTGCAATCTAGTTTAACATGCAGGAAAATTAAATGGTTTATAGTAATGGTTTTTCTTAGCGCACATATTAAAAATGTATTTATTATGCTTTTTTTTATTAATTTATATAAAAAATTATGAAAATAAATTTTATTTTCAATTTCAATATCATGTGAAATGATTTAATTGAACAATTAATAAAATTAAAATTAATTTTTATTTTTTTATATAAATTAATAGTGAAAAGATACAATAAATACCTACATACACCCTTAAGGCATATATTAGAAAATTTCTTATGGTAATATGCTTCCTAGTTTACAAGGTTGGTATTGGTGTTCTATGTCATTTAGCACAATTATAGTTTAAGGTTTGTGAATGTTGGTAGAGTGCGGATATATATTATAAATTCTGTTTGTGAAATATATTTACGACAAAATCAAATCTTTGATATTTGATAGGTTAATATTAATTTTATTATTTACATCGAATTGTAGAACATTTTACTTTAAATCCAATTATTGAGAATTTTAATTAGATTATAGAAAGAGAGATGAAGATTTTTTTAAAAGAACTTATAGTGGGACTTTCTAATTTATAGTTCATATTATATTTGCATATAGCAAAAAAAAAAAGCCCCCCCTAGAATCATAACCAAGCTTCGTTCCTGAGCATTGAGATGTATCTATGTGGCTGATCATGCATACACTGTCTGGTAATATCTAGTTTATAGATTAGAAATGTATTATGTAGACTATTGAAGACTCATATTTAAGCTTCCACTGCTTAAAACATCATGAGTTTCCTATTATAAGTAATAATAAAAGCAAAAAGTGTCCTCTTATTGACTAGATTCAAGATTTAAATTTCAAAACTAACAATTAAAGAAGTTAATTTTTTTGAATATGATAAGTTGATGTTGCAGGTGTATCCCACTACTAGAAAACCTTAAATTACCGACTAAAATATCATCTATGTAAAAGTTTTTGTTGGTGAATTACTACGTTACCGACAAAGAATATGTTTGCACAAAGCAAAACAGTAAAATTAACATTAAGTTATACTATTTAAAGTTCAGATGAGTACTTTGTCGGTAATTTCATACTATAAAAATGTGAATCTTGTTAGTAGTATTAAGTCCGCAAAACTTTTCTGGCTAGTGGTTAGAATTGCTCTTACCGACAAAGCTCACCTCAAAAACTTAGTCACAGCGGTAGAGGCACGTTGGCCCAGGGTTAGGCATGGGCCTTACCTTGGGCCAAAAAAAATTTGAAGAAAGTAAAGGATCTAATTGTTTAGGCCCTACTTTGTAGTTAGATGAATTTGAAGGAAAATAAAATATTTAGGAATTTAAGAAACTAAAACGAAAAGAACACCAAAAGAAATATAAAATATTGAAGTGGAAAGAAAATAAGAAAAATAAATATGTAACCCATATATTGAATAACTAAAATACAAGAGAAGAATAGATTTAATACCTTGAAAAATGTTATTGCAAAATTTATTTTTCTTTGTAGCGAACCAATACAAATGCTTTGATCCATAATTTCTCATAGTTACAATTTCCTTCTTTTTCACTTTTATATATATTTTTTCTCTTTGTTTCTAACTACCTCCACTTCTATAGCTTTGTTCAAGTGACTTGAACTCTTAAAATCAATGAAACTCATTTTTAAAAAGTTAAAAATTTATTTTATATCCTCTCAATTAGATTCCTTAAAAGCCAAGTATTAGCCAATACAAATTTCTCAATATTATCTGATAATTTATCCAGATTAACTTCCAATGCATCATCCAACTAGGTCCTCACAAAGCTTATAGAAGAGAATCTACACAAATCCTTCTTAATTCACTTAATTCACTACAATAGAGGAAGATTAAAGGAGGATTGAGGGTTTGATTAGCTTTGGGTGCCATAAGTGAAGAAAGAGGAATTCATATATTTTAAAAGAATATACTATAGTTACAATGCTAATCATGACATAGCATTAAATAAGTATAATGTAATATTAAATAAGTGTACACATATAATATTACATGTAGACTCTTAAATAAAAAGAGTTAATTATATAATAATATATAATATTATAAATTTATAATATCAGGTAGTATTGTAACTATAGCATTTTGATATTTTAATTTACTAAAATGGAATAGCGAACATTAATTCTTCAATTGGATTTGTAATTTTTTTTTGTCTAGTCCTTACTCTTCCATTTGTGTTACAATTTGATCTTTTGTATTTTAATTTTTTTTATCTACTTTATTCATTCTATGTAACTATGGTATATTAAGTGGAGGTAAGACAAGAAGGCCTTACCCAAGGAGAAATCCTGATTCCACCACTACTTAGTCATGTTGCAACGTGCATTTGCTCGGTGATAGCCTACCAATATATCGACAAGTTTCTTGTTGGTAACTATATTTTTCTGCAACCATCATCTTCTCGGTGATGGCACTGGTGAGGCAGGATACTGATGAACTGCAGGAGTTGGTCAGCTTTTTCATTTTGCCAACAAGCTTCTCGTCAGTAGGTTTGCTTTCCTTGCAACTAAGAATTGGTGCAGGTTGGTTCTACCTTGTTACAAATCATGACCAAGTTGGACAAGTTGGCTGCCAACATATCTCTTGTTAGTAATGGGTGGCGGGAATGTCAAATTGCACTTTAACTTACCAACATGAATGTGGTTGTTAAAAGGAAGATGTTAAATTACCAACACAAATCTTGTTGGTAAATAAAAGGTGGGATTTCAAAATTTTTGCATCTTTTCTACTCTTACTGAACTTCACTTGGTGCCTATGTGGATTATGTCGGTAAATATTATTCTGACAACAAATACATAGGTAAAGTGCTTTATATATTACCAAATCTATGTAGGCTATCCATTTTTTCTTTCCTTCCTTCTTCTTCTTTCTTCTCATCCCTTATTTGTCTCTCCTCCTTCCTCTTGCATCAAAATGCTACTGAACTTTTTTTGTTTATAACTACATTATATCCGTGTTATTTTTAATTTATATTTTCTCAATTTCCTCTCTTTTTCTCTTCTATTCTTTGTTCCTAATTGATTTAACTTTAATTTGAGTTATCAATTAATTTATTTACAATTCTAATTTTTTTCTTAATGTTGTTTTGTAGGAAACATTATTGGGAGATAAACAGTAGGTAAATAAATTTTATTTATGTAAAAATTTTAGTTTATATTTTGATTATTATTATTATTATTATTTGGTTGAATTTATATGTAAATATTAAATTTAATTTATATTTTATCATTTTTTTCTGTAAGAAATGCTGCTCTATAAATATCAAATTTTTAATTGAAGTAATTTTTTATTTTTTATTATGCTATTTAATTATATTTTATGTATTTCTTATTATTCTTATTTTTTAAATTATGTTTTAATCATTAGTTTCAGTAAATAGATTCAATAATTTCTCTTATTTCTATTGTAAAATTTTGATATTATATGACATTATTTGTATAGGTGGGCAATCAACGAAGTTAAAGAATATGTTGGTGTAGGGGTTTCGGTGGGAGGTGGGGGATGGATGTCGGGTGGGTTTTTGGAGAGATATTTGGGCGGGGAACAAATTTTTACGAGATTTATTTCCAAGGCTTTTTCAGTTAGCTGAAAATAAGGATAGCAAGGTAAAGGGAAATGGGACATGGGAAGGGGACAGTTGGCGGTAGGAAATGAAGTGGCAGAGAGAGAGAGAATGGGTCGTGGAAAAGATGAGGAGAAGGAGTTAAGGGAGGTGTTGGGTAGTGTACACCTTAGGCAAAGTGAGGCAGATTCTTGGCAGTGGACATATGATGTAGGAGGTAAATATATTGTGAAGACAACATATGATTATTTAGCTTCGGTGGATTACTTGCTTGAGGGCCAACTGTGTCAATTGGTGTGGTGCGGGATGGTGCCTTCTAAAGTGAGTTTTTTTGGGGTGGAGGTTGTGTCTAGACAAGCTTCCAACAAGGTGGAATTTGCAAAAGAGAGGGATGGTATTACAAGGGGATGGCATGAAGTGTGGACTATGTAAGGAAGGTGTGGAGGATGTTAATCATCTGTTCTGCACATGTAAGATAGCTTGGTTAGTATGGGTTAAGGTGATTCAGTGGTGGGGTTTGGAGGTTGTGATGCCGGCTACGGTGAGGGATGTGGTAGATTTTTTCTTATGGTGTTTGGGTCGATTGGTGGGTAAGGAGATGGGAGCATGTATTTTTCTTGTTGTTACTTGGTATATATGGTATTGGAGGAATGTTTTGGTATTTCAGAATCATGGGGATTTTAGGGAGCAATTGTTGGAGTTAATTCAAGGTAAGTCTTATTTTTGGATTCTGAATAAGGTGGAGGGGTGTGTTTTTTCTTTAGTTCAGTGGCAAAATAATCCAGTGGAATGTGCAAGGGAGTTGATCCGATACAAGAGGTCTTTGAAGCTTTTTAAGCAGCAACAATGGAGACTTCTGTCAATAAATCAACCTAATTCTCCTGAGGCTGAGACGTAGTTTTAAATAGCAAAGCCTGAGGTGTTGTTTGATCAATGTCTCTGAGCTGGAACTTTTCTTTGAGCTGATGTTTGCTCTTAGAGTAATTTATTGTTCGTTTATAAATTTTCATTTATGTGTAAAAGGGTAGGAGTACCCCTTGTGCTCCATTAAAAAATGAATAAATATTTTACTTGCTGATAAAAAAAAATTGATATTATATTTACCTTTTTAATATTAAGAATTATAAATCAAGTAATTTTTGACAGTAAGTAGTTTGAATTAAATAAAAAAGATTTATTAATTTTAGTATAAATTTAAAAAATAGTATTATTATTATTTTTAATTCTTGTACCAACCTTGTCTTTGTCAGTAAATAACAATAATTTTTTTTTATTATTCCTTTACCAACTTTATGTACATTGATAAAGTAGTAGTCGTATTGTAGCTTTTTTTTTGGGGTAGTGGATAAACAATGCCGGTGACAGTTTTGTCGGTAAATTAACTAAAAATAATATTAAATATATATGTTATAAATGTTTGTCTTGTCGATATATTTACCGATGTGAGCAGTCCTTCGGTTGTACTTTTCCAGTCTAATGGCTTGAGACATGCTCTTTGTCGATAACTTTTAACATTTTACTGATGTGAATTTAAGTCACATTGATGAATAGATTATTGAGAAAACTTACACCGACAAGCATTTTACCAACATGTTTTAAGTTGGAAAGGGTTTTTGTCAACGTAATTCCCTTAATTTTTTATGTAGATTTTTGTCTGTGATCTCATGCATTTTAGTAGTGTCCTTAAGTTCGCCTGAAAGGAATTAGTCTTATATAACTAGAAATTTGACTTTTTTTAATCAATTATTTTTTAGCACAATTTATCTTGAAAAATAATATACAAATTTTTGGTGCTAAGCATTGGAAAAAAATCAATTTAGTCATTTATTTTTAACCTTTTTTTTTGCAAAAAATCAATTTATTTACTGCTGACTAGATGCAGTAATTAGTTTTTGGCTTTTTTTTAGTATTTATAATTTTATAATTATATAAAATATGTTTAGCGAAACAAAAATCACAAAAAAGAGACAAAGCAAGGAAAATGAAAAGACATCGTTAAATAAAAGAATTGTCTCCTCTCACTTGAAATCAATTGTATCCTTAGATTTTGGCAACTATACCATCGTTTCTTTGAAACTTGGGACTTCTAACCAAGCATTGAAAAACTTAAATGGCTTTGACCCCCAATCTTTTCACTGATTTTTTAGTAGGATAAGGCAATGATCCAAACAGGATCAAGGAAAACCCCATTGTTTCATGTTTGGCTAGTTAAGCAACTAGTCTTTTGAAAATAAACCCCTGTCCAATCTGCTCATTGATTCGCCATTGGATCTGTACCAAGTGTATTTTCTACTATGTAATGGGAGATCCACCAAATCATTTTTCTTGATAAAGTCACTAAACTTCTTATAATTGTAAGATGTGCACTGTAGCCCTTCTTTTCCTAAGAGTTCTTTAGTGCATTGAAGTCACCCAAAATGCTCCAATTCCTTCTAATTCCAGTAATCATTTATGTTAAGTCTAAGAAGGCAAAGAAAAGATAAGTTGAATTGCTTGTCTCTTATTCACACTTGAATTCACATATATACAAGGCATTCTACTAAGGAAATAAGCAATACAAGGAAAGAAATAATATAAACTTTAATTATAAGAAATCAATGGTAATCTAGAGAATCAAATCTTTAGTTTAATGACAAGATTGTATTATGCAGAGCTTTCCTTGACACGCTCTCGCAAGATGGAGGAGCCATTAGTGATGCCAATCTTGGATCGTAATAGCAAAAATCGTGTGCTAGATAAAGGTTTAGTGAAACCATTAGCTAATTGATCCTTGGAAGAAATATGTGCCACACTAAAAATCCATTGTTCAACTAACTCATGAACAAAATGAAGATCAATAGCAATATGTTTCATTTGGGAATGCATGACTGGATTACTATTCAAATAAGTAGCACCAAGATTATTACAAAATAGTGGAGGAAAAGTAGGACAGGAAATACCAAGCTCAGTTAAGACATTTAGAACCCAAACCAATTCAAAGGATGTAGTGGCAATAGCACGGTATTCTGCTTCTGTGGAACTACAAGCAACAACTCGTTGTTTAGTAGCCTTCTAAGAGATAGGATTATTGCCCAAAAAAACAATGTAACCAATTGTAGATATACAAGTATCTCAATTACCAGTCCAATTAGAATCAGAAAAGGCATGCAAGGACAAATTATGCTGAGGCCATAAAAGTAAACCATGATATTGTGTACCTTTAAGATATTGTAACATTTGCTTAATAGCTTACTAATGAAACTTTGTAGAACAATGAAGAAACTGAGAAAGCTTGTTGACGGTGAAAGATATGTCGGGGCGAGTGAGAGACAAATATTGCAAGGCACCAACAATTTGGCGATAGAGTGTAGGATCTATTAAAGTATTGCTAGTGGCCTGTTGCAATGAGCAAGAAGATGCCATGGGAGTACTAACAGCCTTTAGCTTCAGACATTTGTGCTTTTTGTAAAATTTCTCCAATGTATTGATGTTGGCTAAGGAACAAACCAGTAGAAGTAGTGATAGCTTCCACCTCCAAAAAGAAATGTAGAAGACTAAGATCGTTTAAAGAAGTCCATGAACTGAGTGAAGATACTAATTGATCAACAATCTGTGGAGAATTCTTGGTGATCAAGATATCATCAACATAGATAAGGACATAAACAACAACCTCA
Source organism: Rubroshorea leprosula (assembly GCA_020521535.1). Lineage (NCBI taxonomy): Eukaryota > Viridiplantae > Streptophyta > Magnoliopsida > Malvales > Dipterocarpaceae > Rubroshorea > Rubroshorea leprosula. The sequence goes on along the minus strand of BPVZ01000023.1, from coordinate 8,508 downwards.
GATTTCCTCAAAATAAACAGAGAGGGATCATAATTGGAACAACAACGTTCTTGAGTAAGTAAAAATTCTTTAGTTCTCGAAACCAGGCACAAGGGACTTGTTTCAATCCATATAATGATTTGTGCAAGTGACAAACATGATGTGGAAAATTCTCGTCAACAAAACCAGTGGGTTGTTGCATAAATATCTTCTCATCAAGAGTACCATTGAGAAAGACATTATTAATATGTAATTGCTGAAGGGGCTAATTCTTACTTATAGCAATACGAGCACCATTCTGATAGTTGCGGTTTTGATCACCGGGCTAAAGGTTTCTAAATAATCACTGCCAGGTTGTTGATGGAAACCTTTTGCTACAAGATGTGCCTTGTAATGCTCTACACTCCCATCAACCTTACACTTCAATCGAAAAACCCATTTAGATCCAATCACATTCTGATTAGGAGACCAAGGGACTAAATCCTAAGTGCCTTGACAGACAAGTGTAGTGAATTCATCAGACATAGCTTGCCTCCAGTTTGGATCTTTCAAAGCCTGAGAGACACGAAGGTTTTACCAGATTTTAGGTAGCGACTGTGGATTTCATAAGGTGACATAGTTGCGAGGGATGAGTCGTGCTTCTTAGGCCGTGACAGTGAATTAGATGAAGAACGTGTCTCACTATTAGTTGGCATCTGGCTTGGCATTAACCAAGACTCCATATTAATTGGATAAGACTTGGACACATAATTTATTTTAAAAGGAAAGAAATTTTCATTGAACACAGCATGATGTGAGTGCAAAATTTTTTGGGATTCAAGATCAAAACATTTATAACCAAGATTTTCTATTAAATAACCTAAGAATAAACATCAGTGGGATCACGATTGGAGTTTATTAGTATGATAAGGCCGTAGCCAAGGATAACATGCACACAAAAAAATTCTCAATTTGAAATAATTAGGTTTAATGTGGAATAATTTGTTAAATGGAGATTTAAAGGATATGGTTGAAGAGGTTAGTTGATTGATAAGATAGACACTAATAGTGATTGCATAAGACCAAAAATCGGTTGGCAGGTTAGTTTGGTGCATTAGTGTGAGCACAATTTCAACAATTTGTCGATTTTGTTGTTCACTAATGCCATTAAGTTCGGGTGTGTAAGATGGAGTTGTAAATGAGAAATACCATGATCAACAAGATAGTGATGAAGATTAACATACTCATCACCCCCATCAGAATAAAATGATTTGGTATTAATACCAAATTGTTTTTCCACAAGAGTCTTAAACTTAGGAAATATTATGGAAACATCAGATTTTCTTTTTAATGGGTAGATCCATATACAACGCATAAAATAATCAATAAAAAGTATGAAATAATTATTTCCATCAATTGAAGAAATTGGGGTAGAGCCCCAAACATCTGAGAAAATCACATGAAGAGGAGCATGACTTTGAATAGTTGACTAACTAAAGGGTTGTTTTTGACTTTTAAAGCACAAACATGACCCACAAGACTCAAATGCATTTTTAGGAAGATCTGGCAAATGAAAAGTATGAATAATGTTTTGTAAAATTCTAAAAGAAGGATGCCCTAGACGTGAATGCCAATTTAAATTGGTTAAATACTCTTTTTGGTCTCTCTACTACAAGAAAAAGCCCATTTTTAGTCCTTGTACTAAAAAAATCCCTTTTTTAGTCCTTAAAGTTTGATATCTAACCCTTTTTTAGTCCCTCAGTTAAGTTTTGGTTGATGTGATAGGTTAATTAATAGAAAAACTTATTTTTTTTTTCTTTACTTAAGTCATGTGACAAATCTATTTAGTAAAAATTGATGAAATGGCTAAATTTTTTGTTTAATATAACCTTAAAAATCATTTAATTATATACTTGCCATTATAAATATTTTAAAGGTTATGTTGAGAGGACTTTAATTACTAATTTGTCCCCATCTTCTTCCCCTTTTTGTCTTATCCTTTTCCTTCCTCCAGCCTTGGAAATTAGATCTGGAAAGGGAATTGGGTTCGTTGGGTTTGTCGCACACCCAGGCACCTGGGTTCCTTGTGTTCATTGAGTTTTTCGTGAACCCAATAGCCTAGGTTCATGGGGAACCTAGGCTTTTGGGTTTGTCGAGGACCCAAGCTCCTGGGTTCCATGCAAACCTAGGTGCCTAGGTTCCTCGCATGTTGCTATGTTGCAATTGTCAGGTTTGTCACAAACCTAGGCCCCTGGGTTCCTCACGTGTTGCTCTGTTGCTATCATTGTTTTGTTTAGATCTTTGATTATGTGAAATTGTTCGGGAAACTCAAATTTGTGTTGTTGTGTTGCCATCATTTTTTTGTTTAGATCTTTGATTATGTGAAATTGTTGACCTGGTTTTTGTTTTTTGTTGATTTTGGATGTTTGCATGGGAAAAGATTGAATGACGAACAAGGATGGTTAAGGTTAATTTTGAAATTTTAATTTTTATAAATTACAGGTTATGTTTAATGTCTATGTGGGATGTCGGATTTTCATTTTTTATTTTTATATTTTCCATGTCATTTATATAAAGAAAATAAATTACGTAATTCCATTAATTAACCTACCACATCAACCAAAATTTAATGGAGGGAATAAAAAGGGGCCAAATTTCAAACTTTAAGGATTAAAAATGGGATTTTTTCAATATAAGGACTAAAAATGGGCTTTTTCCTATAGTAAAGGGACCAAAAAGGATATTTAACCATTTAAATTTGAGACACGTTCACCAGCTAATGCCATCGGTGGAGAATTAAAGTTTCCTTGATGGGAATTTGGTAGACCCCATGTTTGTTTGGCCTTTGAAGTAGAATCGCCCCCGTGCGATGATCCTTCACTTGAAAGTAGTTGGGATGAAATTCAACAAAGGAATTAGTGCTCTTGCAAAGTTGAGACACGGAGATAAGATTACGTGAGGCTTGTGGTACACATAATACATTATTGAGGGGAAAAGAAGAATTTGGTATAGTTGTATTACCTATGTGTGTGACCTCTAGGTCTGAACCATCACCAATCTGAAGTTCATCGGGTCCATCACATTCGAAATGCAAAGCAAGAGTTGTCAAGTTGTTTGTAATGTGATTATTAGCCCCAAAATCAATCAGCCAGTTATTGTGAGAGGTGCCACCAAAGGATGCAAAATTTGCCATTGGTGTCTGTTCTTGCACATGATAATGAGGACAGTTATTTGTGAAGTGGCTTGATTTATTGCAAAGTTGGCAAGCAAAAGAGTTCTTGTTATTGTTAGGCCTCCAATTATTATTTCTTCTCTTGTTATATTGATTCTTGAGCTAATTTTTGTTATGCCTGTGCCATGAATAAGGAATAGGTTGCTAAAAAGATGGGTTAAAACCTGTAGAAATAGGTTGGTTAGCAACAAAATTATTAGTTTGAAAATTTGAACCAGCTTGTGAATAATAAGGATTTGGTCCCCTTGAGTTTCTCATCTAGATAGCAGCATGATGAGCAACAACTAGTATTGTTTCAAGCCTCCTTTCCTCAGGATGCAGTGACTCCTCGTGTGCCAATAGTCTATCTTGAAAATCCTCAAATTACAAAGGTGTTTCACAGGTACACATGGTCGTAGAGAATTCTCAAAACTCTAGTTTGAAACCGTTCATTACATGGATAGAAAGTTCTTCATCATATACTAGCCGATGCATGTTCTCAAGCTCATCGGTGATTGACTTAACAAGGTTTAAATATTTAGTCACTATTTTTCCCTCACTACAAAGATTATGAAGGTGATCTCGCCATATCACATATCGCACCATGGATCTATTTGCATACAATTTTTCCAATGAGATCCAGGCTTGATTTGAGGTTGGAGTAGTGGCAATTCTTGGGACAATTGAATATGAGAAGGCGGTAAGCAAGGATGGCATAAGGCTTGATCTTGCCTTACCCAAATGTCAAAGGGAGAATCTGGAATTTCTTCTACAGTTGCAGGAACTAGAGGACATGGTTTTGTGCCTTTGAGAAAGGGGAGCAGCCTATAGGTAATCATCGAGGAGGTAATCTATTCTCTCTACGTAAGATAGATGTTTGATGTAAGTTTTAGTGAGAATTGGGTTGGATTGAATGAGATGATCAAGTGCTTAGTGGATGAAGGTTTGGTTGAGGTAGTGACAACAATAGTTTTGTTAGTGGCAATGGTATTGGTGGTGGAGGCAGTGTTTGATGTTGCAGAATTTTTGGGTGTCTTGGGAGGTGTTTCGTCTACCATGGTGGATCAAAATCTCGTAAGAGACAAGTGCTCTAATACCACTAACAAGGCAAAGAGAAGATAGGCTGAATTGCTTGTCTGTTATTCACACTTGAATTCAAATATATACAAAGCATTTTACTAAGGAAATAAGCAACACAAGGAAAGAAATAATATAAACTTTATTTATAGGAAATCAAACGTAATCTAGAGAATCAAATCTTTAGTTTAATGACAAGATTGTATTATGTAGAGCTTTCCTTGACAAAGTCTTCCCAAAGTGATCATTTCCATCTAAGTCACATGGGGAATAAACATTTATTATAGATACTGGAGTCGAGTTTGGCCCCTTGGAAACTTTTATGTAATGGTTGCCTACAAAAGTACTGCTTTTCCTAAAAACATCCTTATCCCAGACGCAATGAGGCCACTGGATCTACCATTGGAGGCCTTTGTAGCCCAGTCAAAATTGTCTGAGCCCCATAAAGATCTACACATGCTTTTTTCTACTACTTGAAGTTTGGACTCTTGGATTGCAACAAATTCCAATTTTTCTCTCCTAATCAGGTCTCTAATTCCCTCCTTGCCCCCACTTCCTACACCTCGAATATTCCATGTGAGCAAAATCATTTGAGGGCAGATGAACTTAGCTTGTGGGTGGTTACAAATGTCTTTGTCCTATATTTCTTATTCTTGTTGTCCTTGACTTCCATTTGTTCGATTCTCTTGATCGCCTCATCCTCGTTCTCCCTTGCCACAACTCCCACTTTTTTGGTGAAATCCCAGTCTTCTTGGCTTGGCTTCTTGGATTCCAATTTTGTAGAATTTTGTTGTGATTTAAGATTCCGCTATCACCAATCGAATCATCTGCTATTGGTTTCTCTCGGTTTGAGAGGAAAGAAGGAATTTAAACCTTTCAAGAGCCTCTTCGTACCTCTTCGACCCCTGTTCTTTGATTGTTGGTCTGTGGTTTTAATTTCTTCAATCCCCTTGTAGATGGCTACACAAGATCTAGCTCTTGTCTTCTTTTTTCTTTCATTCTTGGACAATTTTCTTTCCCGTCGGCACATCCAGTCCTGAACTCGGCCTGATTCACTCTCAAACCCTTCCCAGAAGCATTCCTCTTTTAAGCTAGTCTCCACCTCCATTCTGATATGTAATTCTTTGTTAGAGTTATCCTCCCTTTCAGCAATAAAAATCTGATGTGGTATTGTTGGGTTGCTACTAGGCCTGTTAATGGGCCCAAAGTTGGGTTCTTTTCCTTTGCCATCGTTTAGGCCCAAAGATTCAATACTATTGGACTTTTGTAATTTAGGAGTTGAATCATGATTAAGCACAGAGGCTTGACTTGGGAAGCTATCTTGCACCATTTCCACCAGATCCTCTGCTTCCATTGCAGCTTTTTCTTGGGAAGTAGCCATCTCCCTTCTGCCACCTTCTTTATTAAGCCAAATACTGTCCAAATCCTCAACCTTTATTGCAGCTTTTTCTTGGGAATCAACCACCTCCCTTCTGCTACCTCTTTCATTTGAGCCAAATAATGTCCTCTTTCATGCAACCTATTTTTAAATTTTGATTTGTCGACCTTTCCTCTTCTTTCAAACCACTGCTGTCCACGTCATTATCTTCTTCTTACACTTTCTCGTCTCCTAAGCTGTGCATGTCTGCATGGTAGTTTCCTTCTAAGTCTGTCTCCATTGACCATGATTCACTCGACATAGTATCGGACTCCCTTTGAAATGTGAATACATAATTTGATTTCATGGAGAACAAATTATTTATTGATTCCTCTTCGGAGATCTTAACATTGAACAGTTCACCATTGAACAGTTCACCGTTTACTTCGATTCTGAGGCTTCTAGATATGAACTCCATCATCAAAGTTGAAATTAGTAATCTTGTCATATCAAATCTAAGCTTTTTTCTGGTGCTATCATCTAAAGTAATGAACTTTCCCCATAGACTTCCTATAGTCTCAAAGAACTTAGGACCCCAACTGTGTAAAGAGACCCCAAAGCACTTGAGCCAAATGAATCTCTCACTAGCTACCAGTCTTGGAGTCTATGGTCTAATTTCATCGAACCACTATCTGTGCCAATTTGAAGTTGATTCAACCAGGTTTCTCAACTCCTTTTATCCTTGCAGTTTAGTAAGACCATCTCTCCACCTATGGGTTTGATTGAGCATGCAAAGTAGCCTTCCATAAATAATCTCTCCTATAAGATTGGGACTATATCTACTAACCTAGTGATTCCCACGTAACATCCTTCTAGCCAAGCATATTCTTCCTCGTGCATAGAGAATTCTAGTCCTGCCCAAGTTTGTTGAGGATTTCTTTGTTGCCAAACTTGCTTGCTTTTTCTCTGTTGGATTATCACTACTGGAAAACAACATATAATCAA
>BPVZ01000022.1:2939561-2954319 GCA_020521535.1 Rubroshorea leprosula | reverse complement strand
TTTTTTTTTTTTTTTTTTTTGAAAAGCAAAAGGATATTATGATATTAATATGTGAGTACAAGGGGTACTCAAACCCGTAAATATCATCATGTGAATAAATCAGCAGTAAAAGAAGCTGATGTACATGGAATCACCAAAATCCTAAAACAAGCTTAGATGCTCTATTTCCTATTAATCATGCATCTCATTGGGTTAGAAATCCATTGTGTTAATGAAAAATTCTCAAGGTTTGAAAGAATTCTAATCCAATGAAATGATCGAATCTGCACCAGTTGAAATAGTTTATCATCATTGGGCTTCTTTTGTTGGAAAGTTGCTTCATTTCTGCTTAACCATATTGTCCACACTATGGCAAACCATAATATATTCCAGCTTTTTCTCAAAATTTTTGGACCTTTATACCAAATATGTTGGCGGAAGACGTCCATGCAAGTATTCTCGAGTGCATAATGTACCCCCCACCAATTGAGACATCTTGTCCATAGTTTAAAAGAGGTGTTGCAGGATAGAAACATGTGGTCGGTGTGTTCAGGAAATGAGTCGCACTATACACAATTAATATTTTGATTTCCATCTACAACCCCACGCTTTGCTAAATTAACCTTAGTAGGAAGTCTATCAAGAAGTAATTGCCAAGAGAATGCACTCACTTTTGATGGGACCTGTGCTTCCCATAGCTTTTTGTGTTCCAACAAACTAGTATCTTCTTTTCTTGTGAGCTGTTCATATGCTAATCTTGTAGTATATTTTCCTTTCGTGTCAATCCTCCAACTCCAAGTGTCCTCAGCATCTTGCATCAGCTTAATGTGATTTATGTCCTCAAGCATTTGCTGCATTTTGTCATCTTCCCACGCACGCAGTGGTCTTTTCCATTGAAAATTCCACGACCAACCTCCATTTGTCCATAAGGCCATATCTCGGATACTGCAACTTTTATCTATAGCCAATAAAAACAATCTAGGAAAAGCATTAGCAAGTGAAACCCCACCCGCCTATGCATCCTTCCCAAAACTAACCTTTCTCCCGTCACCCAAGTTTAGTTTAAAGTTCGGAGCTAACCATTCTTCCATATTCCCTGAGCCTACATTTATCTTGCATATATCCTTCCACCAAGGTGCGCCTACGCCCTTACCTTCCCTCAGCCATGATACCCAATTCCCTGCATCACCTCCATATTTTTCTTTTAATACCTTAGCCCACAAACCCTTCTCACCCTCTATCAATCTTGCCCACCATTTACCAAGTAAGAACATGTTAAAACATCTCAAATTTTTTACCCCTAATCCTCCCTCTTTTTTATTGTAGCATACCCTATCCCAAGATACCCATGTAATCTTTCTATTATCCTCTACACCTCCCCATAAGAAATTTCTTCTAATTTTATCAATTTCATGGATTACCTTTTTTGGGAGTAGATAGACCGACATCAAGAACATCGGAAGACTTGACAGCACAGAGTTGATGAGGGTAATCCTTCCTCCAAGAGATAAGAACCTTCCTTTCCATACTGAGAGCTTTCTTCTAAATGTCTCAATCAGGGGTTTCCATGTATCTACTCTCCTTGGATTTGCACCCATTGGCATTCCCAAGTATTTGTAGGGAAGGGAATCCATTTTACAATTTAGCATCCATGCCATTCTATTGATCCATTCTTCATTAGTATTGACTCCAATTAGAGAACTCTTCTTGTAATTTACTTTCAGGCTAGATACTAATTCAAATGCCCTCATGATGCATTTAACTGTCCAGATGTTCTTTTCAGCTGCCTCACCCATGAATATCGTATCATCTGCAAACTGTAGGTGACTAACTTGTAATTCCCCTTCTCCAATTTTTACTCCCTGCAGGAATCCTTTTGATACAACTTCTGTAGTTAATCCATTTAAGGCCTCAGCCACTATTAAGAATAGAAATGGCGATAGTGGATCCCCTTGACGGAGTCATCTAGACATTGAGAACTCCTTGTTAGTGCTTCCATTTACTACAACAGATACGGTGTTGGACTTCAAACATTCAGATATCCACCCTCTCCACACTACATCAAAGCCCATTTTCTCTATCATGTAATCCAGAAAGTGCCAACTCAGCTTATCATATGCCTTTTCGAAGTCGATTTTGAAAACAAAGCATTGGGACTTCTTTTTCCTCACCCCATCAATTGTTTCATTCACCACAACCACTCCATCAACCAATTGTCTACCCTCTATGAATGCAAATTGGTTTTCTCCTATGATTCCTTCCAATATCCTGTTGACTATATTTGCTAGTAATTTAGAAAGAATTTTGTATATGCAGCCTATTAGGGAGATGGGCCTATACTCCTCAATGCCTTGGGGGTTCTCTTTTTTTGGTATCAAAACAATAAAAGAGGCATTAGAACCCCTTACCAGTCTTCCATTTTTGTTAAAATCCATAAGAAACTCCATGACATCTTCTTTAATCACCTCCCATTCTGTCTTTAAGAATCCAAAATTAAAGCCATCTGGAGCTGGCGCTTTGGTGCTGTCGCAGTTCCAAACCGCTGCTTTAACTTCTTCTTCAGTGAAAGGTTGGGTGAGCATGCTTCTATCAGCGGCCGAGATAGTTCTGATATTTATCCCTTGTAGAGTTAGTCTTAACCATCCTTCATCTGTAAATAAGTTCTTGAAGTACTGCATTATGCCCTGTTTTATCTCATCCACTTGCTTCAACTCTCTGCCTTCTATGGATATTATATTAATTTCATTCTTGTGCCACCTCCCCTTGATGAACTTGTGGAAATAACTGGTATTTGCGTCTCTTGTTTTTAGCCAATTTCTCCACGCTTTCTGTTGGGCCATCTCTTCTTTCAGCTGTATATTCTTTAACAACTTAGCATAATGATTGCTCCTGGACATAAGATCATCATCACTCAAGCTACAAGTTTCTCCTTTTCCATCGATTCTGTTAATCTCCTTTCTGGCCACCTCAATTTTTCTATCCACTTCCTGTAGAGAAGACTTTGACCACACCTGAAGAAAATTCTTCATCATCTTCAATTTCTCCTTAACAATGAAACCACCCCATCCCTGAACTTTAAATTCTTTCCATTTTGTTGTCACCATATCTTTAAATCCAAGAGTATGTAGCCAGGCATTGAAAAACTTGAATGGTTTTGGTCCCTAGTTCCATGTCTCATTTTTCACCAATATAGGGCAATGATCTGACAACAATCTAATGAGACCCCATTGCTTCAAATTAGGCCATTTCCTTAGCCAATCATCATTGAACAAGAATCTATCCAAGCGACTCATACATTGACCATTTGGTTGATACCATGTGTATTTCCTTCCCAACAATGGTAAATCTATCAAACCATTATTCATAATAAATTGTTCAAATTCCTTCACTTCTCTCCTTACACTCTTACCCCCCTTCCTTTCCTGCATACTTCTAATAGCACTAAAGTCCCCCCCTATGCACCAACACCCCATGTTCTTACTAATCAATTGTTCAAGTTCTCTCTAGACCCTTCTCTTCCTCTCTAGATCACAAGGGGAATACACATTACACAAAAAGCATGGTATAGCATCAAGGCCCCATAACCCATGAATCCTAAGGAATCCCTCTCCTTCAAAAACACTTATTGTCTTTAACACTTCACTGTTCCATATGATAAGTAATCCTCCAGATGCTCCCAAGGATGGCTTTGCCACCCAATCCATATTGTCCGAATCCCATAACCTTCTACAATATCTCTTGTCAACAGATTCTACTTTTGTTTCTTATAAAAATAGAGCCTCCACTCTATGTTTGGTCACTAACTCACGAACCTCTCTCTTTTTCCTGCAACCCCCTAACCCCCTAATGTTTAAAGATAGCAAAATCATGGGGGATTAGCAATCACCTAATTTCTAGTGGATGTTGTTGCCATATCTTTCTTTCTTCTTTTCTTGTCTCTCTGCTCCATCTCTTTAAGCTTTCTGATTATCAACAGCTTATCCCCTTCCATAGAAACCCCCAATTCCTTGATACCACACCATAATGGTTCTGAGTCCTTGATTTTGCTCTTCGCTCTGATCCCCTTATTGCAATTTTGGATATTATTGTCATTTATTGAGTCATTTGCCATTGAACCTGCTGGATCTGCCTCAAATATGATCTGTTGCTTCATTTTTTCCATCACCAATCTATTCCCCTTCTTCTTCTTCTGTGTTAGGAAGCCCACAAGGCCATCGGATTGTTTATACACCACTTGAAATGACTTCACTCTCTGTTTCTTCTTCTTGTTCTTTTTTCCTTCTAAAACTCTTGCCCATTCCGGCAAATCCCCTTCGTCATAATCTAGATTGTCCCAAAAAGAGTTTGAGTTCGCTGCTTCTATTCTCACGTGTTTGCCCTCCTCTGTTCTTTCATCAATTTGTCTATCATTCGGTGCTGGGCTTATTGCTTTAAGACTTATACCACTAGCTGTTGGCCCATGTGTTTCCTTACTTGAGTCCAGCTCATTTTCCAACACATCCGGCCCGTTACCCGTTGCTTTTTTGCCTGTTGCACCTTTTGAAAATTTCTCCCACTCTATCTCTCTCATTATCCCTATTTTGAAATTATGGCTGTTCCCAATGTTTTCTCTACAAATTTTCGTCTCCAGCACCTCCTGTCTCTCATCCTTCTCGAGCCCATCACACATTAAATGCTTGCTTGTAATCCCTTCCAAACCACCCGTTATGTTCACTTCTGCCTCATCTTGCTTTTCGGTTATTCCCCCTGTCACAGAGCCTTCTTCTTCTGCCACTTCGTCAGAGTCTTCTTTTCCATGTTGTTGACCCATCAACATAACAGCTAATGTGTCACCTACTGATGATGCCACCACATCCGTGTGTCTCACCTCATCTTGCACATTTGTCTCCTGCACTCCTAGTTGGATTGCCCTGTCATCTTTTTCTTCATCTCCCCTATTTTGTGCGGCTCCCAATTCGATCATGCTAAGATTTGTATCTGTAATACCCCAAAATTTTCTAGAACAATTAAGTGTGAGTTAGGGACCTAATTGTGAGAAAATAATATTGTTGAGCTTAATCATCAAAATTTCAAATTTGAGGAACTTAAAAGAGAAAGGAATTGGATAAGGTCGGCTGATTTTTTTTCCTTCTTTCTTCTTCCTCAGCTGCGCGTTCTGCTCTTCTTTTTCTCCCCTGCACCGAACAAGAAACCCAGCCAAGCCCGACAACACCCTTTGAGAAACAGTAAAAAGCTCGATCTTTTTCCCTTCTTTTCTTGTTCAAGAACAAGATTTAAAACTTAGAAATCTTCCCCTCTGCAGAAATTTCCAGATCTGCTCTGCTCTACTCTATTCCTTCCGTTTGCTGCTCTGCTATGTGTGTGGGTGTGAATTTTCCAAAATTTCGGTAAGAAAGCAGCCACCAATTCCTCTATTCTTCCTTGAATTGGCTTGGGTTTACTCTAATTTCTTTTGGTTTCTCCAATTTTTGTTAGATCCCTTGAAATTCTCCTTCATTCCCGTCAGCTTCCCCCAAACTGCAGTTTCGATTTTGCTTGCTGAAATTCTGGTATGTGACAACTCCATCTAAGTCCAAATTACCCCTTTAGTTGTTGAATTTAGTCCATTTAATTACTACCCCATGTGCTGTCCGAATTTTGTTGAAATAAGGGGATGAATTCCGGTAGCATTAGAACAAATTTAAGCATTAATTCAAGTAGAATTTATGTGATTGAGTGTTAATTGGCTGCTGTGAGATTCTGGAGAAAAATCCTATGAATTAGCTATTGTTTTGCCAAGGCCGGTTCCTCCCTATTGTCCAAGAAATTGGAGAATTTTGTATATGTGTGTTATGTACATATATATAAATGCACAATCTAATTTTTGTGCTCAATTTCAGATAGAAGAAAAATAAGAATAAATAAATGAGTAAAGAAAATAAGATTTGTTTATGGGATTAATGGCTGGCAACAATAAGAGGGTTTAAATGTTAGTTTATATTGAGAATAATTGAGATATCCGGTTATATGGTTATTAATTTTGGAATATTTTGGTTAGGTTCTTGATTGTTCTGTCACCCTAGCACTTGGAGTGAGTTTTCTGTGTTATGTGACTGAGGTAAGTAAAAGTATGGTAATGCCTTTGGATTTAAGATAAAGGTTTTTGAAAGCATATTTTTGATGGTTTTTGAAATGGTGACGGGACTAAACATGTTTTACACAAACATGAGCATGATTGGTTTCAAATGAAATTATTATCATTTTCACTGAGTTAAGCATGCTTACTTGGAGTTTACTTAACTGCCCTGATGATCTGAAAATTATTTATAAATTATGATTTTTCTGTTAAATTTTGCCTGGTTTTGTCTCTAATATAGTCATGATTACTGACGCTTGCTAGTAGGAGTTTGCAAATGCTAGTACATGTCGACATGTATATCGATAGGACCGGTTCATTTTGTAATCCTATCAATGGGATAATACATTGGTTATTACTGACACCTGCCAGTGGGAGTTTGTTAAACACTGGCCATGACTTATAGATGAGACTACTACTAAATCTTATTCTGCATTAACGGTTCATCATTGAACGCTTTGTTATGTTAAATTGTTTATCAGACATGCTTAAATTTTACTTGTGAGCTATCCATATTTTTACTTACTGAGATATTTTATCTCATAGTTTTCCTTGTTCATCATTTCAGGTAGTGAGATTCGAGGCACGGTTAACCAGGGGGAGTGACGAGCTAGAAGGCTAGTCAATATTTTGGACTTAGATCCTTTTTGGGATTAGGCCGTTAGCCACACATGCTTGTCATAGATATGAAATGATAAATCAATCGGTTTTTTTTTTTTTTTTTTGTATATTGAGTTTTCCTTGGTTATAGTCATGACTGTTTTATAAACTTTTGTACATCTGGATTAGTAAATTTTTGGTAATTGAAAGCTTGATAAACCGAGTTTTTTTATTTAAGTTATGTGAATTGGTAATTATGAACACAATAAGTTCCGAGCCTTGTGCATTTGTGGGACTCGTTCACGAGTGCACGGTGTCTATTTCGCTCTTGGTTTTGGGGCGTGATGGTATCCTCAAAGCCTTCTGTCGAATATTCCTTATCCTTTTCACTTCCTTCATTAATGTTAAAATCTGACTCCTTACATATAGCCCATTGCTGGATTCCTCTTCAGAGAATTTAACTCTAAACATGACTCCATTAATCTTTACAAATAAGGATTTTGAGATGGGTTCCATTATGGATGTTGATATAAGAAATCTAGCAACGTCAAGACGTATTTTCTTGCTAGTGCTATCATCCACCGAGATAAAAGTGCCCCAAAGGTTTCCAAAGGATTGGAAGTATTCTAGCTTCCATGCATGCAGAGGAAGTCCCAAGCATCTAATCCATGTGAACTTCTCTGTTGCCACCATGGTTTGTGACCATGGTTTGATTTCCTCAAACCAATTTCCTAGCCAATCTTGGCCATTTTTTATCATCTCCTTTAAGTCTTCATAATCGTGTCCTTCCAACAGTACTAGCCTTCCTCCCATAGCTCTAATCTTGCAAAAGAAGACTCCCTCCATGTAGAATTTCTCCTGCAAAGTTGGGATCAAAGTTATCAAGTGAACAGTCCCAACGAAACATCTCTCCAGCCACCGATACTCTTCCTTATTAACATTGAACTCCATTCCTATCCATGCTTGGGGTCGTGTTTTTGGCTTCCATCTCCATTTTCTTTGCTCGCTTGATTTGGAATTTGTAGCTAGACCCCATTTTCTTGCTTCATGGAACCGTCCCCTTCTCATCCCATATTCCTTGTTTTCTACAACCTTTCCTCTAACTGCATCCGCATAAGTCATTTTCTTTTGCCATTCTGCAGTCACTGCACTCGTCCCTCTTGTCATATTTCCTAAGCTCTTGTGTTGTTGATTTTCATGCCATTTTTTCTCAAACCATGGCTTATTGGCCTGAAACTTGATTCCTGCATTTTGGATCTGGTTCAGCTTTCGTTCCAGTTCGCCAGCATCTTTCACTTCCAAGAACCTCACAAACTCGAATCTCTTTCCCAATCTATCTCTCTTCTTAGGGCATTCTATTTCGATTACCTTGCCCTTGTCCAGTTTGTTGAAAGTACTCCACATCTGTTCGAATGTCTAATCTTCCAGAAAGTTTGTGAAGAAGAATGGAGTTGCTTGATTGTAGATCTTCTTCTCAAAACCCCCATAATATTGTGCCTCCCTATCCTTTCTCTTTGGCTGGGTGCCCTCATAACGCTGTGCTGTCCGCTGTCCTCGTGCTCTGCTGTCGATCTTTCTTTCCCAATCTCGCCCTTTCTCTATCGCTCTTCCTCTCATCCTCTCTCTCCTATTTTGTACACAAATCTTGTCGTTAACAAATGTGGATAGCAAATATATACAAATAAATTCACAAGTTCATAACTACATGTCTCATGATTAAGCTTGTGAATAGTCGAATCAAGTTCCTTAAAACTTAACTTTTTAAAGGGTTTTTTTTTTTTTTTCGCCACCGACAAGGAGTTTAAGGGTTGGTTTGCGTGCGCGAAACCAATAGGGGTTAGTTTGCCATTGCTAAAAAGTTGAGGGGGTAATATACATCTGCATGGTTCACCTTAAAGACACTTTAGATGCACGTCTAAAGGCAATACCGTGTAAGCCATTCAACAAACAGCGTCACAATGCTTCGTTAGCAGAGGGGCTAATTTGCTTCAATCTTGGAGTTCAAGGGCTTATTTTTCTGTTTTTAGTTTAGGAGCTAGTTGTTTATTGTTGGCAAAGTTTAGGGGATTAAAAAGGGTTTTTGCCTACAATAAAGCAAGAAGCCGCTACAAAAGAATGAGTACTAACAAAACTGTGTCAAAATATACAGATGTGTAACTACTCTACAAGATTAGCCTTGCAATACTGTCTCAAACCCATTGACATGCAATGGCCATAGGCAAATGGGAGGATCTTGGCCAAGCAAAACATAGCATATTGCACCTAATATCAAAGTGAACTACGTAGACAATAACATTGTAATTAATTCTTAAAAATTTTTTGGTAAATTTTCTCTTGTTCCTCTCCATCCAAATATGATAAGTTGCAACATTCTATGCTAATGTGATCAAAACACATTATAAGGATTTCTTGTTTTCTAACTCCTTTGATGAAATTCAATAAAGAAATAAAGTAAAATAATCAAGAGAATGTAGTGCTGGTTCAAAATTCATCAAATCACGATCTAATAAAATTTGAATTACTTTTGGGCTTGTGGGCTTGTCGGTGAGTGTGATTTTCTGTGTTTGGGATTACAATTTTGATGATTTTATTGTAAAGACTGGGAGGTTAAATGGGCAATGCCTCCACCAATGGAAGACGATTTTCTGGAGAGGGGGATTGAGGCATAGTTGGTTCGCGAAGATGAAGAAAAACAACAAAATTTAAGAAAGGGCATAATGGTCAAATGATTAAAGAAGAAAGGGGTCTGGTGTTAACCATTGTTTTAAAAATCATATCAAACTAGTCGGTTGAATCAGTCAGATCGATACCAATAACATAATATGCCGAGTAAGTACTTGAAACCGGTAAGAGATTCAACTGTTTAAAACCAACAAAATCGTTTGAATTGGTGTAAACCATTAAATCATTCAACCAAACAATTAAAGTTTCAGGAAAGATTCCTTTAGATTTGCTACCTCCAAGTTTCAAACACGGAACTTCAAGGAGATTTTTAATTACATTTACCACTAGGACGTCACCTTAAGAATTGATATGATTTGCATACAATTTTATTTATTTTATATTTAAGAAGAAAGAATAGAATCCCCTTAAGCAAAATTAAAGTTCCTCCCACTAATATGGAAAGAAATATTGTTGTCTTTTGTATTGAAACTAATATAAAATTTATCTAATTTACATTTTAAAAATATAGATTAAGAATGTAATAAATATAATTTTTTATAACTAATTTATATAAAAATTATAAAAATTGATATTTATTTTAATACTATTCACACGTAAATAATTTTAATGCTTAATTAATTAATTTAAAATCAATTTTTATAATTTTGTATATAAATTAATTAAAAATATATTTATTTCACCTTTAACATGTGAAATAGATCATCAATATATTATAAGTTAAAAACATAATAATATAAATTTTTATATTTTTTTATAATTAATATATAAAAAATTATAAAAATTAACATTTATATATATGATTTTAATTGATTAATTAATTAATTTAAAGACAACCTTTATAATTTTCTATATAAATTAAATAAAAAATTACATTTATTATATTTCTAATCTATGTACAAGAAAAATTATTAATATATTATAAATTATAAACTAAAAACATAATAATCAAATTTTAACATCCACAACACTCGAACCTGTTGCCTCCCTTATACTTAGACAAGGCAACATAACATTAGAATCACCGTTTGCTTTGCATAAAATTTTATTTATTCATATTCAAATGAATTTGTGGTTTAAATATTTTAACAAATTAAACCGATCAAACCACAGACTAGAGGTCAAAATAGTTTGATCTTCAAGTCGATTTTCAAAACACTGGTGTTAACCTTAGGTTGTAGCAATAGCGTCACCCACAATATTTCTACTTTTAAATATGAATAGGCTTCTCTTTTGTGTTATACTAAATTACAAAATAAAAATTTATGTATTAGAGGTTTTATAAAAAGTTTTATATTTTGCAGTTGGAACAATAACATATTTTTTTGTTAAAATATTCTTCTTATTAATTAACCAAGGGATTAGTTATAGAGAGTGTATTTGAGTTGTTAAAGATTTTGAGATTTTAAACTAAAGATTTTAGGTACAAATCATTAACTTAGGTGGGAAAGAATTACGGAAAGATAAAAGTTATTTTTTATTGAGTTTGATTTTTTTAGCTTAAATTATATATTAAAAATACAATTTTAACACTAAAATTATCAAATTACAATTAATGAATAAACATACAAAAAAAGTTTCATTAAAGATATTTTTATAATTTTAATGTTTGAACTATATTTTTAATATAAAATGTAACCTAAATTTTTTTTCTTTATTATATTGTAAAATATAATGCAATCGTTGTTGGTATAAAAAATTATTAAATTAATCGAGGAATATGGCCAAAAGATTATAAGAACCCAAAAATAGACATTGAAATAGAGGAAAAGCGTGTGAAGAAACACGTTAATTATAAGCAAGCTTCTCTAATGACTTAGTAGACTTATTTTGGGAAAACATAAAAGCGACTCCCTCCATTTATATTTTTAGGAGACTTATGTTGTTTTTTAAATAATTTTTTAAATATAAATTTTAAATAAAAATTTAATAATTTATATAAATAAGAATTAAAAAATTTTAAGTACTTTTATTTGATAAGAAAAGTTAATTATTATTTATATAATATTTTAAATTTTTATTTGAAATTTATATCTAAAAAATTAAAAAGTTTAATTAGTTCTATTAAAAATCAATTGATGGAGTATTTGCTATAAAAAAATTATTCATTTCTTAAAATTTTGTTAAAAAATTTTAAAAATTATCTTTTAAAATAAGTTTTAAGTAAGTTTTGAAAAAATTTAACCATATAGTTTTTTCAAAATTTACTTAAACTCATTTAAAAAATTAATTTTAAATGTTTCCCTCTAATAAAATTTTAAATTTATAAGAGAGAATAATAGTTTTAAAGCAAGTGTTTTTTAAACTTTGTTGACCACCATTAATTGTCTTTCTTTTTTTATTTTTTAAATAAATAAATATTCTTTTCTTGTTTAACTCTATTATTAATTATTTATTTTAATTATATATCGTATCATAAAAAATATCTTTCTATCTTTTAAGTTTTTTTAAAATAAATAAATACACAAATTATTTCTAAATTTTTACTTAAAATATAAAAAATAATAATTTTAAAATAAAAAATATCAATTATTTTAATAATTAAATTAATAAAATATCAATTAAAACAAGGTGATCCTAACAATAATATGTGCAATTTACTTTTAAAAATTCTCTCTTCTATATAGAAGTGGGCCATTGGCCATGAAGATATTCTACCACACAATGGGGATACCAGCTAATGTGGTATCCCCATCCAATAAGAGGATCACATATAATTAGATTAATGTACCTTATCATTCAACAAATATAACTCGCTAAATTTCTCTTAATGAAAAAAGTTTCTATTAGATGCTCAAAGCTTATGTCTCCTCTCCATCTACAATATACTCTTTCACCTCCTCAACTCTTCAGTTTTCTATCTTCCCCAAATCTCCCATTTACTCTGCATAATTTCTCATCCATGACATCAAATGGAAACAATAAATCATTTTTAATATTTTGCCATTCATCAATTGTGCCCTTTTTAATCAACTCTTAGTCACATTAACTCTAAACTAATTTACAATCGAGTCGCATCAAAATTAATAAAAGGAAGCGATAAGCGGATAAAAGAAAGCTCTCTCAACACCTAAATCAAACTTAAAATCTTATTTAAAAGAATTCAAACTCCTATTCAGAACAGTTGATGAAATTTTAGCATGATTGGAATAGAAGAAGGTGTCTGAAACCAAAAAAATCCAAAAAAAAAGTCAAAGATGCTAGGATTTCCACTTTGAATCCCTTGAAAAAAAGGAAAAAAGATTTAGAAGATGCTGGAATTTTGAAGGATTGAACATTACCCAAAAAATTAAGTTAGCATAAAAATGATTTCCATTTCTTGATGACCCCAACCATCAATATCAATTTAATTACCAAAGTTTTACATCTTTTTCTTGCCTAGAATGAAGATTTGGAGAGAAATTGATGGAGTAGGCAGATGAATTTACAAAGTAATTTGATGTATTAGGCTTGGAAAAAGGAGATTAAGGCAAAAAAGAGAAGGGTGAAGGCAAGCAAACGGTAGAAAAAGGAGGAAGGCACGTTATGTTGAGTATTTTGTGGCCCACAACATAATTGCGTGTCAACCTATAATTAATTTGGAACACATCCAACGTGGTCTCACCGTCACATAATAGATTTTCTCGTTGGCCACGTTCATTTCGATAAAAACCTACTTTTAGCTGTTTATTTTATTAGATTTGTAAGTTTTAGTTCTCCACCTTATACTATGACACTTTTAACCCCTTACCTATTAGAATTAAAGAAAATGACCCCCACTTATAATATTTTGTTAGTTTTGTTAATTGACTTTTAACTCTATTAATTGACTATTAGTTAACTGTTAGTTGGTAAAAATTTACTTTCAACTAATAGAATTAACAGTCAATTAACAGAACTAACGAAATATTATAAAGTGATGGTTCTTTTCTTCAATTCTAATAGGTAAGGGGTTAAAAGTGTCATAGTATAAGGTAAGGAATTAAAACTTACAAATTTAATAAGATAAAGGGCTAAAAAGTAGGTTTTTACGGTTAATTTCTCTGGGACTCCCAATTTTATCGTTAACTACATAACAAACATGGAGAAACATTGATGAAATTAGTATAAATTAAACCAGCCTTTATGTTGATAAGAACAATAAGAACAGGATGAAACTTTTTGAACCAAAATTTGAGACCACATTAAAAATATTAAATGATAAATTTTATAGGAAAAAAATGTTCTACATGTCATTTTCTTTTTTCTTTTTTTTTTCTTTTGAGAATATATCTAAAAACTTATATTTTGATTTATATTTTCAAATACCAACTATTGAATTAAAAATTCTATTCATATAAATCATACATGTAAATTTCCATGTTGATCTAATAGTTTAATCACTTTGTTAACTATAAGAAATTTAACACAATTAAATATATATTAATAAATAGAGTTATTTTGATTAATGAATTATAAATGTTAGATCAATATAAAAATTAATATGCATGATTCATATAAATATAATTTTCAATTTCACAGTCAGTTTTTAAAAATATTAATTAAAAATTACATTTTGAGATAGGTCTTTCAAAAACAATTTTAGAAAGATGACTTATTCTACACTAATCTCATTTTATATTATTTAATATAATGATTAATTCTTTTAATTTTTTTAAAATTTAGGATATCGAGTTATAATAAATTAAATAAACTACATACTTAATATTAGGGGTGGGCACTATTCAGTTCTAACCGAACTAACCGAATTTTTGAACTTGAAATAACCGAAAAAAATCATCAAATTCGGATTTCAATTCGGGTGGCATTAATTCAATTCATAACCGAAATAATTCGGGTACAATTTTCGATTTAAATTTTGATAATCGAATAACTGAACAGTGCATCCTATCCAACCTGAAATAACAGAAATATTAAAAGAGTATAAATAGTCATTTAGGGTTTTTTTTTTCTTTTTTCATCGACTCATTTTCTGCCTTTCCCTTTTCATTCTCCCCGCTTCTCCTCTAAAACAGTGTTTTAAAAACCAACCTGGAGGTCAAAATGTTTTGACCTCTGGTTTTCGGTTTAACCGGTTTAACCAGTTCAACCGTTCAAACCACCGGGTCAATCAAATGAATAAATATAATGTTGTGTAGCACTTTGACAGAGCTGGTGCGATGGATCAACTGGTTTGTAACCTTGCTTATTGTGGAGGAGGCACAAGTTCGAGCATGCTCCATGTTAAAATGTATGTAGAGTGTTTCTAAATTTTTAATGGGTTTTTAAATATATAAAATGTATAATATATGTAATTTTTTAATTAATTTATATAAAAAATATAAAAATTGACTTTAAATTAATTAATTAATCAATTAAAAGCATCTATGTAAATATTAATTTTATAAGTTTTTATTTAAATTA
>BPVZ01000022.1:2926535-2939461 GCA_020521535.1 Rubroshorea leprosula | reverse complement strand
ATTGAATTTTTAAATTTTATATTAAAATTTCAGTTTTAAATATAAATTGAAATTTTAATTCTTTTAAAAGTGGGATTAATACGTATTATTCTTTTAATTAACTAATTAAAAAATTATAAAAGTTGACTTTAAATTAATTAATTAATCAATTAAAATCATTTTACCGTATTAATAGTATTAAAATAAATATCAATTTTTATTTTTTTATATAAATTAATTATAAAAAATTATATTTATCACACTTTTAATTTATATATTCAAGATAAAAATTAGATAAACACTATATTAATTTTAACATCAAAGTTAATACAAGGGAGGGAAGTTCGATTCTGTTGGATGGCAACATCAATTCTTTTCTTTCAAAAATAAGATAAATTTAATTGTTAGCAAATCATTTCAATAAAAGAGGTAACGTCCTAGTGGCGAAAGTCACAGAAAATCCTCTTGAAGTCATGTGTTCAAGCCCCCAGGTAGCAAATTTAAGGTAAATCCTTTTAAGGATTTAAACCGTTCGGTTGAACGGTTTTTCGATTTGTACCGGTTCAAACGGTTTTATCGGTTTTGAGTGGTTCAACCACTCTACCGGTTCTAAATGTTGACCCGATCCTTTTTAATACCGGGTACCGGTCCGACTAGTTCAACCAACAATGCTCTAAAATAGTAAAATCCCTTCATTCTCCCGCTTCTCCTCTGAAGTCCCTAGCCCTCAAACTCGATTCAACCCTCTTTTCTTACTGGAATTCCATTCTTATGCTTCGGTAAGTGAACTCAGTAAAGTTTCTTCTTCTTTTTTTCTTTTTTGATGAAGTCCCTTTGTTCCTTCGCTGGTATCCTAATCCTACAGTCTAGGATCTTCGATCCCCTATAGCATGGGCAAAGCTTTGGAGGCGGGATGAGCAGGCTCCCTGGACAACCCCCTCCCTTATCCCCTTCGATAGCCTACGATTCTTGGCTATTTACGAGGCTCTCAAGTTGACCCTACTGCTACCCAACCCTCAACTGTGCTTTATGCGTCACCAGAGCCATAGGTGTCATTTGTCTGTTGGGTTGCTATAAGGGATCTTGTTTTTTGATGAAGTCCCTCTGTTCCTTCACTCATTAGGTATCCTAATCCTACAGTCTTAGGATCTTAGATCCCCTGTAGCATGAGCAAAGCTTGGGAGGCGAGATGAGCAGGTTCCCTGGACAACCCCCTCCCTCATCCTCTTTGATTCTTAGCTATCTATGGGGCTGTCAGGTTGACCCTGTTGCTACCAACCTTTCACTGCGCTCTGTGCATCACCAGAGCCAAAGGTGTCGCTTATGTATTGGGTCGCTGTAGGGGATTTTGTTATTTCCTAAAATCAAGGGTTAGGTTTTCAGTTTTGTGGGTT
Organism: Rubroshorea leprosula; assembly: GCA_020521535.1. Lineage (NCBI taxonomy): Eukaryota > Viridiplantae > Streptophyta > Magnoliopsida > Malvales > Dipterocarpaceae > Rubroshorea > Rubroshorea leprosula. The sequence goes on along the minus strand of BPVZ01000022.1, from coordinate 2,938,088 downwards.
TGGTTGCTTTGGTATATTTAGTGGATTTTTTTGGAATAAGAACAGCTAAGTTTTTCACTGGATGGCTTTGTGTCTATATGCTTCAAGCAGGGTTTGGTTTTTGTTATTTCTTAAAATCAAAGGTTACGTTTTCACTTTTCTTGGGTTTTGACTTTGCAGGGATGGAGAATAGTGAGAACACTGAGAAGTCAAAGGAGGGGACAAACTCAGGCACAATAGCTGCAGCAGATAATACAACAAAGAACACGACTGATGGAAGCACAAATGCAAAATCAGACCAAGCAAAGAGCAACGCTGCCACTGCTATTGGTGCTACCCGACCATCCCTTTCAGTCCAAAGAAAACCCATGAAACGCAAGGTATGGGTATGGAAATTTTTTGATGAGTTTACTGATGAGAATGGTAAGACTAGGGCTTGGTGTCATTTCTGTGATTGTGATTTGGCTGCTGAGTCTAGAACCAATGGAACTACTCCATTGAAAAACCATTATAATAGCTGCAAAATGAATCATGTTAATGTTATGGTTCAACAGATTTTACTTAACTTCCAAAAAGTGTTAGAGGTTGATGATGTAGATGGTAGAGAAGTAACTCAATTGACAACAACATCACGAAAATTTGATGAACAAGCTGTTAGGAAAGTATTAGCTAAGATGCTTATTGTTGATGAGCTTCCATTTTCCTCTGTTGAACATCCTGGATTTGTAAAGTTCTGTCAAGTAGCTTGTCCTTTATTTAATATCGCATCTCGTAGGACTATCACAAGAGACATTTTAAGCATTTACTCTAACATGAAAGAGGATTTGAAAACATATTTTAAGAATGGAAACCAAAGAGTATCTTTAACAACTGATACATGGACATCACTACAAAGGGCTTCTTATATGTGTGTGACTGCTCATTGGATTGATGCTAATTGTTGGTTGCGAAAAAAAATTCAGAGTTTTGTTCCTGTTGATAGTCATAAAGGTGATGCTTTAGGTGACATGCTTGAGAGATGTCTTAGAGAGTGGGGGATAGATAAAGTGTATTGTGTTACTTTAGACAATGCTAGTGCGAATGATGGACTGGTTAGACACTTAAAAGGGTGCTTGCAAAAGTGGGGAACTAGTATTCTTGGAGGGCAAGATTTGCACATGAGGTGTGCTGCCCACATTATAAATTTGGTGGTTAATGATGGATTCAAAGAGATGCAACCATCTGTTAATGCTGTTAGGGCTGCAGTACGATATGTGAGGGAAAGTCCAATGAGGCAGAAACTGTTCTTTGAATGTGCAAAGTTTGAGAAGATTGAATGTGAAAAGATGTTGTCTCTAGACACTCCAACTAGATGGAATTCCTTGTACTTGATATTAGAAGTTGCTGAAAAGTATGAGCTTGCATTTGGTAGGTCAGTTGTAGTTCTATTTCAATTTTTTAGTTTATTTTTAATGTTATTTCAATTTTTACTTTAATATAAATGATATTCCCTTTGCTGCCTATAGTATAAATTTGATAATTTATGTCATTTCTGTGGTAGTTTATTTTTAATGTTATTTCAATTTTTACTTTAATATAAATGATATTTCTTTTGCTGCCCATAGTATCAATTTGATAATTTATGTTATTTTGTCATGTTTTACCTCCTAGCTTTGCAAGAAGAGATGCTCACTATGAGGATGCTTTAGATCATGCTATTCCAACTCATGAGGATTGGGAGAATTGCAGAAAATTAGTGGATTTCTTGGGGCACTTCTACTGTATGACCTTGAAGGTGTCAGGAAATTGGTATGCCACTTCAAACCTTTACTTTCTAGAAATTTGTTCACTTGATGCATTGTTAAAAGAATGGGAGGAGTTGAGTGATATAGATTTGGTCATGCTTACAATCAAAATGAGAGACAAGTTTGACAAATATTGGGAAACTCCAGTTGAAATGAATAAGAATATATTTATTGGAATGGTGTTGGACCCTAGATACAAATTAGAGTATGTTTAGTTCATGTTGAAGGAAATACATGATAGAGATGGTAAAACTGGATTAGGAAGTAAATTTGGGCAGCTAGTGAAGGATGAGACTTATAAGCTATTTGAGGAGAATAAGAAAAGGATACAGGGAGTGGGAACTGGCAGTAGCAATAGCAAATCCCTTTCCAATTCCAATGTAAATTCTTCCGGTGAGAATTCAGTTTCTAGTGTCACTGCTGGTGGTTCAAGTGTCTCAACAAGTGTGGAGATGAATCCATCACAAAGATGGCAAGAGAAAATGAAGATGAAATACAAGAAGTATAACAATGACAATGGTGCTACCAGTGAACAATCTGAACTAAATAAGTACTTGGCAGAAGCTGTTGAAAAGGACAACCCAGATCTAAACATTTTAGCTTGGTGGAAGCTGAACTCACCTAGATTTCCCGTTCTTGGTGCAATGGCTAAGGACGTATTAGCTGTGCGAATATCAACTGTGGCCTCGGAGTCTTGTTTTAGCACTAGTGGTCGTGTGCTTGATGCTTTTAGAAGCTCTTTAACACCAAAAACAGTTCAGGCTTTAATCTGTGCTCAAGATTGGTTGAAGCCAAAGGGAAATCTTGTATTCGATGAGGAAGATTTAGACAACCTGTTAAACATTGAACCATGTACAATCACTTTTTTTTTTAACTTGATTTGCTTTCCTTTTTTTTTTTTTTTAACTTAATTTGTTATTTAATTGAGTAATTAAGTATTTATAATAATGGAACATATTCTGATTTTATTTCATAACAGGTGTTGAGAAGCTTGGTTTGGAGGTAACTCTGTTGGGATGTTAGCATGAACATGTTTGTTATTTTTAGATTACCTTAATTTCCAATTATATATTCTCTTTTATGCTCTAGGATTTGACATTTACCTTTGAATCTTTTTTTATAAACAGATTTTCTTTTTGGACAATGGAAGGCAGAAGCTACTGAATGTGGATACTCTGATGTTGGCTAACTTTATTGTGTAGACTGCAGACTGCAAAGTGCTGACTTTTTTTTAGTTTAAGTGAGATAATGACTTCTTTTTAGTTTAAGTCAGATAATCACTTCTTTTGGAACAATACTTTGCAATAGTTAGATATTTGCATAGATAGTTTGGTTGGTGCTTGTGGTTAATTGCTAAATGGTTTTTTGAATCTTTTGATATCATATAGGCATATAGCACATTAGCAGTTGTAAATTGTTATATTTTGTTCTAGCATACTAGCAGGCTAGTAGACTAGCAACTTTAATCTGTTCTGTTTGTGTATTTTTGATTTAGCACTGGCACCAACCAAGTTAATGAAAAATGAAATTGAATGATCCATCATAGATTGTTTATTATAAATTTATAGTGTTTGACTGTTTATTATTTGTTGTAATCATCTTATATAGTTATTAGTTACTAGTTATTTTGAATTAGTATATTGACTGATGAAATTTATTATTCATTCTTAGGTTTTAAAATAGATATTTAGTTTTTCTTTTATGTTCTTTGTACTTAAATGAAAAAACATAGCCATCTTCCAAGTTATCTGTCAATGGAAGGTATTTTAATTAAATTTTCTTTGTTTTTGATTTTGAAATTAGTGAAAAACTCACAGATTAAAAAAAAAAACTAAGAAAAATGAGAATTTGAAGAAAGGATAAAAGCTCGGTTACAGTATTTGTGAATGGTAGGCATATTTTAACTAAATTTTCTTTGTTTTTGATTTTGAAATTGGTGAAAAACTCACAGGTTAACAAAAAACTAAGAAAAATGATGAATTTGAAGAAAGTGTAAAAGTTCGGTTACAGGTTGAAAAACGAAAAAAAAAAAAAACAAAAATCAGACAATTTCGGTTAAAAATTTCTAACCGAACTATAACTATAACCCAAATAAAATTTCGGTCAAAACAGTTCGATTACAGTTTGAAAGAATTGAAAACCACATTATAATAGTAACCAAAATAAATATCCGAATGTCATTCGGTTCAGTGTATGGTTCTTTCATTGCATAACCGAATTAATTCGGTTACTATTAATTTCAGTTCAGTTCGGAACCGAAAATCCGAATGCCCACCCTTACTTAATATGACGCTCTATAGATACTCCATAGATTTTGTAGAAGTTGATAAAAGTCACCCCGTTAGGAATTTGCTAAGATCTTTCTCATCTTGCATCACATGAATAACAACTCTTAGTGGGTAGATACTGAACAACTAGCTAGTGTGAAAAGTGACATAATCTTTAATTTATATTAGAACCCTAATAATATTCTCTTATACAAAGGGCCTATTAGGTTCAAATTTACACTAACTATCTCTACACCAACTCACGAAATGTTCTAAATCCGCACACAAATAATCACAATAATTAAGTTTCTCACAAATATCTTAATATTTTAGACTAATATAAATCAACTTATTTTTTGAAATCAAAATCACCATTAATAAAAGCCCACATAAATAGAAAATTTGTAACATAGCGTTCAATTATTGGGGCGGTTTTTTTTTTTTTTTCCTGTATCTTTTTAGGCTTTGATTAGTCTGGCTGCAGCCATGCAATAAGCGTAGGGTGGGGACATTTGACTACGAGTTGAAGCTGGGAAAAATCAGGCTGCTGCTTTTTTTTTTTTTTTCTTTTTTAATGTATTACAATTTTTTTGATACAAAGGGGTGCACCTTACGATAACACATATAGTCATCAGGTTACGGAAAGGCAGCTACTTTAGAACAAAAAAGACAATAAAATTTCATTTTTCCAATGCACGTTTTCTTTTTATGGTAAGTGTTGGAATAGGCCCAACAGGCCCAACGCCTAAACAGGACTGTGCATAATGGGCCTAGACTACCACCCATTAGCTCAAGCTGAAGGAGCATCAGTACAAGCGTACCCACGTGACCAATGCCACGTGGGTCAAGGGGATGCTCACACATGCAGATGTATGTCAGCACCAAGGGGCTATAAATACCCCCCAACTACCTCCGATGAAGGTAATTAATCTCTACGCTTCTCTCTCTGCAATTACTCATTGAGAGCATCTCTCTCTAGAATATAGAGTATTGCTGACTTGAGCGTCGGAGTGTTTTCCCTGAGGAAACATCCTCGGGATTTTCAGGTGTAGAAGTAGCTGAAGACTTCAACAGTGTTGGATTGTGAAACTGCCCAAACATTTGGCGCCGTCTGTGGGAAACTGAACAAGAAGTTGTGTGACTTAACCTGTTGAAAGACAAAATGGTCCGTACCTTTACAGGAGGTCGCCTTCCAAGAAACGAAATGGACGAACAGGAGGACACTCACGTATCTGAGCCCGGTTTGAATGACTTTAGGCCAATGCCAAGAAATCTTTTTGTAGCGGGAGCCGAACAGGAACACCTAAGGGAAACCGATGATGATGAAAGAACACCAACGGGGTATGCAACCCAGCCTGAACAGTTCCAAGTTCCAACAGGAACAAGGTCAAGACCTTCTAGACCATACAATTCACAGCGTGAACGACCTGAAAGGTCAACAGAACCTGCTTGGACAACCGAGCTCGAAGAGAGAACCAGAATCCTGGAAATGGCAATGGGTAAAATCCTTGCCCGCCTGATTCCGGATGACCCCCTGATTCCTCTGTTAAACAGGGATGCACAACCAGCTACGGTGGTTGCAACTCGAAACTCCCCTGCTCTAAGCAACGTAGTGGTGCCGACCAGGCCAAGGGGAAGTGGGAAGTTGAATAACGAACCCAACTCGTCCAAACATAGTGAAGAGTTGATGAGAAAAAACGCAGACCTTGAAAGGCAGCTGCGGGACGTACAGAAGTCCATTGACGAGCTGAAAAGTCCTAGGTCGCACCAACAAACCCTTGATTTGGATAGTGCTCCATTGAACCTATCCATCATAGCAGAACCATATCAAGAGGGATTTAAGATTCCCCACCTAGAGACATATGATGGCTCGGGCGACCCAGATGAACATCTGCATACCTATCAAGCCATCATGAGGATTCAAAATGCCAATGATGCCATGATGTGCAAAGTGTTCCCAGCGACACTGAAATCAACAGCTAGAAGATGGTATCACAAACTCCCCAGAGATTCTATAGACTCATACTCTCATCTCGCCAAGCTATTCTCCAACAAATTCGCGAGCCAGAGAGAGATCAAACGCACAGCCACCGAGCTGATGCAAGTTAATCAAAGGGAAGGGGAATCTCTGAGGGACTACATGCAGCGATTCAACAAAGCCACTTTGGACATTGACAACGTCCCAGACACCATTTGTCTATCTGCATTGCTACATGGCTTGAAGCGTGGTCGGTTCCTAGACGACCTGCTGGAGAACCCACCCAGGACTTGGAACGAAGTGAATGATAGGTCGGCTAGCTTCATATTATCAGAAGACTTCCAGTCGTCCAAGAGACGAGCTGATGATAAGCAAAGCAAAATCCAGGAACAGCCACCGAGAAGGGAAGAAAAGAAGAAACAGAAAGTCGGCGAGCAGTGGGGGAAGCTCGCTGACTTCCCAAAGTATGCCAATTACATTCCTTTAACCCTGCCAAGGTCCCAAATCCTTGCGCAAATCCAGCATTGGGTTAGGAGACCCCCGCCTCCATTGCATGATTCCCCAAGAGCAGATAAGAGCAAACATTGTGACTACCATCGTGTGTATGGCCACAATACAAAAGACTGCCAACACTTGAAGGATGAGCTGGAATTTCTGGCTCGCAATGGAAAATTAGAAGGATATGTTCAGAAGCCCCACGCCCAACTACCCGCTCAAACTCATTTTGTGCAGGGTTACGACCGACCTCAAGGGCAGAGGTACCAGCTCGACGGGGCACAGAATGTATATCAGGATAGCCAGTATCCTTCTGACCAGGGAAGGGCATACCGGGGACGTCCGTTCAACAGGAGAGGACAGGGGCAGAGGGCTGCTGCCCAGAACCAAAAGGATAAAAAGGGGGTAGGCTATGCTGGGATACCCCCGCCCTCGGGTACATTAAACATGATATCGCGCGGTGTTCACTCTGGGGGCCAAAGCGCCCGAGCCCACAAGGCATACGCCAGACAGGTGATGACTGTCAACAAAAACAGACCCTTGAAACGACCATTTGAGGAAGCAGAATGGGAAAATACGCCCATCAGATTCAGCCCGGCAGATTACGAGCGAGCAGAAGGAGAGCCTGACATTATGATGCCCCATGCCGATCCCTTTGTGGCAACAGTTCATATAGGCAATCATAATGTCAATAAGGTGTTTATTGACATTGGCAGTTCACCAGATATCCTGTACTGGGGTTGCTTCCAGAAGATGCAGCTAAATCCGAGCTCGCTGCAGAAGCACGAAGGGCCAATATACGGGTTTGATAACCAGCCCGTCCCGGTTGAGGGAGTTATTACTCTTCCTATATATGTGGGCTCAGAACAGCGCTTCAGGATGGCTTCTGTCACTTTCCTGGTCGTTAAGATGGAATCAGCTTTCAATGCTATATTGGGAAGAGCCACTCTGTGCGAGCTGAAGGCTGTTATCTCACAGCCCCATCTCTGTATGAAATTCCCAACTCCTCAGGGGGTAGGAGTGCTGAAAGGGAATCAGAAGATGGCCAGAGCCTGTTATCAAGACACGTTCAAGAAGGTCGAGCTCGCTGTAGCCCGGGCGAGTGCGGAAGGTCGTAAGCCAACCCAGCTCGGTCAACAGACAATGAGTATATCAAACATTGAGCATCGACCTGAGAGCGTTGAGCAAAAGGCAGAGCCAGTAGAGCCAGTGGAAACGATGCCTTTAAACCCGGATGTGCCGGAGAGAACAGTGAAGATCGGCACTAAACTCACAAAGGAAGAGCAGGCAGAACTTCTGGAATTTCTGAGGAATAATCAGGATGTATTTGCGTGGACTACGGATGAAATGCCTGGCATCCCAGCAGAATTGACAGTCCACAAGCTCAGCACGGACCCCACCAGAAGGCCGGTGGTGCAAAAACACCGCCTTTTTGGCCCTGAGAAGCAAGCTGCCATTGACGAGGAGATACAAAAGCTGCTACAGGCAAGCTTCATCAGAAGAGTGGAATACTCTGAATGGGTCTCCAACCCTGTGCTCGTCAAAAAGCCAAACGGCAAATGGAGGATGTGTATTGATTTCACCAATCTCAATGACGCATGTCCAAAAGACCCTCACCCGTTGCCAAACGTAGAGAAGTTAGTAGAAAGGGCAGCAGGACAAGAACGGATGAGTTTTCTTGACGCAAGCTCGGGTTACCACCAGGTCCAGTTGTTGCTAGACGACCAGGAAAAAACAGCTTTTTACGCTGGTGACGCAATTTACTGCTATGTCATGATGCCGTTCGGCCTCAAAAATGCTGGAGCAACATACCAAAAGCTGGTGCAAATCATCTTTAAGCTCCAGATCAGCAGAAACATAGAAGTGTATGTAGATGACATGATAGTCACCAGCGTGCGAGCTGAGGATCACATTGGCGACCTGGATGAAACTTTTCAAAACTTGCGCCGAGCACAAATGAAGCTGAATCCCTTGAAGTGTACGTTTGCTGTGGAATCCGAGAAATTCCTAGGGTACGTGGTATCCAAGAAAGGAATTGAAGTAAATCCAGAGAAGGTGCAGGCCGTTTAGCAGATGGAACCCCCCAAGACAGTAAAAGATGTACAGCGTCTGACAGGTCGGGTGGCTGCGTTGCACAGGTTTATAGCCAGATCGGCAGAAAGGTACCTTCCGTTCTTCAAAGCTCTGCAGGAGCCTAAAAACTTTCAATGGACCGATGAGTGTCAACAGGCGTTTGACGAGCTCAAACAGTATTTGGCATCCGCACCCCTGCTGTCCAAGCCTGTCGATGGGGAATGTTTATATTTGTATCTGGGGGTCACAGAAGAGGCAGTGAGTTCGATTCTACTGAGGGAGGAGAATAAGAATCAGAAGCCTATCTGCTATGTGAGCAAAGTTTTACAGGGCGTCGAACAGAATTATCCATTAGCAGAGAAGGCTGCTTTTGCCCTGGTTTACACAGCTCGTAAGTTGAGAGCCTACTTCCAATCACACCAAATTGTTGTCTATACCGATTTGCCGTTGAGGAAGATACTGCAAAAACCAGAACTCTCTGGTCGGCTGATTGGATGGAGCATCGAGCTGAGTGAGTACGATCTCAAATTTCAGCCGCGCACAACCATAAAAGGCCAGGCCATTGCAGACTTTCTGGTAGAATGCATCTCGGCGACGGAGGGAGAAAAGGCACCCGATTACCCAGTCTGGGTTCTGTATGTTGATGGAGCTGCTAACATTGAAGGGTTAGGTGCTGGAGCTGTGTTGATAGGCCCAGATGGTTTTAAATCTGAGCATGCATTGCGGTTTAAGTTCCAAACCACTAACAATGCTGCCGAGTACGAAGCCCTCATTTATGGTTTGAAGCTGGCATCCTAGCTGAAGGTACAGAGCATACAAGTTTTCAGTGATTCTCAGCTCGTGGTGGGCCAGGTAAATGGCAGTTGTGAAGTTAGGGATCCCCAACTTGGCCATTATACCTCTGTGGTCAACAGATTGAAGTCAAGATTTGCTTCGTTTCAGATCGACAAAATACCAAGAGCTGACAACCACCGAGCTGACGAGCTGTCGAAGTTGGCCTCCTTGCAGGACATTAACCCTCAGAGATCAACAATTGTCGAGGTACTCGACGCACCGAGCTACACTGATTTCACAGTCGAGTGTCAATTGCTGAGTACAGATCCCTCTACACCGAGCTGGACCACCCCGCTTATAAATTATCTACAAAGTGGCGAGCTACTTGAAGACCAGTTCGCTACAAAGGTGATTAAACGCAGGGCGGCACATTTCACTGTGTTAGATAACCAGCTCTACAAGCGAGCAGCCTCAATGCCCCTATTACGCTGCCTTACTCCTTACGAAGCTGAATACGCCGTGAGAGAAGTTCACGAGGGAGTATGTGGCACGCACATCGGTGGCAGAACTTTAGCTCGGAAACTACTGAGGCACGGTTATTACTGGCCCACTATGGTCGAGGACGCACAGAGCTATGTCAAAAAGTGCCCGACCTGCCAGTTCAATGCTGATGATATTCACATGCCAGGTATCCGAGCTCGTTCTACAATTTATGCTAACCTAGTGATTGTCTATGAACTGAGCATAAATACCTTCCTTGAAACAGGGGAAATGCTATCATCTTTTACATCTTCTTGGCCTTTTGCTCAATGGGGTGTCGACCTGCTCGGCCCTTTCATCAAAGGCAAAGGAGGCTGCACTTTCCTGGTCGTTGCAGTGGATTACTTCACTAAGTGGATAAAAGCTAAACCATTATCCACGACAACAGAAAGAAAAATAGAAGAATTCTTGTTCAATTCTATATTGTGCAGGTATTCTTTGGTGACTTAGGTCATAAATAAAATGTATGCAAACGCCGTCTTAGCTCAGCTCGGTTATTTGTGTGCAGGTTCGGCATACCTAAGCGGATTATCGCCGACAATGGGCCACAGTTTCGAGCAGCGGCGTTGAGATCGTTTTGTAACGATTATGGCATTGAGCTCGCCTTGACATCTGTGTACACTCCACAGTCCAATGGGCAATCCGAGTCCGCCAATAAAATCGTCTTGCGAGGCCTTAAGACACGTGTTTTGGCTGCGCATTCTAATTGGGTTGACGAGCTCAATAAAGTGCTTTGGTCTTGTCGCACCACACCCAGCTCGGCCACAGGCGAAACCCCTTTCAGCCTGGCCTATGGAGCTGAAGCCGTCATCCCAGTGGAGGTTGGATTGCCATCCGATAGATCAGATCGTCATGACGATTAGAATAATGAACAACTCTTAAGAGAGAACCTAGACTTTGTGGAAGAAATCAGGGAGATGTCCCGAATAAGAAACATGGCACATCAAAGTCGCGTTGCAAAATTTTACAATAAAAGGGTTCGAGCTCGCCAGTTTCAAGTTGGCGATCTGGTCCTACGTAAAGCCGGGTTAACTAACACTCATTCACACATGGGCAAGCTCGCTCCTAATTGGGAAGGCCCCTATATGGTTGTTCAAGTTAAACGACCTGCCTCTTACGTGTTAGCAGATATGCAGGGACGTCAGTTGCCTTACATTTGGAACATACAGAATATTAGAAAATTTTATAGTTAATCTGCACACTATTCTTTTATCCAAGTTGTTATTCGACAGTTGTAAACAACGATATACCGAAAATACAACGCAAATTCAAAGAAAAACTCATTTTTGTATTTCATCAAAGACGCTTACATTGAAAGTACATATGGTAGGAATCCATTGATCAAATACAGAAATGCAAAAGCAAAGTACAAAAGATTAAAGGAAAAAACCCTAAATCTAGTCATCCGTCAGATCGACGGGCATAGATGCATCAGCAGCAGCTGCAGGAGAGCGAGCTGGAGGAGACCGGGCTTCAGGCTCAAAGGCTAGTGCGCTGACGAGCGAGCTGGCCGGCACTACAGCGGCCTGAGAGTTGGGCAGGGTGCTTGATGGCTCCTGCTTAGCTACAGGAGCACCCTCCACCCAGGCATCAAAGGAGGGCAGCCCTGTTGGATCCTCCCCGTCCTCAAGGACCTCAACCGCACTGTGGCGTCGATAAGGGG
>BPVZ01000022.1:2716694-2730610 GCA_020521535.1 Rubroshorea leprosula | reverse complement strand
TATTATTATTATATATTAAATTTATATAAATGTATATCCTATTTAATACATAAAGTAACCTCTTTCAATCATTATCTTTCCAAGTTTTTCAAAACCCCCCCCTATTTCCCAAGAAAGCTAGTGACCAACCCAATCAAGAAAACTTGATTTCCAAATCCCTGGTGATTTCTCCTAAAACGTCATTCTCGGCTTCAAATGGATACTCTCCCGTAGGGCTAGGTAGTAAAGAATTTCTTTTCTACCAGGCTATTCAAGTTTAACTTTCATACTCTTCATAGTGGTGTAGGTCATGAAAAACAATTATCTTTCCTTTCTAAAGATCTCTGAGAAAGAAGTTGAAGACAGCCTGAGACAAGAATCTCTTCATATATATATATATATATAAGTATATGAATATAGAACAATGAAACAAATAAAAGCTACAAACTATTCTCTTTGCCAAAGAATTTCTTTAAGCTAAATAACACATTAAAGAAAATAACTGGGAATATATTTTATACATACTTGAAAGAGTGCAGATTACAAAGGATTTGAGATGAGTACAACTTTCGAACTTTCTCTGGACTCTCTCTTTCTACTTTCTTTATTTGCTTATTATTTCTACTTCCTTCTTTTTGCAAACTTGAAAGAGTTTTTTCTATATTTACATATATTTCTTCTTCTTCGTTGACTAAGTTATTAAAACACTGATAATCTATAAAATCATCAAATATTTCCAAAGTCTTTTCTGAGAGATTTGGTATATAATCATATTCTAATAAATCATCAGAAAACTTTTCATCAATACTTAAATAATTACTATTATATTCAAAATGTTTATTTAATTTATTTTGGATTTTTTGGGGTACTATTTCTTTTGGTTTTGGAAGGTTCATGACATATCTATCTATTGGGGTGTAACTTGTTCGTTTTGCAAACTGTACTCCATCAAAAGAAATTGTCATTTGGCTTTGAAAGTGAGTGATAAAGTCTAAGCCAATTATGAAAGGATAATTATTTTGGATATTATGTATAATTACTTGAGGTAATGTGTATTTTTCTCCAAAAGTTCTTGATCCCCAATCCCAGAAGAAATTTTTGCATCCTTTAAACATTTATCATATTTGAGTTGAGTTCCATCCATTTGAGTTCCATAAACAATTTTCATTGGTGAAACTTGGGAACTTGGAATTTCAACCTCAAGGATGTGAGATTTGGATGCTCCTATATCAATCATTCCTAAAATTTCTTTTGTTTCTTCATTTTTAAAGGTGATTGAACATAGTATGCTGAGCAAAGAATTTGGATCTTTGGGATTTATTGGACCATTAGCTGACAAAGTAGAGATTTGCTTTTCTTTATCTGCCATTTGTTCAATAACATATTTTCCTTTGAGAGAAATTTTTGCTAATTGTTTCTCTAGTTTCTTTTATTTTTTGGTGGAGAAATTCGATTTGTTCTTCTAATTGCAAGATGTACTTATCTTTTCATTGAGAGTTTCATTCATTGATTTCATTTCTTGCAATAGAGACAATTTTTCTACATCTCTAATTAATTGTTCTTGATTTGATGCAGGGATGTTCATTTGATTTACAGGTTTTGAAGGTTGTACTTGTTTAATCTCTTCTTTTATTTTTTTTGTGGCAAAATATACAATATACCTTTGAGCATATTGTACATTTCATTTTTGTAGAAGGCTGGGTGTACCTATGACAATCTAAACATTTTTCCCATTATGGTGGTTGATTCAATTTCCATAAGTGTTTGCAGTTAGAATCAATTTTGATCATCATGATTTTTACACTGTTTAGTTTTTGATTAAGAGAATCTATAAATTATTGAAAATTTTGATCTTCAGAATCTATATCTTTTTCAAATTCTGAATGAGATTCAGACAAATCTTCTATAAACAACTCTTCTGAAATTATGCTGTAGACATCACTTTCAGATTCGTATCCGCTTATAGAGACGATGTCTTCCTCTTCCTCAAGATTTGCCCATATGTGAGATCTTTATGTTGGTTTGTTTTTGTTTGGGCATTTATTTGCATAATGTCCTAGATCTCCACATATATAGCATTTTTTTGTCTTTCTTTGGATTTTTGGGTTTTTTCATATATTTCTCTTTTTTACCAGTTTTTCCTTTTTTGAAGGTTTTACTAGGTCTAAGAGAATATGTTTTTCTTTTTTTTTTTATTTTTTTGGTTTTGCTTGAGGACCTTTTTTTTTTGGTTTTTTTATATTTTTTCCTCCTATTATATGATTCTTTTGAAGAACCATGCCCCCTAATTACAGATTTACAAAAACCAAATTTTTGCTTTTTAAGAGATTTTTGGATTTGAATATCTACACATTTTTCTCTTAATATTTTATATATGAACAAAATCCTAAGGCTTGCTCCTTATCGAGGTGCAGGGTTAGAAACTAGCCATTTTTCTTTGATTTGTTTACCAAGGGTGCTTGGAAGCTTATCAAAGATTATGTTATTTAGGTTGTCATCAAATCCTTGTCTTGTTCTAGCAACGAGTTTAAGAAAATCATTGCAGAAAGACTCGATTTGATACCAAGATGTTAACTAAAGGACCTCAAGTTCCTCAATAGCTTTATTTTGTAAAGCTCTTTCAGAATCAAAAGTTACATCAGATCCTAAGAACATCTTTTTTATTAAAGAGGTAAAAGTGTACGATTTTCCCCCAAGTCTTGTGTTTCAGCAACTAAGGTTGAGTTCTCTCTTTTAAAGGTATTCCAGTACAATTCTATAGTTGGGCCTAGAAGTGTTTCTAGGAATTTGAACATCTCACCATCCATAGATCGATTGATCCATGCTCGGCAAGTATCTCTTTCCCACTGATCTATCATTTCTACCCAAAGTTGTGGATTCCAACTTAGTAATTCTTGAATGGTCCCTTGCTGTTTTGCGGTAGGTAACTGGTTTGGGTCAATTTCCATTTTTTTACCAAATTGTATCCTCTCTCTATTCTCGTCCCTATACTCAAGTGTTGCTTGAGGTATGGGATATCTTCCTCCTAACTAATATGTTCTAGAACTGAAGACTCTAGAAGTGCTTGGAGTTTTAGAGTTTTCTTCAATTTTAGATCTGGTTGGAGCACTAGGGTTCTGGTTAGGATTTGAAGTTGGATTTGGATTTCCAAGGGTTACATTCATGAATATTTTTTCCTATTGGGCTTCATATTCACAAATAATTTGAAGTATTGGTTTTTTATTCTTGAAGTAAGCCTCAACTGGAAGTTTTAGATCTAGGATTTGATCTTCTATGTCTTCTCCATAATATTTCAGTGTTAAGACTTCTTCAGCATTAACGTCTTGTCCTTTTGAGGAAAAATAAGTTTCGATAAATTCTCATTCTTCATTATATTTGTCTTTGATTGGTCCCTATTTTGCAACATGTTCTTCCCTTTTTCTTAAGGTTTGAAGCCAAGAAGGTTCACTTTCTTCATTTTCAATTTCTTCGGTGAAGTGTAACATCTTGATTTCAATTGTTGCTTCATTTTCTTCCTGTTCAGGAAGAATATTTTCATAATCATTAAAACTCAAACTCATTTCTCCCTTATAATTTTGATATAAGGTATTTCAAGTGGGTACCATTATGGGTTTGCTGAGGAATTTAATTATGTTCCATTTAGTTTCATTTAGATAGGTTGAATCTAAATGTTTAGCTTGAATGGCTTTAATTCCTTTTGTCCCAAATATTTCACAAATTTCTTCACTAGTTACTCTATAATTGGTTGTGCCATTATGAGTTATTTGACCAGTGAATCCTATGCAGACTAAAAGATTTTTCTCTCCCTCAGCCATGGAATAGCCTTTAGTCATGATTCCTACTTTTAAACATTGTTTGAAGGCTTTTATGTTCATTTGGAAATTGGGAGTAAAATCTGCAAATCCCCCTTGTTCAGACAGGTCTATTTCGATAGATCTTATGAGGGCTTGAATCATATCCTAATGTCTTGTGTCTAAAAGAGTTAAAAGGCATTTTGTACCTAAATCCTTTCTGTGAAGTGTTTTGACTTCTATAGTGATTAACCCTATATGGACCAATGAATATTTCATTCTTTTGAGATTAAAATATCCATTTTCACTTAACAATCTTAGGGTAACACTATCACTATCTTTGACATAGAATATTTGAACTTCCTGATAATGCTGAAAGATTGATCTAGCATTAAACAAGAAATTGGTATTTTTATAAAGATACTTGGGTTTGACCAAGTCAAATTTATTAGTTTTAAATCTTTTTATTTGTTCTTCAAGATCTATTAAAATTTCGACTTTTACAGATTCTTAAATTTGTTTTTCCTTAGAAAACATCCTAATCAGAGGGTTGCCTGTGATTTTAGATGATTCCATGATTTTTAGATTTTAAGGTAACACAGCGTAATTTTTTGAGACTCAAGTTCTTTAGCCTTTATTTGGGATAAAGACGAAAGAGTGGATTTTATTTGCTTAAGATCTTCTTTTATGTTAATGGTTCTTTCTAGATCCATTTTCTCACTTGCTTCTTGAAGAAGATCTTGTCTCTTAGCCTCTTGACATATTTCTACGGTTCTTAAGTGAGTGTCTTTCAAGAGATTTTTTATGTCTTTTATTTCACTTAAGATTTCTTCCTAGTTCTTTAGAATTCGTAATAGCAAAATAATTTGGATATTTTACTGTCCTACGAATACCTGATCTTGGACTGCTAAGGGTTGAAAATCGGTTAATCAGTAAGGATTTCCTAATTTTCCTGCTTCTTTTAAAACTTCTCTATAGTTTGAATTTTAAGTAAAAGGGGTTTCACCCATTCAAACCAAGAATTAATTTTTGAAGTTTTTGAACTTGTTTAAACAACTCTTCTTGATTTTTTATCAAGGTAGCTGGTTAATGACAAAGGTTTTGAACAAAATGATCTGATTATTTGTTATTTAGAAATTGAGAATTAACTAAATTAACTATATTTTTTTACAAATTTAATTTGTTGTTAAAGATAATTTCACAATATTTTTATTATAATACTTTTTTAAAGTTTTAGAACTTTTTTGAGCACTACTTTTTCCTCTTTTTTTTTTTTTTTTTTTATAATTTTATGAACAATTTATAATTAGGTCTAGATTTGGCCACGTTCAATACTTTGAACCATCTTAAAGCCAGACCTGCAAAGTGAATTCATTCCTAATCACCATTCATTGCCAAAACCAAAGATGTCAGCTCAAACCGTCCCCCAACCTCTGGTAATCGACCCATTCAAACTCCTCCACCTCACCCTCAATCCCGACGGCACCCTCTCGCGCAACCCCGCCGTGTACCTGACTGTTGAAGCCACTCCAGATCCCAACCACCCCACCCCAGTCCTCTCCAAAGACATTCCTATCAATCCCTCAAAAAGCACTCGGGCTCGCATCTACCTACCCCGCCAAGCGCTTGATTTTTTGTCCCCGCCGGCCACCAAGTTACCCCTCATAGTCTATTACCATGGCGGAGGGTTCATACTCTCGAGTGTCGACTCGATCTATTGTCATGATTTTTGCGTCAACATCGCCGCGGAAATTCCTGCTGTCATCGTATCTACCGGCTACCGGCTGGCTCCCGAACATCGTCTGCCGGCGGCTTATGATGATGCTGTGGAAGCGCTGTACTCGATCAAATCCAGCTCAGAAGATTGGCTGGTAAAATACGCCGATTTTTCAAACTGTTTCCTGATGGGTACCAGTGCTGGCGGTAACATCGCCTATCACGCGGGATTGCGAGCGGCGACGGTGGTTGATGAGCTGTTGCCGTTACGAATCAGAGGGCTGATACTGCATCAGCCTTTCTTTAGTGGGGTCCAGAGAAGCGGGTCGGAATTGAGGAATATGAATGTTCCGGTTTTCCCACTAGCCGTGGCAGACATGATGTGGGACCTGTCCCTGCCGGCCGGGGCAGACCGGGATCACGAGTTTTGCAATCCGATGGTGGAGGGTGGGTCAAAGCTTTTGGTAAAGGTTAAATCAGAAGGATGGAGGGTCGTTATAATTGGGTGTGAGGGGGACCTCCTCGTTGATCGTCAGAAGGAGCTGGTGAAATTAATGGAGGAGAAGGGCGTGGAAGTGGTGGGACATTTCACCGTCGGCGGTTATCACGGGGTGGAATTGTTGGATGTTTCAAGGGCCAAGGCCATGTACGTCATCATAAAAGATTTCCTCTCATCTCCGAAGCTGGCCACTTTGGCGTAATGCCGAATTAATTAATGGACGATGCAGTTTCGTTGTCAACGAAACTACTGTTGTCTAGAAAATAATCATTTTCAATGTAACGTCGAAAATAATTAATCATGTTGCTTTTTTTTTTTTTAATGGACCACCAGAAGTTTATTGGGCCAAGGATTAATCTGAATTTGAACCAATTAGAATCCAATATGTGGCAAAACTTTCCCTCACAAGTTTTAACAAAACTGCATTCTCAAAATTTAAAATCAAGACCTTTGATTAAACTAAAAATGTTTGATTAAACTGAAAATGTTTGTTGTCAATCCATCTATCAACTCATAAGTATCATGGTTGCCTTTCTGCTAATATATATATATATCTTTTTCTTTTTTTGGGTGTCTGCCAGTCCCTTTCTGCTAATATTTCTTGTTTGGAAGATTGATTGGCACACTTTTGTGTTATTGCATAAAATATTTATTAAAAATTTATTATTTTTTATTTAAAATTAAATATAGATAAATTTAAAAAAATAATTTTGTATGTATTAAATACATAAGGTAAAAAAATCTATCAAAAGGCTTTAAAACGTACTGTAAATGTCATTTTCTTTTAAGCTAATGTTACTTCCACCAGATCTGGTACACAAAAAAGAGTAATCCAAATACCAAAATGCCCATAAAATACAAGGAAGTGTGTTGTTGATCTTACTTTTGTACTAGCAAGATTAACCACGTAAGATCAACCACTAAATCATCCTTTGGAAAGTGACAAAACTATAATTTTTATATAGCGATTTTTGTAGCAATCAGAAGGACTATTTTATTTAAATAATAGTAGGGATTTTTCTGTGTTTAAGAGACAAAGAAAATGATGAGATAACTCTATTTAATAGGGGTAAGATGCATGTTCTCCTTTTCAATTTATTGATTGAAAATTTTTAAAGTTTGTAAGTTTATCAGTTGAAAACTCTTCCAAAGGTTATTTGGTTTGATTTGAGTTCCAACTTACGTGTTTCTTTCCTTTTCAAAGTTATCCACATCTTGGAGCTATTTTGAAAATTCTTCAACATTGCTCCACCATTTTCAAAATTGAACAGCTCACTAATTGTTTTGGAAATCTTATGCATACATGAAGGTATCTTACGATTTGAACCTTTCACCTAGTGAACATGTGTTGGCAAGTTAGTCAAAATTGAATGGTAGACCCATGCTTTGAGTTGACTTAATGTACTCCAAGAGGGGAGGTGAATTGGGTTTGAAAATTTTTCACCTCTTTGCAACCACCAAACAAAAATCAAAGAGAAAGTAGGGAAGAAGAGCTTGCACAATGATTTTATAAAGGTTCAATCCAACCACTTGAAACCTAGTCCTCTACCTTGGCTTCACACACCAGGGATTTCCTCCACACTTTCTACTAACAAAATCAAGGGTGGCTTAAAGGAGCCACTCAATCCTTTTACAAGAAGAGGGGTGTTTCTCTCAAATCTCACCCCTTTACAAGATAAACCTCAAGAATCCTCTCTATAAATCATTCTTGAAGGATTAATCACACCCCCAAGATCACTCACAAATAGAATAAGAAGATGATTACAAGTAAAGATCTCTAAAAGATCAAAAACTCAAGTTAAAGTTTATATAGGTAGGTAAAGATATTCAATGCAATACTCTCTAAACTTATTCCAGATCTTCTATCAACCATATTTATAACCCCATAGTCAAAAATAGTCGTTATTAGCTGTTGGGGGTCATTTAATGCTCTGCAAGTCGCTTAATTCGAGTTACAAAATTCTCAATATAGCCGGCTTACACTTCTAGAACCAGCTCTTCACAGCTGGCTCAACTTTCCTACAGTTGGCTCTACGAGTTTCCTACATTCTGTTTTTCCCGTAGAGCGAGCTTAAAAATTCTACAACTAACTTTGTGGGTTTCTTGCACATTCTGTTTTCTTACATAGCCGACTGCAAATCATAAAGTCGGCTTTGGGATTCCAATTTTAAACACATTAAATAATCTTCAAATAACTAGACCGTTGTGCATTAAAAGCACCCTCACAACTGGTTGCAAAGTTGGAGCCGGCTTTACGTCTTTTCTCCGCGCACGCCAAACAATTGACTTTTAAGTTTTTACCTGTAGAGTCAGCTGCAACTTCCAGAGCCAACTCTCTGCACTTCCACAGCCGGTTGCAAGTTTCAACAGCTGGCTCTTTGCACATTTTCAAGCCTTTTGGTCCATTTTTAGTGTAGTCCAAGTTTACTTTGTAATCTTTTGACATTTTAACTACACACTTAAATGATCTAATTAGTCACTCAAATGTGTTTTGTAATCATCAAAATCATAGGTACAACACTTTGAACCAATGATTCTAAGTGACTAATTGGACACATGTTACACACAAGACTTTAAGCTTTCACAAGAACAAATTTAGCCTTCATTAACACAAAAACTGGTCATGTGTCTTCTACCCTTTTCATGAGTTCTATAAGAGGCAAGTCCTGAACTCCAAGAAGCAACACCACTTCCACTCATATATGTAGATCCCATCAAAAGTGCCCTTACATTAAGCACCTTAACAAAAATTTATTGTAGGACCTATTAAGAGCAAAACACAACCTCTACTTTGTTTTATACGGCTACCAAGTATTCTTTCACTCGGGATGGTATTATTTATAGATTGAGTACTTGTAGTCACATTTATATGATGTACTTTACTCATTAAACTTAAGACTTGAAGTTTTTATCAACATTTGGTAAGATTTCATTGGGTGTGACTTTTATCAATGGACTTGAGACCCATTCCTATTGATGTTTTATATACTTTTTCTCTTGTTAATCCTTTTGCTAAAAGATCTACTAAATTTCCACTAGACTCTACATACTCTATAGTGATTACCCCATTGGCAATTAATTGCCTTACATAATGATGTCTTAGACCAATATATCTAGACTTTTCGTTATATCCTTGGCAATGAGCTTTTGCTAATGTAGCCTCATTATCACAATATATTGAGATTGAGGACATTGGCTTTGCCTATAAAGGAATTTCATATAATAAATCTTTTAACCATTCCCCTTCTTTACAAGTAAAGTTTAAAGTAATAAACTCAGCGACCATCGTGGAGTCTGTTAGGCAAGTTTGCTTATTGGATCCCCAAGAAATAGCACCCCCTCCAAGCATGAAAATCCATCTAGTTGCGGATTTATGATCTTCATGATCCAACTAGCATCCATAAAACCTTTTAGTATGAAAGGATAACCATTATAGCAAATGCCATAATACATAGTTTTCTTAAGATATTTCATGACTCTATGTACTCTTTGCCAATGTAAGGAACTAGGATTACTTGTGTATTAACTAAGTTTCCCAACAACATGTGCTATAACTGGTCTTGTGCAAATCATTGTGTACATCAAGCATCCAATCACTCTTGACTATTATAATTGTGCAATTGACTTTCCATCATTAAATGTCAACCTTACATTAGAATCAATTGGTGTAGAAACAATTGCACAATTGTAAAAATTAAATTTCTTCAAGACTTTTTTTATATAATGGGACTGAGATAGAATAAAATTATCATCATCTCTATGTACTTTTATTCCCAAAATCACATCAGCAACACTCATGTCTTTCATGGAAAAGTTTCTAGAAAAAAACCTTTTGGTTTCTTCAACTTGTTCTAAGGTAGTGTTGAAGATGAGCATGTCATCTACATATGGGCATCTAATAATGCCTTACCCATTTTTAAACTTGCTACAAACACATTTATCCACTTCATTTAATTTGAAGCCAATAGCAAGCACCACTTCATCAAATTTTTTATGCCATTGTTTAGGGGCTTGTTTAAGTCCATACAAGGATTTTCTAAGCTTGTAAAATTTCTCTTCTTGACCAGGCATCACAAACCCTTTTGGTTGCTCCATGTGGATTGCTTCATCTAATTCACAATTTAAAAATGGTGTTTTAACATCCATTTGGTGAATTACCAATTTGTAAATTGATGTTAAAGCAATTAACACTCTTATAGTAGCAATCCTTGCTACTAGAGCATAGATATCAAAATAATCTATTCCATGCCTTTGTGAATAGCCTTTTGCCACTAATCTTGCCTTGAATTTGTCTATTGTACCATTAACTTTTAGTCTCTTTTTGAAAATCTATTTGCGACTTATACGTTTGTAACCTGGTGAGAGATCCACTAAGATCCATGTGTTATTCCCCATTATGGAACCCATTTCCTCATCTATGGCTTCTATACAAAATGTTGAATCTTGTGACTTTATTGCTTCTTCAAATATCACAGGATTAACTTCTATATTATGATGAAATTTAATGACTTTCCTTATCTTTTTTCTTGTTCCTTTAATAAGAAACATGTAAAATTTTGGACCATGTGTTTTTGCTTTTCTAGCTCTTTTACTTCTTTTAATTTCAATGTTTTCTTCCACCTAGTCTTCTTGCAAGTTGTCTTTTATTCTTTATTTTGAACTTTCAACAAGTGTTTCTTTAGGTCTAGGAATTGAATTAAATCTACTTTCTTTGATGATAACATCTCTTGATTCAATTATGATATTGACATTAATTGAATCATTTGGTTCAATGACCATGAACTAGTATTCCTTACTATTTTCTACATGCCCCAAAAAAATACATTCAATTCCTTTTTCACCTAACTTTTTCCTTTTGGGTTCAAGTGCCCTTATAATTGCTCTACAACCCCAAACTCTTAGATACTTAAGGTTTGGTTTTCTTTTCTTCCAAAGTTCATATGGAATAGCTTGGCTCTTTTTAGTAGGCACCTTGTTCAATATATGGCATGCTATTAGCAATGCCTCGCCCCAAAAACCTTGACTTAATTTGGAATTTGATAGCATGGCATTCACCATTTCAGTTAGAATTCTATTCTTATTTCTACCACACCCATTTGTTAAGGTTCGTATGGGATTGTTATTTCATAGATTATTCCAATGGATTCAAAGTAAGATGGATCATAATATTCTCCACCTTTATCAGTTCTTAGACATTTGATAAATGTCTCACTTTGCAACTCTACTTCTACTTTATAAACTTTGAACTTTTCTATTGCTTCATCTTTATTATTTAACAAGTAAATATAACAAAATTTTAAATGATCATCAATAAAAATAACATAATATTTCTTTCCACCAATAATAGGATACTATGCATGTTACAAACATCACTATGCACAGGCTCAAGCAATTTAGAAACTCTTTCAATCTTAGGAAAAAGAATTCTAGTAATCATAATAAGCATACATGTCCTACATTGTGTTTCATTTTTAGGCAAGATAGGAATTAATTCTAATTTAGACATCTCATGCATCTTCCTAAAATTAACATATCCTAATCTATAATGCCATAAATTAAATGAGTCAAGAATATAAACAGAAACAACATCCTTATTATTATTATTATTATTATTATTATTATTATTATTATTATTATTAATGTTCATCTTGAACATACCCTCACAAGCAAAGCCTTTTCCTACAAAAATCCCACCCTTGGACAGAATAAATTTGTTTGCCTCAAATATAAGTTTAAAACCAAATTTGTTTAACAAACTAGCTAAAACTAGATTTTTCCTAATATCCAGCACATAGTACACATCAATGACAGTAAGAACTTTTCCAAAGTGAACTCCAGGTCCATGGTTCTTTTGCCTTTCACTTGTACTGCTATTAAATTTTCCAAATACAACACACTTCCTTCCATTTTTGGCTTTAAAGTCTTGAATGGACTTTTGTCCTTGCAAATATGCTTTGTAGCACCATAATCTATCCACCAAGCAATGCTATCTTCCATGAGATTAATTTCAAAAATCATAGCAATAAATTTGTCATTTGATGATGCTGGTGCATTCCTTTTCTTCTTATCAAAATAACACTCCTTTTTGAAGTGTTTAATTTTTCCACAATGGAAACATGCACCCTTTTGCTTCTTAAATTTTTGGTTTGCTTGACAAAGTATTCGCTCTTCTTGAAAGGTTTATTGGGCTTGCTTGAAGCTCCTTCCTCTAATAGATGCACATCCAAGACTTGCACTTTCTACTCCTTTTCATTTTCTACTCTATATTGCGCTTCAACTCTCAAATAGCTAGCAAGATCTTCAAGAGAAATATCTTCCTTTTTATGTTTCTATGTTCTCTTGTTGTCTTTCCATGCATGAGGAAGTTTATCAATTATTGAAGACACAATTATGGATTTATCCATCTTCATATCATATTGCTTGAAACTATTCAGTAACATTTCAATTTCTCTCAATTGCTCCATGACTAATTTATTATCAATCATTTTATAATTATTCCATCTAGTCACCAAAAACCTTTTACTGGTTGCATCTTCATTCATATATCTTGCTTCTAACTTATCTCACAATTCTTTTGTAGTAGACTCATGAACACAGGTATCAAAAAGAGAATCAGACATACCATTCAAGATGCAACGCCTACAAACATAATCATCATTCTCCCACTTTTTCCTTTGCCTTGTTTCTTGCAAAGTTTCATTCTCATTTCCTCTGGTCGAGCATCAATGAGAACATAAATGATATTAAGAGTTGTGAGAAGGATGTGCATCTTGCATTGCCATCAAATAAAATTGCCCCCATCAAAGTGATTCAACTTTTGAAAATCAATAGTCATCATCTCACGCAAAATTGCAACCATGATTGCAAAACAAATTAGCTTAAAGATTGTTAAATAAACAAGGTAGAAAATCTGCAAAAAGGTTTCAAGGCATGCTGCAAATGTCACTTTCGTTTAGGCTAATCTCGCCTCCACTAGATCTGATATGTAAAAGGAAGTAATTCAAAATGCTGTAGAATACAATGAAGTGCATTGTTGATCTTGCCTTTGCACTGGCAAGATCAACCACTAAACCACCCCTTGGAAAGCAATAAAAGTATAATTTTTGTACATGGATTTCTACAACAATCGTAATACAAAAAAGCACTATTTTATTTAGATAATAATAGAGATTTTTCTGTGTTCAAGAGACAAAGAAGATGATGAGATAACTTTATTTTATAAGGGCAAAATATTTGTCGAGAACAAACGTTCCTTTTTAGTTTATTAACTGAAAATTTTTGAATTTTGGACGTTTATTTGTTTGAAACTTTTCCAAAGGTTATTTAGTTTGATTTGAATTTCAACTCAATTGTTTCCTTAGCTTCCAAAGTTATCCACATCCTATACTACTTTGAAAACTCTTCAATAGCATGCAAAAACTAACTAAATCGATTATACTTATATTATATTTTTGATAATTGAATTGGATAGGTGTAAAAAGGTGTGTCAAACAAAAATGTATACAAATCATTTTCCTTCAACATAAATATTAAATTTAAATATCAACCATTATCACAAATACTACATATTGTCTTAACCTCTTATTTAGACAAAAAATTACAAAACTTACTACTACCATTAGTTAATGTCATTAAGTTTGTAACGAAAATGTCAACTGAAATTTTAGGGGATTTAATAAAAAAAATTTACAAAATTTTTTTAATTTTCATTGAACTAAAATTAATTTTTACTAAATTTTAAATTCTCTAAATATTTTAACTCTTTTTTTGGAAAAATGTTTAAGAAATTCTTTTTCTTTCTTTTTTTTTTTTGCATATAAAGGTTTGTATATATGTTATGGGTTTCAATCCTATAATTTGAAATGAATTTTTATTTTATATATTTTAATATATTTTGTAAAGTAGTAATTTAAATATAAATAAATTATAAT
>BPVZ01000022.1:2686237-2716594 GCA_020521535.1 Rubroshorea leprosula | reverse complement strand
GCTAATTTTATTTAATTTAAAAATATGATGAGAAATTTTTTTATTTTTAATGTATAGAATTTTATTTTATTAATCTCTAAAAAGTATAGAGATAAATATAACCTTTATTGCCCTAATTGGCAAAAAAAAAAGTAATTGTAAATCATTAAGGTACCTGTGCTCTTAAAACACAAATTAAGAAAGTATTAATTGTATTTTTTTGTAATTAATTCATATAAAAAAATAAAAATTGATTTTAAATTTATCAATTACTCAATTAAAATCATCTAAGTGATATTGATATTAAAAATAATATTTTTTATATTTTTTTATAAAATTTTATTATAAAATAATGTATTTAATACATTTTAATCTCTTCTTGAAGGCACAGGTAAATAAATCCACTATTAAAATTGAGTTGCTAACTTGCCATGGTAATATGAGCTAAGCTCCACGTGCCTTTAGCTCTGCCCCAAATGAAAGTTTAGAGATGAAGGTCTTGAAGCCACCAAATCATATATCCTTACCAGGCCGCTTTTTCTGGATCCTGACCCAACAAGCTAACTAGGCCTATGATCCAATTGCACTCGTTTAGTTTGTTCCCCCAACCCATTACTCAAGGTTGTCATTAGTCAGGAAGGCCTTCTTCTTTCTTTGAATATAGTTCACATTGGGCCTCAAGTTCTCAGGCCACCGTTCCCAAACCTTTAATCCATACCATTTTTATCTCTCTCTCTCTCTTTGAATTTCATAAAATAAAAGAATAATCATAATTGGGATGATAAAAATGAGACGAAAACAGAGGATGAGCATGATATAACAGCCATCTCAGCAAAGTATTACCTTAAAGAGGATCCCACAAGACAGACAAAATAATAATGTGGCAAGTCATATCATTGGTTCTGTAATATCGCCTTGTATATTCGTCTTCCATATCATCACCCAAAATAAAATCTTATCCATGACTCAGATTTTTGTTCTCCAACCAACCAGTATGCTAACTCAAGAACAAAATAGCTGCTGTAAAACTTGCGTGGCCAAAATGCACCCTTTTCAATAGTGACAAATTTGTTCATATCAAATGCCCTTTTCATGATTAAAAAAAAAAGAAAGTAAAACTTTGCATTGGAACCAAACACAAAAAATCGACCGCTACACTCCATGGCAACCAACAAATCCCCCTTCAACAAAACTTGTCCTTTCTTCCAAACTTACCATAAAAAATGTGTTCAATTTGCACGCAATGAACAAGTCTTACTTACCCTTCTACCGGTACATATAACTTATGTCCTTCTCGCTAGTTCTTTTTCTTCTCCTAATATTTATATTAGCAAACGAAGACAGAGGATAATCAAACACGAACAAATAATTTTCTTAAATTAGTAAAAAGAGGATCAAAATCAACCTCGTATGTTCGCCTTCTTAAAAAAAAATTTAAGAATGCTGTAGAGGCATGCAAATGGTAATCTGCCATGTATGATATTCTATGGTAAAGTTCATGTTCTAGAGGATAAGAGATATGAGGAGTTAATTTGTACAACCTAAATAATATGAATTCGTCGTCTTCCCCCGACTATACGATTACTTCTCCTTTCATAATCACACTACACTGCCAAAGGAAAAGACAACAAAAAGGAAGAAACAAGATTTGTTGTGGATTGATTAACCCTTTACTCGTGTTCGACATGCTGGCACGTAATTATGTAGCAGAATCTTACGTATTATATCGCTTAATTATTCAAAAGAAACCAAAAACTCCCAACTCAACATGGATCATGCCATCTATTCTGACAAAACCTAATTAAATAAGAAAACCGATGCATCTACACTCTTATCTTATAATTAATGAAGTCTTGCAATTTTAAGTAATGGAAATTGTAATTTTGTTCTTTTCTTTTGATAAAAGGCGTGAACTTAAATGCATTAATATTTAATATATATGATTATTATGAATTTTTTTTTAATTTTTTGTTGGATAATAAAAAATAATTTTTTTTCATTCTTTAACTCATTTTATTTCTATATTATACGATTAAAATTCAAATTTTTACTTTTGTTAAAAAAATTATCATTAAATTATTTAAATTTATTAAGAATTATTATGAAACTTTATCATATGTAAATTTGCTTTCGCATAATTATTTACACTTTTGTTCGTTGCTTTGGCCTTTATTAAAAAATGATTGCATTTTGTCGCGTTCGATAAAAATAACAAAAGACAGATATATTTGTATGAATATGAGCAGCAAGCACAAAGAATTGGTGTAGCCCTAGAGCTACAGACGATAAAGCTAGCAAAAAGATAAATTTAATTAATTAAGGGCATGATAACTTTGGACATATTATTAAACTAAGTAGTGTGGGGAAACCATTGGTTTTGTTGTTTCTCGATTTATTTATGAATTAATATTTGGGGAATTACAGTTACGTACCCTATATAGTTTAGGGAGTAAGTACACTTAATCCCTCAAATTAAAAGAAAGTAGACTTACTTCGTATGTAATTTGAAAATAGGGCACTTAGCTCTAGACATTTAAATATTCAGAGTAAAAAGTAAAAGACACCCTTGATTATAATTAAAAAAAAAAAAGAGAAATAATAAACAATACATTCAAATATCTTACTTTATATATTTAATTACTTAGGAGTTAACTGTACTTTAATTTACTGTATCTTAATTTTCACAGGAGGGTAAGTACAATTTACCATTAATTTCTTTTATCCTTTTACCTTCGCATCAACATTTAATTTCTTAAAGCATATGAGGGCATGTGCAATTCACCCTTAATTTCTTTTGTCTTTTACCCTCACATCAACATTTGGATTATTGTCTTTCTTTTTTTTTTTCTTTTCTTTTCTTTTCTTTTCTTTTGAAAGGCAATTTTGGATTATTATCTACTTTTACCTTGTCAATAGCATATCTTCTCGGCATTGTTAAAAAGACAAAAAACAAAAAACAAAACAAAAAAGGAACCTTGTCAATAGCAATGGCTTGATAATGACACAATTACCAAAAAAATCGAGCAAACTTTGTCCTTATTTCATATGCAATCCAAACAAATTGAAAATTGAAAAGAAAATAAATTACTTTCGCTTGAAAGAATCACCAGCTGGTGAAGCAGAACTGGATCACACAGAGACCTCATGTGTGCATATGCATTGGTGGGGAAATACTTACCAAATCTACCATGATTGAAATTGATTGCATATGCACGAGAGAGGATATGTTCTAATTAGAACATGCAATTTCACATGTGGGAAAGATCTTCTCCATGGTGCACAAAATCTTTGTTAATATTGTTTAATCAAATCATTTACTGATATGTAGCCACCGATCGAATCAGAATTGGGTAATAACCCTGACAAAAATCTGTCCTCGTTTAATCCAACCGCTTAAATGTACAGTGACATGAACTTATATAATCCTATAATAACCCTGATATTCAAATGCCAAAACTTTAATCATTATACAGCAATCCAATCCAAAGAGTTATGTAATTATACCAACATTATTTTTCAATGTTTCATTTAAAACAGTTAAGCGTACTTAGACGTCAAATGGAGAATAGTATTAGGATTATGACAGCTTTCCTTGTGTTGTAGCTATTTTCCTGACGTTATTATTTGCAAGTTGGGTATTTAATATTGATTGTCTTCTTTGATCATAACCAAAAAATCTAAAAGAACTTTATCCAAAAAATCTTAGAAGAAGCTTACCATAAAAGACTACGTGTGGTGAGCTCATCAGAGCGAACTAGAGATAAACATTAACTGTGACCATAAAGTCAAAAAAGAAGAATCTCAAGAGACTAAGCATGGAAATATAGTAAGGGAGGCCAGGGGTTCAATTAATTGGAGTATTTTAAGAGGGCCTTAGCCCTTAGGTGTGTAGGACAGATCATATAAGGTGGAATTAGTTAACTACTAAGATGTTTTCATCGTAACAAGGGGAAGAATGGAAGAAAACAAAGAATAGTACAGAGATGGGTGGGGAAGGTGGGAATCCTGGCAAGAAATCCTTAGAAATGTCGTTTTGTGAAGGGAGAGTAGTACTGGTGTGGCGTTTTGGGATTAGATTTAGGAGAGGGTAGCACCACAACAAACAACAAATTGTTCCACGTGATGCGGGCCTTTTGGAAGTGAGTACGGGAATGGGACTGTCATTGTCCTTACTTGTGGCGGCTGTGTCTCAACAAATAGCCAAGAAATGACCCACCACTTCTTTTTATTTCTTTTTTTTTTTCCTCTAATTTTCTCTCATCGAAGGATGCTTCAATGCCTTCATTTGAAGCTAATTAATGAAATCCTTAAAAATAAAGATGTTTTGAATGCATGTTAATTCATGCAAATTTAAGTGAGGAGAGAATTAGTTTGTTTTTCCTTACTTGTGAATATTTATTTAATTCACTTATTATACTTAAGTTATATGATAGATTTTATTTTATTAAAAAAATATTTTATAATTTAAACTGTATTAAATTATAAAATAATAAATATCAAATAAGTAAGGCCTATCTTATTGTTAGAATGAACCCCATTAATTTAATAGCTAATATTTTTCAATTTAATGCAATTCAAAATTGTAAAACACCTAAATGGTTCCCCTATTAATTAGATATTTCCTCTATTTCAAAATATAAATCATCAAACTTTCTTGATGTAACTTTAAATAATACATTTTTTAGTATAAGATTGATAATTGAAATTTTCTTTTTTTTAATATGTAATTTTTGTTGAATATTTTTATTTAATTAAAAATTTTAATTATCATTCATATACTATAAGAAAATGACAAAAATACCTAAAAAAAGTTAAATGACTTATATTTTAAAATTGAGGGAGTATAAAAACTTCATAATGTATTGTGGTTAAAATGATTAGGCATTTAAATGATGAGTTAGAATCAACTTATATATTACATTTATATAAAATCTTACAATTTATTTTTTTTTTCACTTTTAATGGTTATGATTTATTCATTTTTATCATATTTATTTAAAATAATTATCTTTTTTATCTCAAAAAATTATTATAAATCTCAACCATTAAAAGTGAAAAAATAAATAATTAAAATTTTATATAAATATAATATATAAGATTTATGTGTAAATAAATCCTTACTTTTCAATTATTAGTAATTAAGTGACAATAATCAAAGATGATTACATGGGGTGTTGGATCTTACATCAGGGCTCACCTAAACCAATAAGCTTCACTGATATGAAAGGGTTGGACCTACATGGGCAGGAGCTGAGGCCACCAGAAAAATCCAACGGAGAGATGACCCACCCATTCCATGATTCAGACTGCTAGAATCCACCAAGGATCAATGGAGCTAGCTTTCACTGTAATCGTAATGCATATTTTATTCTCTGTTTTTCTTTTTATATCTGAAGATTTGGAAGCTTGTGCAAACTTGCTACCTTGTCCTGGCCTTTGTCGTCCTTAGATGCTGCAACATTCTTCCCATGATTTATTAATCGTAATCTATTCACTTAATTATTACAAATTTGACTCTTAATCCATAAAGTTATTGGTTAGATACATAGAAACATCAGATTCTCTAACCCTCTGGCCGAAGATCTGTGCTCTGCCATATATGACAAATACAAGCCTAATAGTTAAGGATTTGGAAGTTTTACAGTGAAAATAAATATTACTAATTGTAATATAAATATAATTTGCTTGAACGCAATAATCTTCTTCCTCTTGAAAGTACGTATTAAAGGTCTTAAACTGAAGTTTCCTTAAAAATATATATATTCATTGAGTAACATAGCATGCATGAGGTAATAATTTGCTTCTTATAGTATTTTTATTTATTCTCTTACAGAGCATGTTTAACGGCAAAACTAGAAATAGATCAAATGTAGAATTTCTTTTCTTTTCATCAATTCTACGCTTTTTTTTTCCTCCTTCTTAAGAGATTTTGGGCAAAATCTTTAATTACAACCTTACTTGAACAGGATCTGTTCCATAGGTTCGTAAACATCCTTAAGTTCAAAGGTAAGGTCTATTTTTTTTTTTTTTGGTAAATAAAGGTAAGGTCTTTAGTCTCTGTTTTTTTAACCAAAATCTTGACGTCGGCTTCTTTATTTTTGATAAATTTCTCAAGAGTCATGGTGGGGCCGATGCCCAACCATGGTTCAATGTGTTTCCCCCACATCACTTGTACTACATATGTGTCTAATCTTCAAAGCAACATTCATTTTGGCTTTCCACCAAAAAAAAAAAAACAGTCATTTTGGCTACTTGATTCTATTTTCAACATTGTACGAATTCTCCACTTAAATTTTGGAGTTAAATAATGAAATTTATGATATTAAATTAATGAATATACATAATTAATGTTAAAAGTCAATCATAATTAATGTCACTTAAAATTATAATATTTTATTATCAAAAACATTGTGCCACAATCATTTCCCCTTAGATTTTAGAGAACTTATGTCAAAAACTAGTGGGATGCATTTATTAATGTGTTAAGCGAAAGATCCCATATTACTCCGTCTAGAGAAACATGTGAACTTTGTATAGAATAGATATCTAGACCTCTTACAACTATGCACCTACCCTAATTAATTTTAAGTTGAATGTGATATAACAATACTTATCAAACAAAATAATTAAGAAATAATTTTTTTATATTATTTTTTTTATAATTTTATTTATTATTTAAATAATTAATTTTTTTATTCATTTAAAACATATAATATTAAAGATATTTACTCATTTAATTATATATGAAAATTATATAAAAAAATAATATTAAAAAATTATTCATTTATAATCACCAATCAAGCTAATTAATTTTAAGTTAAACACTCCATAATAATAATTTTTTGATACATAAGGATTAAAAATTAAATTCTAGATTATGACTAAAAGGATAAGTAAACTCTACTACTAGATTATATATTCTAATGTAACTCTATGACATCATTTACAATAGAACACTTACAAGCTCACATGTGGATTCAAAAAGGAAAAATTGCATAATTATATGTCCATTAGATTTTTCTTGATTATTTAGTGAAGACTTAATTTTAAATCTTATAAATGTAAAAATACTCTAACAAAATTTATTATAAGTGAAATAAAATTTTTTTATAATGCCTATAATACTCTTTTTATTATATAATTGTTAAAATATTAAATTTTTATTAATATTAATTAAATAAATAACTATATAATTAAAATATGACAATTAAAATTCTCTCATTTTTTAGTGCCTTTTTCAACATTAGAGATAAATTTATTTTATTCAATTTCAAATTACATGATATTTTAGAATTAATTTTTTTGTTTGATTAATTTAGTTAAAATTTTAATTAACTGAAAATTTTCATTTTAATTCACGACTAAAGATAAAAAGATTTTTTTACTTAAAAAGATTAAAAGAATTTAGTTGATTGAATGAACTGTATTAATAAAAAAATCAAAATTTTGGTAATTAAAAATTAAATTTTTGAATTACATGGAATTATTAAAATAAAAATCACAAAACAAAGTTATAAAGGATAAGAGAGGGGAGTTTTACTTATTATTCTTTTTAATTTTAATGTTTATTTAATTAAAATTAATAAGTAATTAGAATTTTAATTATTTGTCAAAAAATGATATTTAGACCTTTCAAAAAATATTAATACACTTATGAAGAATTTAATTAGAGAAATTTTACTTGTATAAAATTTAAAATTCAGGCTTCACTTAATTTAAAAGGAAATTTTGATACACCCACTTTAAAGCAATTTTCCCATTCAAAAACATTTCATCTTCCATCCTTACCAACAATCTTGACATAATTAACTCATTTGCCAGCTTGGAGTTGAGTATTTTTTTGGCATATGAACAGTGAATGCTCCTCTGTTTTCCTAATATTATGAATTTGTACTTTGTCGTCAAATCTTAAATCTAATCAGAGTGACCGTGCAACACAACATAAAATAACATCTCCAAGAAATTAAACAAGCTCTTAAACTCTAAATATATGCAAAATATGGTATTCCATACTCCTATATTACCACTAAAAATACAAAAGTTTTTGGCTGATTTCCTAATGATCTTTATTGGTTTCCTTATATCCCTAGTCCTACTTTGTTTTCAGCAGACCCCATGAACACAAAAGCATGGCTTTTCCTCTAACTCTGCACTCTTGTCTTCCTTTTTAACTCTTACGCAAAATCCCAAATTTTGAATTTAGTCTTTTTAGCCCTCCTCCCATCTTGTCATTTTCTTTGGCAGAGATCAGGCCGTGGGACGATATGCGGTTTTGATTGATACATGGACTGATTGAATTTCAGCACACAGCAGCTTCAGCTGTTTCTCTGTTGAACCCAGTTTGAGAAAGCTTGGAGAGTGTTCATGTCAGCTCTGTAATGTTTCTGTGTGAACTCAAGCAGCATAGGCCATGTAAAATCTGGGTATATTCTGGGGTTCATTGTGTCCACCAGTTCAGTTGGTGGGGTTATCACTTTATCCCCCTTTGGACACAGAAAAAATGCCAGAGATTTTCTTGGAATTTGGCTGTTCACCACAGCCCTGTGCAAGCAACTCTTGTATCTCCCATTCGAAAGTGCCTAAAAACATCAATTAAGCCAACAACAATCATAAGCCTTTGAAAAATCCCACATCTAGTAAGAAATTTATTGTGACTGTATGTAAAAATAAGTTTGGTAGCAAATACCAATCAATTCTACAGTTTTTAGTGAGGAAAAAGGGTCATGTTATTACCATGAAAGTGTCGCCAATGTTGACAACGAAGGCTTCGAAATTGGGGCTAATTGAGCGCCATTCATTGTCAACGAACACTTGAAGACCACCCACATGGCCTTGGTGAAGAATGGTTAATGACGTAGGGTCACAATGAGGTCCTGTTCCTAAAGTCCAGTCTGGTTTTTGGCATTGTGGATAGTAATTCAGCCTCATTATAGACTCATTTTCCTCAAAGATTTCCCGGAAATGGGTCCCGCCTACTCCGAGACTCATTGCTAACAACTCCATGATCCCTAGGGAAAGCTTGCTCATGGCTTCACAGTAGTCTTGGTAAACCGTCCTGTAGAACAAAAACATGAATTAGGATTTTAGATTTTCTTTTTCGTGTATTTAATAATGGATTATATAACAGATTGCAACACGAGAATAACATTTTTGGCATATACGCACCCGTATTGCTTGAATTCATCTCCCATTGTATTCACGAAATAATCTTGGACAATTCGGGTTGAGGGTGAATACTGGAAAGAAAGTGTCTCCTTCCACGGTAACTTGGACGAGAACCTTCCGGTGAAGCTACTAGCATATCCACAGTGCTCGCCGAGCTTCCTCTGAGCTCGTTGCTTCTCCCCTAGCGGCAATTCAAAGAACTTATCCATGTACTCGTGAGCGGCGATGATGAGCTCTGCATCAACCCCATGATTAACCACGAGAAAGAACCCGTGCTTTTGACATGCCTCACATATTAGCCTTGAGGCTTTCCTTGCGGCAACACAGTCACCGGAAAGGAAGCCTCCCAAGTCCACAAGTGGCACTTGGAGCTCCGGTGGATTCACAGAAGGCTTCTCATCATCAGGCCATATGAACTGGTCGGGAATGTCGTCTTGATAACTAAGCACCGAGGCATCAAAAACCGGCGGTTTTTGGTCGTCTTTCCGGTCATGTTGATTCATGGAGGAAGGTATGGTTTTGATGCAATCAACCGCCATTGCACGAAATGTAATATCTAAAGCTCTAAAAGATCAAAGCTATATATATATATGAAATTTTTCTTTGGGAATTTGAGGCTAAATTTGAGAGGAGTGATGAGAGAAAAGTCAAAGGCCGCTCTCACTGGGGAAATCGGTGAACAAAATTTGGAATCTTATATTGTCGCTCCTGAATTATTTTTGTTTGCAGAAAAGGGCTTTTAGAATACGAAATTTACAGGGGTTGGGTCTTGAGAATGGGAAATTACACAATCTCTGCTAGGAGTTACAGGAAGGAATTGTCTTTTACATGGTATGCCAGTAAAGCGTTTCCCAATGGTGTTTTGGCTTTTTATTGGTTTGAGGGATATACTAAGGTCACCTGCTTAGGCCTCAGACCCATAACTCACTGCATCTCAGGGAGCAACCCTAGCTGAGAATTATTGGGAGATTTTGATGCACTTGAAAACAAATTATTTTTCAATGTGAACTTAAATTTTGAAAATCACATGAATCTCAACTTACAGTTACAGATTTGTCAAGTCAACGAGGACTTTTGGAATACTGTGTAAATTTTTGATGTACGGGGTTATTGAAAAGATTGCACATTTCAATACAGGGGGTAAAAGGAAAAGACAGAGAAATAGTTGTGTTGGAAGAGGCAACGATCTTTGGTTGAGACAAAATGACAGAAACTAGAGGCTCAGGGCAGCAGGAGAAGAAATAAAGAAATGGAGGGATTGATGGCTAATTTGATGCGGGTAGATAGGGGTTACTGATGCATATATAGAGGCTGGGATTGAGCTGGGGGTTAGGCATGTCTTTTCCAAACTTTCGACATCATTTGAAAAAAAAAATTCACTAGGGGAAAAGCAGAGACAAAAAGGAGAAAACATGTTTTACAATCTGATATTAAAGATCTTACTTACGAAATAACTTTGATTTTGTTCGAGTTATCCACTATTGCTGTGTAAAAGCTAAAGATTCTCAACTTTAGCACTAGCTTGCTGTAAGTTTCAACAACTTCCATGCTAGCGCCACAATTTTAGACTTCACAAATTTGTTGGGTCGAATTAGGTTGGGTTGTCGATCGCGGATCAAACATGTTTGTGGTCAAAAAGTCTTACACATGATTCATTTTAAATAAATAAGTGCAGTTAGGTTGATGAATTAAGTCAACTTTTAACAATTATTTGCATGACTAATTGAACTCATGAAGTTGTAATCCAATCCGTTTGATCTGTAGGTAATTAAAGCAAATCAGATCAAAACAGGTCACGGTTTAAAAGTCTAACCCATTTCCCGTTTCTCCCCTGCCCCCACTTGTTTACATGCCGACTTTAATCGACTTGGCAGACTTTTTGCATTTTAACCACATGAAAAAATGATGATCCTTGAATTTTAGCTTTGTGAAATCACTGACATGGGTTGAAAGTTTTTTTGCTAAAAATTTTGTCAAAATATAAAAATTCTCCATTAGTTCATTAGGATTTGGACTACAAAAAATGAACCATATAATTAGTGGGATTTTATAGAATTAGGAGTTAATCCTATTAATTAATAAATTATAGAGTTTACAATTTATACAAAACAGATTGCAAAACATCATTCTTCTCTATTATATAACAATCAAATTATTTTCTACCACATTCCAATCCTCCAAGCAAGACCATGAATGGTGTGTGTACATCGTACCAAAAGCTACATAACAAGCTACAACAGAAAGGACAAAATAGATGTCGCAAATTGCAGACACTATTTTCTTCATCTCTAGCAACTTGCAACACACTACCTCATCTACAAAAGAAGATACAGAGGGCAAGTAGGCTCTGACCCATCTTCGGTTTTAATTTTTAAGAACAGAGCTATGCAATCTTATCAACTTTTTATTCTATATATTTTTTTAAAATAATTTGTCCTATTCATATAAAAAATTATAATAAATCTTTATAATTTATAATAAAAAAATTCAAAATTTTATATAAAAATTATGTGTAGATTAATCTTAACTTACACAAGTTAAGTGTAGGTCTATATAGACACACAAGTCAACGTCAATGAGGTTTTAATTAATAGTTTAAAGTTTAAACTTCCACTTCCTACTCCTTCTAATGGAAGAATCTGGAAGAGCGCACCATAGACATTGAATTTGTCAAGGTTGACTCTAACTAGTGTATTGGACTTCAGGCCTGGATCTTGTCCTGAGATCACCCACAAAGCCTCGGGTTGGTAATATAGGAAAAATATTTTGATACTTAAATCAATAATAATTTATAAATTTAAAAAAAAAAATTCTCAACTAAAGAATAAGAGAGAGAATAATTACAATAAATGATTAATTGTAAGGAATATAACTCCATTGATGACACCTTTACTCATGTCATTACCTCATTTGCTCTCGTCTCTATTTTATGCATGGCACTTTTATGAAGGCCTATGCTTGTGCTTACTTTGAGTTTGGAACTTGGGGCCCTTTACATGGTATTAGATCACTATCTCAATAATTACCAAAGTAAAAATATCTTATTTGCAAACGAATTAAAAATGTTGTTTATAAATACCCTTTTGTTCTATAAATACGTTTTAGTAGTTTTTCATTTTGCTCAAAAATGCGAAACCAAGGAGTTCTAATGATATCTAATACATCAATTCAATGTAATCCTTTCCTGGTGAAAAGGAATGCATTAACGAAACAGAGAGAGTTCTTTACAAACCTACACAAAGCATAGTTGACTTGCATA
Source organism: Rubroshorea leprosula (assembly GCA_020521535.1). Lineage (NCBI taxonomy): Eukaryota > Viridiplantae > Streptophyta > Magnoliopsida > Malvales > Dipterocarpaceae > Rubroshorea > Rubroshorea leprosula. Next base: position 2,704,191 of record BPVZ01000022.1, on the reverse strand, counting down.
GGTACATGCAAAATGAGGCACCGAAGACTTTTTTCCCACTAAAAGCATGATTCTCACAAAATATCTCATTAGCGGAAAGACCTATATGAATTAAATATTGACAATCGGAGACAACATTTTGGTCATGTTAGATAGTTTGGTATAGCTATTTTTTGGGTCAAATTATAAAATAGGCAAAATTTTAATAAATTCTTTTAGAAAACTAGGAATAGTTAAGCTTTAATGTTAATAATTTTCTATTAGGTCAAACCTTCTATTTGCACCCTAAACATTATTGTTTTTATAGTTAACATTTTTTAAAATTTTTACTTCTAATTAATTACTTTCATAATTTAAAACTCGTAAAAAATTTAAAGTTAACAATCTAATCATGCACAAGTCAAGGTGTAAATAAGGAGTTTAGTTGCTAATTTTTTAGTTTTTTTTTTTTATAGATTTCAAATTCTAGAAGATATTGACTAGAAGTAAAAAAATTTGGAGGGTGTTGATTACAGAAAACAATAATATCTAGAGTATAAATAAGGGATTTAATATTTCTATTAAATTTAGAGATAAATAAAGAATGTGTATTTATTCTATTTTTTAAGAAATAGTTATTCCTTACTTAATTATTTTTTAATATAAAAGAAAAACTAGATATTAAAACTTAAATATTTTTAGTTTCTTATAGAAATTTTTTAATTTTAATTTATTTTTATAATTTATCAAAAAATAGTCATTACCATCAACCAAACAAGTAAACAATAAAACAAAGATCAATTTAGAGCCCGTTGCTAGAGCTTTTTGTGTTAGAGGGAAATATTTCCCAGCAGTACTTTTCCTCTTTCTTTTTTCTATTTTACGTTTAGAAACTATTAGAAAGAAATATTATTTTTCAACTGTTAGAGTGCTTATAAATAAGTTTTAAAAAGTTGTGAGAATTAAATTTTAAAAAATTACTTGTGAGTACTTTAATGTTGACACCTCAGACCACAAGGCTTTCCCTCCAAGCTCCCAAAATCTCAGCTCACTCCATGAGTCACCATGGATCCTGACTAGGGTGGGCAAAAATCCACCCGACTCGTTAATTCGACTCTAACTCAACTTGTAGAAATAGGTTAAGCTCTATGCATCTCAACTTGTAATTTATAGATAACTCGTAATATCAATCCGTATGAGTTACGGGTCAGATTAGGGTCAAACAGCAAGTTAGTAGGTTGATTCATTTGTTTTATTTTTTTATTTTTTTAAAAAAATATTATACTTATTATTATTAATTAATTTTCTTATTAGTAGCTCTCTCCATTAATTCATACTCTTCAATATCGTTTCCATTACTCAAATGGTTTTGAACTTATTTTGAGTGTTTACTCATCATAATTTCTTCTTCTTTCTCTAGAAATTATGTGAGTTTGATCTAATTAAAAAGTATCATGAATTAAATGATAATACAATTAAAAATATTAAAGATGTGATGCTAGGATATAAACATAATAATTTAGTGAAAGATGTTCTTGGAAGAGCAATTTTATCATTAAAAAAAAAAGGTTTAAACTCCTTGATAATGTTTTAAAATGATTGTAAAATTAAAAATTTATTTTCTAAGAAATTTAAATATTTTAAGTTTAATTGTTATTCAACTTACTGTTATTTATAACTTTATGATTTTTCTTGATTTAAATGTTTATGGTTAAGACTATAAAATGCTTAGTGTTAATCAATTACAATATTTTAATTAAATTTAGATATATATATATAATTTTATTTGTATATAATAAAATTGATAAAAATAATTATAAAAAATAAAAATAAGGTCATAGGTTAACTCGCAACTCACTAGGGTCAAATTAGGGTTGGACTTTTCCAACCCACAACCCATTTATAACTCAACCCATATAACCCGTCATCTAAGTTTACCCAATCCGAACCCGACTCAAGCCACCTATTTGCCAAGCCTAATCCTTACTTACTTCCCTAGCTAGGTCCAGGCAAACATATTGTAGATTTTTTAATTTCTTGTCCAATTTATTCACATACTTATTTTCTTATCATATCTTGTCCCGTCCTATCCTAAATTTTAAAATTTGTCCCTATGATTTTATCTTTATTACCTTTTCTATCTTAAAATAATTGATACTTTTTTGTTCAAATTAATAATTTAAAAATAATTTAGTAGTATGTGTTTACCTATACTCTTAAAAAATAAATAAAAGATAAAGAAAAAAATTTTGCGGTAGAATAAATAATTAAATTAATTAGATAAGAATATAGTTAAAGTAAAAAATATATATTTGTCTATAATTTAATGTAGAAAAAACGACAATTATTTAAGACAAAGTGAGCAATTAATAAACCACACTATTTTTTTAACCTTAGTGGTTGAATTTTCTGGTAAGTATTGTAAATCAAATTCAAGATTAAAGTCTTGGATTTGACACTCCAAAAATAATAATAATAATAATATTTTTAAAGGCAACATGCCAATGTAAAGGTATGCTTCTAAGATCACATATTAAAGATTAATCTTGATATATGTAAAAATTGTCTAAAGATACTTTAATCATAAATTTAAAGAAAAAATTAAAAAGAAAATGTTTTGACTATGCAATATAATAAAAATAGTAACCACAACGTCAATGATCATATGTATACATACCACATACATTATCTTGTCCTTTGAATATTTGAGATTTTTTCCCCTTTTTTTCAAAACAGTAAGGAGAAAATTATATTAATTCAAGGGACCGTATCAACCATAAATTGAAAGATTTGGTTTGAACGGAAAAATAAGATAAAGATCAAGATACACAAAATGTAAAGATAAGGAGATTTTTTGTTTCATGTTTTACCCCCTTTGGAAGGTGGGATGGAACAATGAGAGTTTTAGTGAGAAAGAAATTGCAATAGAAACCCAAAAATTGCTTCCATGGAGAAAAAGAGAACAAACATAAACAAACTGATCAAAAGTTATTTCAAACCAAAAATCATTCATTTTCCTTGCACGCACCGACAGCATCTTGTGAGCAAGATTGATCATTCACAATAACGCCCAATAACATTGAAATTGTTGATTAGCATTTGATTCCTTACAAAATGGTCACGATTATTTTACCATCATTTTACCTACCATATCTTGTACAAATTGGGTGTAAATCTATATATATATATAGATGCACACAGGTTTCTGTCAATGGGATTTTAATTAATAGTTTAAACTTCCACTTGCTACTCCTAACGGTAGAATTTGGAAGAGTGCACCACAGATAATGAATTTGTCGAGGTTGACTTTAACTAGGACTTCAGGTTTGCATCGTATCGTGAGGTCACTTGTAAAGTCTCAGGTTGGTGCTTTCAGGAAAATATTCCAGCGCCCAAATCAGTGATAATTTATGAATTTTAAATAGAAAAGCTTTTATTTAGAGAAAAAGAAAGAAGGTAAGTTTTTAAGACATGCCAAATAGTTAAAATTTTGAGTTTTTATATTAAAAATCTCAAATTTAAATTTTAAAATAAGTGAAAAAGAATTTTAACAGAAAAAAACTATCTCTTATTATATAAGTTATTACCTAATGAACAACAAAAAATAATTACCTTGTGTGATTAATTATGAGATATTTATAACACCATTAATGACACCTTCACACATGCCATCGCCTCATTGTCCTCATTGGCCTCATTGGCTCTCCTCTCTATTTTATGCATTGCACTTTCATGAACGCCCATCCATACCTGTGCATACTTGGTTTGGGCACAAGGCGGCCCTTCTCTTGATATTGTGTAATTATCTCCACAGTTAGCAAGTTAAGTAAAAATATCTTCTTCATTAACGAATTAAGGACATTGTTTTATAAATTTGTTTTTGTGCTTTTTCAGTTCGCTCAAAAATGCTTAACTGAGTTCTAATGATATCTAAAAATATCAGTTCTATGTAATTCTTACCTGGTGAAAAGGAAATGCATTAACGAAATAGATAGATCTAATTACAAACCTACACAGAGCATAGTTGACTTGCATAGTTGCATGCAAAATAAGGCACCGAAGACCCTTTTTCCCACTATAAGCATGATTCTCACGAAATATCTCACCAGCGGAAAGACCTATATCAATTAAATACAGTTTTCTAATACATGTTCTTAATTAAGATACAGATTAAAAATATATTAATTACATTTTTTTATAATTTATTTATATAAAAAAATAAAAATTTACTTCAACATTTATTAAGTACCCAATTAAAATCATCCAAGTAACTTCAATGTTAAAAATAATGTTTGTTTTTATATTTTTTTATAAAATTTTATCATAAAAATATACAATTAATGCACCGACATAAATTAGAAAAATGTATTAAATATTGCTGATTAAAAACAATGTATTGGTCATGTTTGGTTCGTTGCAATATTTATTTCTTAGTTAAACTATAAAAATAAACTAAATTTAATAAACTTTTTGAGAAGTTGAGAATAGTTAAGTTTTAATATTGATAATTTTTATTAAACTAAGAAATGAATGGAGAATATATGTTCATTCCATTTTTTAAGGAATGTTTATTACTTAATTATTTCCTAATATTGACAAAAAATTAGATATTAAGACTTAACAATTTATAGTTTCTAATGAAAGTTTTTTAATTTACCAGAAAATAAACATTATCACCAACCAAACAAGCACTTTAGTAACAATGAAACAAAGATCAGTTTAGAGCCCGTTGCTAAAGTTTTTTTTTTTTTGTGTGTTGGAGGGAAATATTTCCTACAAGTACTTTTTTTCTTTTTTTACATTTAGAAAATTGTGAGAGGAAAATAATGCTTTTTAACATTTAACCTGCTTATAAAAGTTATGAGAATTAAAATTTTAAAAAACCCAACGTAACTCGATATTGAATTAGTCAGAGTTTAATGTAATTATCAATGCTAAAAGATTAATACCATAAAAAAAAATTTTTAAGTTACTTGTGAGTACTTTAATGTTGCCACCTCACACCAGAAGGCATTCCCCTGGGCTCCCAAAATCTCAGCTCACTCCTTGAGTCCCCATGGATCCTAAGTGAGTCCCTCTAGCAAACATATTGTTAGGTTTATTCATATCTTGTCCAATCCGGTCGAATTCAGTCCCATACTTATTTTCTTATTTTTTTATTTTTTTATTATTGTTGCACAATGAGAGGCAACTATCTTTTATCCCTTATCACATCCCACTCGCATGTCATACGATTCGAACTTATGACCTTTTACTTTCAGTGAAAAAGATAACCACTAAATTACTTTTTTTTTATTATATCCTGTTCTATTCTGCATTTAAAATTTCTTTCTATAATTAGGCGTGGGCAAGTGGTTCGTTAACTGAATGATTAATCGAAAATCGATTAAAAAACAACCAAATAGTAAGATGTATTGGTTTTTTTTTCTTTTGGTTTTGATTATAACCAAAAAAAATTTAGTTGGTAATTGGTTAGGGGGTTTTTTTTTTTTTCGGTTTTCCGTCTGGTATCCGGGGCTTCGCCCCGACTAATTCCGATCGACCCATGTCGCGCACCTGGAAATGGTGAGTGAGTTTATCAACGGAGACTGCTGCATACACAAGATCTCGAACTCGAGACCTTATTTAAGCTGGAACAAGTCGCTTACCACTTGATCCAACCCCTCGTTGGTGTTAAAGAGTTTTTGGTTATTATATCCTGTCCTATCTTATCTTGAATTTAAAATTTGTCCATATAATTTTATCTTTATTATTTCCTTATTCAAAATAACTATTACTTTTTAAAAAAGAATTAAGGATTTAAGTTTAATTTATATATTTATCTATATTACCTTTAAACAAATAAAAGATAAAGTGAAATTTTTTGTAATAGGATAAATAATTAAAGTAAATAAATATCTATAGGGTTAAAATAAGGAAAAAAAATTTCTACCTTGAGAAATAAAAAAAAAAAAGATAATTTATTTGTAACAAATTCAAAGTAAAAATATTACAGTCATTCTATAATGAAGTAATTAACAAATTACACTATTTTTTTAATCTTAAGGGTTAAATTTATTGATAAGTACGTACTATAAATCAAGTTTAAGATTAAAGTCTTAAGTTAGCACTCAAGAAAATTCATTTTTTAAATGTATCATGTAGATGTGCAGTGTGCCTTTAAATCACTCACGGATGATTAGTTTCAAGGTATACAAAACCCAGTTAAGGACACCTTAACTATAAATAATAAAAATAAAATAAAAAGAATATATTTTGGCTATGCAATATGATATAAATAGTAACCACAAGGTCTATGGTCATATGTATACATACTACATACATTATCTTGTCCTTTAATTATTAGAGAACTTTTCCATTTTTTGCATAACAGTAAAGAGAAAATACATTAATTCAAGGGACTGTATCAACTATAAATTGAGAGATTTGATTTGAAAGGAAAAATAAGATGAAAATCAAGACACACAAAATGTAAAGATAAGGAGATTTTATGCCTCATGTTTTTGCCCCTATAGAAGGTGGGATGGAACTAACGTGAGTTCTAGGGAGAGAAGAAATTGCAGTAGAAATCCAAAAGTCGCCCATGGAGAAAAAGAGAAGAAACAATAACACACTAATCAAAAGATATTTCAAACCAAAAATCATTCATTTTCCTTGCACGCACCGACAGCATATTGTGAGCAAGATTGATCAATTACAATAATGCCCTAAAAAATTAAATTTGTTAATCAACATTTGATTCCTTATAAATGGTCACGATCATTTTACCGTCATTTTACTTACTGTATCTTACACAATAAAATGTTGAAATAACTTCCTACCATCATTTTACCTACCATGTCTGCATATAATATTACTTGAAATCAAAACCTCTATTTAAGAAACCAAGTTATGCTTAACAAATAGATAATTGGCCACTTATTTTGACTTAATAAGTGAGACAATGGCCTGTTCATGAATAACAAAGTCACAAATGCTCTAGTACAGAATTTGTTGATATGCCACTAGCAAAAAAAAGAAGGTTTGACATATCACTAGCTTAAAAAAGAAGGTATCAATGTGCATTTTGACTACTAGTCTAGTACATTCTGACTTTTGGCAAAAAATTAGAGCATTCTGACTTAAACAAAATTTTCTTTGTCACTCATGCTTACACTTTTCTTCCCTCTCATATTGGTGCTCACCCATTACCAAAGAATAAAGAAAAAAAATCAGATACTGAATCGAGAGCTCTTAGACTTCAAACTTTCCTTAAAAAAAATCAACACATTTCACAGTATTATGTCACTTAGAAAAACTATCTCAACTCCAAAAATTTGCCCAAATCCCTCATTACCCACTAGAGGACAGGGGAAAATGGGGTAGGAAGTGAAAGAGAAGGGGACAACAAGGTCCATAACCACAGGCAACTAACATGATGGTGGAGTAGTCACAAGGGCATGCAGATAAAAGGTGGGCCAAAACTTCGCAAGTTTTCTCTCCTAACAGCAAATCCTATGAGTTTGATAGACCCAACAAGGTTGGATCTATTCACGACTATAGATAGAGTGTATCACAATGCGGACAAGCACAGAGCCAAATTCCACCCTCTTGTTTATCACATTATTTGGCACTAGCTTTGAAAAAGGTCTTCTCTATTGTAAAAATTAAGACTGAGTTAAACACAATTTTCTAAAAAAAATTTCTAAATTTTTCAATTTAGATTATTTTTTCTAATTGGTTCTGCACTTAAAATCATCCGTATGGAGTACGAAAGATAAAAATATCTTTAATGAATCTAGTACTTTTGTCTTTTCCTACGTCAAGCAAAAGTTTTTAAATGTATTTCACCTAAAAAAAGACTTTTCTTTTCCAAAAGATAGTTTTAGCTTGCTGAAACTCCAAGCCTATTGCCTCTAAAAGAATTTTTTTTTTTTTTTTTTCTGTTAGGCTCTAAATTTGATAATTTTTATCATCTTCTAAAAATTTTTATGAACATTTTATATGAATTAAGGAAATTTCACACTTTTACAAAAGATCTACTTAAACAAAACTATTACAAAAGCTACCGTTAGATAATCAGGCTCTGAAAAGTGTTTGCTCTTCCCTCCTCTGTCTATACCATTATTTTGTGGTGGGTCTTGATGGTGGGTTTTAATCACATTACATTACAAATGGGGGGCAGAGACAATCCAGATTGATTTGGTATTTGATTTTTGAAGAAAAAAGATGGGGCTATGTGTCAATGAAACCAAAAGTATGTTGTTCTTAGCCAAGAAAATATTCTACTCAACTGAACCCCTAGTCCAAATTCAGTCATAAATAATGTCTCTTTTCGTTGATCAAATCCATCATTTTTTTTGTTGTTTCTTTAGAATTTCAGTTCCAGAGGAAACAGTCTTTCTCTCAGCACCTGGGCTCAAGATGCTGAAAACAGAAAATCCCAGACAAAGAGAAGTGTCTAGCTTTGAGTATGCTTTGACACTGATTGACATGCACAATGGGGTATCCCCTGTTTAATGGTAAGATCATAAATGCTATCATCTCAAAGGAAAGAAGAGAAAATTTGCCTCTTACGGCCCCTAAACATACTCACCTAACATACATTTTCTTGCTTGTTTGGTCAAAATGAGCAGAGAACTCCCAATTTGTTCTACACTTTCATGCATCAACCTTTGAGTGACAAATGTCAATGTTTTTCGTTTTCTTCTATTAGTGACATTCAATTCAGCTAAATAATCAAGTGTTCAGATGCCGACTAACATGAAATATTTTTCAGTTGACGAATAATTTGGTGATGAACAGTGGCAGAGCCAGGGCTTAATATGAGAGGGTCAAATTTGGAGATGCTCAAATCAAACTTAAACTTCAAATATTTACTCATTATTTTAAAGTTAAAAAGGTAATAGTGATTGTAAACTTGCTATGCTCAATGTAAAATATACCATCCATTTAGGACTTTTGGTGACTGGTGAATGCTTGCCATTTTTTTTGTGAAGAAAAAAAAAAAGAGAATAAAATAGAACCCAAGTAAAAAAGTATGTAATAACCTCAAAGACATATAAAAAATTGAAATAGTAAATGAAAAAAAAAAAAAAGAAGAAGAAATTTGACTCAATAGAAAATTCTGAAGTTGGAGTAAAGTTTCAATTTTTAAGCCTCACAAAAAAACAAATATTGAATGAAAAAAAAAAAAAGAAGAAGAAATTTGACTCAATAGAAAATTCTGAAGTTGGAGTAAAGTTTCAATTTTTAAGCCTCTCAAAAAAACAAATATTGTGACTCAATTGAATACTAATTTTTTGCACTACAAAGATGATGATGATCTAGGGTTTTTCAAAGGAAACCAAGCAAAGGAAAAATCTTAGAAGTTGAAAGCGCTTTTTTGTCAAATTTTTAACCAAAAATATCAGAGATTATAAAGGGAAATTTTTTTATATTTAATAGATTAGTTTGAAGACACACTAATTGTCATGTCAACATTTTTTTTTACCAAGAGTTGTTATGTTAATATTTAGTTTTGAAGTTAATAACAAGATTTAAGGAACAAAACTAATGGTAATTATTTTCATAAATATTAAGATAAGGTGAATGAAACAAAAATTAAAGATTATGATCTTTCAAAATGAAAAGTTTGTGGACTAATTTTAGAGTTTTTCAAAAGAGCAAGGGGGACCGTGGCCCCTCCTGGTCTTTTCATATCTCTCTGCCACTATTTTTGATGAGTCATGTGTTACATAAGCTTTCATTTGAAACAGTTTCCTTTCCTTGTCACAAAAGAGTCTGTCATGTCATTGCACTTTCAAAGTTGATAATATTTTTCACATATATTATCAGAGATCTAATGATACTCATTATGAAACCAAGCAATTCAGAGTATTGGAACACACTTCAATGATGTAACTGCAATATTGAAAATGGGTACAGAAGAGAAAGTTCATTTGAAGCATTGGTGATAAGGTAAGGTTACAAGTTCAAGTACTACCTTATATGCACATTCTCTTGGAATTTTATATTGGTTTGGGTGGGGTATTCAGGTTTTCCCGCACTCTAGTGATATAAATAGTACTTTGCAATATCATTTAGTAGTTTGATTATATGATTCTAGAATGGTCATTGAAGTTTCATTTACAACCATGAGGCAAAGTCACATTTTGAGAAAGGCAAAATAGCAAAGAGCCAAGAGCCAAGAGCCATGAGGTGACAGATATTAGATAATTGGAATTTGGAAGTTTTGGGACATGTTGAGTTTGTGCTGGTTCGCATTTTCAGATTTTGAGGAACAGTATTTCTGGTGTATCATACCATATGCTTGTCTTAGTTGTACCATAATGATCGGTCGGTAAGCGGACAATGGATGAACTTGAACTGAACCAATCAATGGAACCTACGAATTCATATTTTTGAAATGAAAAACTGACTTCTCTGTATACACCACTATGTTGTGTCTTTAGATGGTATCTGTTTCAACCAGTTGCTTTTTGATGCAGCAACTGTTGATGTTGATTGTTCACACTGAATTACATGATTGTAACTAGTGAATTTGATGCAATATTGACGAGGGGGTGCCCATCATGCCCAACATCTATTTTAGGAGCTTATACGTGTACCACATATGGGTCTATTTTTCCAGCAAGTTGTAGCAAAGTCGGTGGTAAGAGTTTGTCTTTCTTCCAACAAGGTTACGTGCATAAGTGCATGGTTACCTCACGCGAGGAAGAGGAGCTTAATCACAAACTACGAATATTAGGAAGAACTGGATTGTGGAAAATGTAGATCTGGCAAACAAATTGGGTCGGCTCATGGGTCAAACAGGTTAATGGGTCAGAAAATCTTACCCATAACTCGCAACTGGGTGTGTTGGGTCAAGTTAATGGATATTGGAATGGCAACACATAAATTTGTCGAAGCTAAATAAATTTTATTTAAATTTAATTTAATAATAATACTATCTATAATTGCAATCGTAAGATTTTTAGTTGTTTAATATCTTAAAATTATATATAATATATTTTATATATTTTGTATTTATTTTAATTAACATTTTATATGTTTTTAAAATAATAAAAGGACATAAAAACTAAAAAGTAAAATACTAAAAAATATTATTAAACAAAACCTTAGTATGACTGATATTTTATTAGTTTGCAATTGTTTTTCTTAAACAATTGATTATAATGTTTGAAAATATAAACTCAAGCTATTTTCAATTTATCAAGTAATAAATATTAGCTTTTTATCAATTATCAAAATCAATTTCTCAAATAATAAATATTAACTACTTTTTCAATTTAAACAGAATCAGTATATTTTCAAAATCAATATCATATAGCCTCAACTTTATACCGTGTCACCATAACCAAACCCCCAGTTCACGGTTAGTTTAATTTTTACCAATGATTTATGTGGACACTTAAAAAAATGCTTCAGTTATGCCGTATGGTCCTTAGTCTGCTCAAATGTCAAGAGTTTTAATATGTCTCATTCTTCCATTGTTTGATGGTAAGAGGATCTCACTCAACATAAAGGTAAGACCGCCTTGATGTTTAAAATTGGATCAGATAGAAGGGGAGGGGAGATTTTTCCAGTATATAGGGGATTTCAGATCAAACTTCAAAGAAATTCAGAAAATTCGGCTTCATATTTAGAAATTGGAAGAGGGCAAGCTTGAAGACTTTTCAACTGTCACTTGTGTTACTAAATACATCTCACAACTTTATATCTTTGCAATCTACTTCAGTAAATTTTCATCAAAACTAACACTAAAAGAATATATTTTACTTCCATAGCTTTAATTTGCGCGAACTACATTGAGTGATTTATTGTCCCACTATTCCAGATTAGATAGCATACAAGCAAAACTGAAATAAAATAACGTGTGACATAAACTGGGGCAGGAAAGATGGAATGTCCAACCTTTCTATGCTTTATGTGATGACTGTAGGTTTCTCCCTTCCTGTGAAGTCTTTCAGTTTGGATACAGACAACGCCAAATCTGAAACACAAGGATGCATTTATGAGAAAACCAATAGAATCGGAAAAAAGACAAGAGCAACTAACCTATTAATGGTTTCAGTGCTTCTTGGGCATCCATTTCGTGTTTTGAAACATCAGGCTCAAATTGTTCGACGTAGATTCGGATGGTTGCACCTGCTGATCCAGTTCCCTGTATGCAAGAAAGTTATGGTCACATCACAGTTGAAAACTTTCAAATTCCAGAAGATGGAAGATAAAGAAAGGCAGCATACAGATAAACGGAATATGATCCTTGATCCATCTGTGAAAACAAACCGGACACCTTGCTTTGATGCAACACTTCCATCCACCTAAACATTTAGGCAAGATTAAAGATAGACACATCAAGGGAAGAAAAACTTTGGAAGACGGCTACTCAAAAGAAATCACATTTTAGGAATTAAAAACAAAAGTCTTGCTTAAAACTTACAGGATCTGTATAGGTAAAGTCATCTGCAAATTTAAGGACATAATTTCCTACAATGAAGAAAGACTAAGCAGTCAAACATCAGTAACACCATAATGAAGGGTGGCACTGGCACCAGAGCAAGTTTCACCAAAAACTTACCAAACTTTTCACCAGCCTCACTTTTCGAGATGAGACCTCTAAGATGTTCTATCATTTTGTTAGCTCCTTCAGATTCACATTCCTGAGAGGAATCCATGCATATTAATTAAAGAGCTGCACATTCTTAATCTCTGATAGTCTAGAAGTTATCTGGCTAAGATTTCAATCTGAGCATGGTTTTCCAGATTCCAGAAAGAATTTGTGGTGCTTACTTCATAATCATATCTAGAAAAGAAGTTTCTTCCATATTTTGCCCAATGTTCTTTGACAACATCAGAGACAGAAACCAATTTCTCCCCCAGTTTCTTGTCTTTGTTTCTATATGCAATAATTGAAAGCCAAGCTAACACAGCCCTGTCATTTTGGGAGAACAGAAACCAGTATACATTAGCCTATTAGGTAAATGATTAAGAATAGTATCACTTTCAAGCATTTTAATCAATAGAAAAAGAAGATGGTTACCATATCCCATCCTTCTCACGGATGTGATCAGACCCTGTACCAAAACTTTCCTCCCCACAAATTGACAACTTGCCAGCATCCATAAGATTTCCAAAAAATTTCCAGCCTGTGGGAACCTGAGCACAAGAATTCCCACAGCTTGTTAGAATAAACTACATTTTTAGATATAATCCACCTGCTCCAAGTTCACTGTGTGCATTGCAAGAAAGTAAAAATATATCAGTTGTTCTTAACCTCAAAAAATGGAAGATTCAATTTTTCAGCAACACGATCAAGGGCACCACTTGTTGGCATAGACCGTGCTAAACCCTGAAAATTGGAAGCTTAAGTTTAAATTTTAGTTTGAAAAAAGAAAAACAAATAAATAAAAGCTGCATGTGTTCCCCACCTTAGGACCATTCTTGAAATAGGGGATGGCTTCCTGTGCATTGGCAGCAATAATAGCAACTGAGTCCGAAGGAGTAACAAAAAATCTTTTACCTAGAATCATGTTTCTGTCACCGTCTCCTGAAAAGGTAAATAAGTTGCAAATGATTTAAATAATGAGTAAATAGAACATTTAAGAGTAGTTCTTTCTTATATAGTCACCCAAGATACCATCACTGGCCGCTCCAAAATCAGGTCCATTCTTGCTGTACATAATGTTGACCAAATCCTTAGCATACCTGCCTTTTAATAAAAGTCAGAAAGAACTACATTTTCACATCATAGCAAGGGATATGCATCATTAGCTGAGTTGACTCTCTTACGTCAGATTAGGATCTGGATGACCATGTCCAAAATCCTCAAGTGGCACTCCATTTGATATGAAATCCTACACGACATACCGAACATCTTCATCAGAGTTTTCAGTAAAAGTTTGGTTAAATTATTTTAAAGATATTTCACATGCACAACCTACCAGTTTGGCTCCTAGCTTGTCCACAAAGATGGGTTTTGCATATGCACCAGTAACCGCATGCATGGCATCAAATGTAAACCTAAAAAGTAATAACCGATAGAGTACATAAGAGGGACAAATATGTTAATCTTTCTCAAGTATGTGAACTTATGATATAATCAAGGCCATGAAAAATAGTATTGTATCAATGCATATAACTAAAGAAAGAAACTGAAATATCTATAAACATTTAAAATTGTTAAAACTATTATTATATATCAGAAATTGAAAAAGTTCAGCAAGTGAAGAGCAAACATGATATAAAGCACAGAGGAAGTTCCCAAAACATTGAAATTCTTTCTTTTTTTTCATTATTTTTGATATTTGGGGTGGAGGGTTTTAAACCTGGGACTTCCCAAGGCCTCTACATTTTCCTAACCATTGGACCAAAGCAAAAATTATCTGAGTCTGAAAAAGTATTCTTAATTTGATTTCAAAACAAAGTAAACTAATCATTATGAATGATGCCTGTGAAGTGAGATAAGTGGGCTTGTTTATATTGGAACAGAAATCAAGCTTATAACAGAAGGACGATAACTGATACATATCCAAAATCTTTGGTCTAGATGGGAAAAAAAATTCAAACTCTTGCTAATTAATTAGAATCTATTTCCCTTTTGGTGGATTACCTTAAAGAACATTCATGATAATTGCATATATATGGTCTGTCTCACAAACACATCTAGCAAGTTTTCATCTACTAGCAAGCAAATAGGACAAAGGACTGCATTAAGCAATGCACGAGAAAGACACAAAGGAACAAACATACCTAGTGTAACTAAGGTCAAAACTTCTCCTGACTAGTAAAGGCTACAAATTTTGTACCTGAAATCTGATCTTGAGAGAAGACTTTTGATGAGTTGGAAATCAAACACACTCTGCAGACAAAACCACAAAATCACTGATTCAAAAAATTAGCACAAATCATCATCCTAACATTACAAAGAATGAGTTGATTGATATTTTGTTACAGACCTCCATTAATTCCAAATAGTCGGAAACTGGATCTACAACTTCAACACTGAAGTTCCCATACTTTGTAACACCAAGACAAGAAAGATCAACATCAGGAATCTCTGCTGTTTTAATCTCAGTGATCTGCAAATTATTAACTTATTTCAAAAACTAAAGCAGGATTATATAATTTTGATACTGCATTATAATGCAGAAACAAATCAACTAACAATAATATCTAATGACAGTACAAAATTTTGACAACCAGACATATGCAATGACAAAGATTATATAGCAATTCCATTATAGAAACCAAGTAGACAATCTGTTAATAACTTGATCACAAGAGCCATCTAGTTCTCCTCTGTTTATTCAGTTTCATAAGCAAGAAGCACAAATTGTCTATTTAAGGAAACTTCACATGTATTAACTAAACAAAAGGAACACCATTTAAATGGAAAACCATTAGAAACTGAGGTTTATGACAAATAAAAAAAGGTCCAATGTCAAGAATGCAGTTGTAAACCAAAATCACAACTAACTCCAGTATTGAACTTGCATCAAGCATTCAAGCTAACCTTTCATTAAAACTTGATTTGAAACTTATGGAAATGGTTGGATTCTTACTGCATCAACAAAGATCATGACTGTTACTTTCATTCCCATTCAATTTTGTTTATTTAGACTTGAGATTGACAATCATCCCTTCCCCAACCACCCCCTACCTTCTCAACCTAAAAGCAAAAAAGGGAGGAAGAAGAAGAAAACACACACCATTGCAGTTGAATCTAGGACAAATCCAAAACATACCAAGACCCACTTCAGGCACAAGTAAAATACAGTTGATTTATGATTCATTGACAACAAAAATATCCTCAGAATAGAAATGTGTATAAGAGATATACCTGATTGCTAATGATTATTTCAGGCCCAGGTTTAAACAAAGCATTCAATGATAAAATTAGATTACTTACAGAGAGCGTGTTTCCATAAATCTTGTCAGTGATGGATTCAGGAGCAGGTTGTCCACTACTGTAATTAAACTACAAATGAAAATATTAAAGAATAACATTTTAATTCAGAAAAGAACAACTAGTAAAGTTACCAGTAATTTGGCATTACCAACAAATGCAACCAAAGTTTTATGTAAGGTATCATAAGTTAATTTAACTAGATTTCCACCAGAGTTGGCATTAGCAATACACCTTGATACCCCAGTCATATTCAGGACCTCCAGGATTATGGCTCGCACTCATGATAAATCCACCATTGGCCTATAAAAATATACTATTAATTAGGAAACCTTGACACAATGCACAGAAATCTCAACAGGAACACAGAGATGAAAAGAAGTACATGCTTGCCTTCCTCTTCCGAATCACAGCAGAAACAGCTGGTGTGGACATAAGACCTTCCCTAGAAGACACAGAATAACGTTAACTTTTTTCATTTGGAATAAATCAAAAAAGAAAAGAAAAGAAAGAAAAAAGATCAAATAAGATCAAATTCTCTATCCATCAACTCTACTAACAGTTTTAATCTAACGCACCAATAAATGTCTAACTCAAGGGCCTCAGTTGTTTGCATTGTATGGTGTTAACAAATAATCTTCTTGCAACACCATTCTTCTTATGAACAATGGACAAGTCAAGACACCAACAAGTTAGGAACACTTACTTGCCAACTAAAATTTTTCCAACACCATTTCCAGCAGCAATTTTGATAATTATCTGCACTCCGAATCCAAATATCAAATGATCAAAATTAATTTCATGCATAAATTGGAACAAGTCTAGCCCAAGTCCTATTCCTGTTCACCACAAGAGCAACAAATGTCCCATTTATGCACCCATAAGGAATTTCACATGCAACTATGCACAATGGATGACATTGTTTTACTGTGAACAGGAAAACTCCTCCCTCAAATACGAACCATAAACTAGAAACACGCTTTAATTAAGTGCAACAAAGAAAATAACCTGTGCAGCTTCTTTGTTAAAGTAACGACCATCACCTCCTAACACCAACACCCCATTCTTATAATCTTCTGGCGGCAATGAATTAAACAGTGCCTAAAGACACAAATGCCAACTCATCAAGGCAACACGAAGAAGCAACTGACATAATTAATGAATGCTACAGAAATTGAAGAAATTCAAACCTGGATCCAATTCGCAAGATAATTCTCTTGCATAAAAACTTTAACCTACACAAATAATATTGAACAGATTAAAGAAGAGATCAATTGGACTCCATAATCCATACTATCACCAGAAAGCATAATCAAGATCCCTGGATCACCAATTACAAATCAACAAGTGCCTGAAGTTCATCATCAGAATGCCATAGTCATTGCCAAGTTAACAAACTACAAATTATATTGGATTTTTCGTTTTCCCTAAGCAGCCAAACAGAAAATCAACTGAAATCCAAGAAATACAAATGAAAATGAAACAATCAAAATCAGAAATAGACTAACACAGAATACCTTTTTCCGGAGACCACTCGTCCCCGTTTTCTGCCCTTCCATTGGTTTGGTAGACACTGAGCTAATCTGCAACAAAGTAAAGAAAATAAAATACAATATATAATTCAAAAGGCACGTACCTATGCTTAGATAGATGTACCTTGATGCCTTCGGGCTCGGCAATGGCGGTAGAAGAGGAGTTGCAGATGAACAAACGCGAATGTGGAATCGAAGACGGAATCATTTTGAGAGGCAATTTAGGAGTGCGTAGAGGAGAAGATGATGGAAGCGGAGACAGGGAAACCAGTCGAGCAGAAACGGTTGCATTCGATGACGATTTCCTCCGGAAAGTCGAAGAAAGGAGACTGTCTAATCGGAGAGTACCGGGGTAGGACACCATTTTCCGGTGATCGACGAGCGAAAATCGTCGAGGTACAATGGATCGGTGCTATAAACGGCGAGCAGAATGGAGAGTGATTCAGAGAGAAGATCAAAGATCGAGGGAATGCGGTAGTGGTGGAGTTTTAAACTTTTAATTTAGGAAATCTAGGAGTTCCACGTGTGCGTTGGAAATTGCGTCTCCATGTCATCATGTGAGTCATGTGACCGAC
>BPVZ01000022.1:2674053-2686137 GCA_020521535.1 Rubroshorea leprosula | reverse complement strand
GTTATTTTAATAAATTTTTATTCAAAAATTTAAAATACTTTATTTTTAAAAAAATATTTTTTACCTTTTTATATAATATTTTGTTAAAATAATATAATTTTAAAATAATTTTTTTCTTAATATCTTAAAACGAGTAAATACTAACCATTTTTTTAATTACTTCTCACCTATTTTAAAATTTAAACTTAAATCTCCGACTCAAGATTATAATCTCTAAACCATCACCTGAGATACTGCCTTGAAGGTGCAACACAGCCTTTAATTAATGGTTAAAAAGTGTGCGGTGCTGAAGTAGGACGAACTGCAACCAGCATGCTCTTAAAATATGGGGCAGCAAAATGAAATATGGGCGGTATTTTTTGTTTGTTACAGACGGGAAGGGGAGATGGGTTAGTGTATGCGCGCTAGGCCCAAAAGTGTTTCGGCTATGGGCATTCAGCCTCTTGGGCCGGTTGACAGTGCACCCAAGTTCCTCAGTCATGAGCTGTGTATTAAATGTGAAAAAAATGTACCCAAAAAAATAGTGGAAAAAAAAATTGTAAATAAGGAAATTAATTTTATTTTTTATTTAAATATATTAATTTTATTATTTTAAACAAAAATATTTATTTTTTGTTTTTTATTTAAGAAGTAATTAAATGATAATACTAATATAATAAGTAAAACTCTTAATTAAAATATCAAAATGACACTTTTAAATAAAAAATTTTAAAATTAATATCTTTCAATAAAAACTTTGAAAATTAATAAAATTAATACTTTTAAATAAAAAAATATAAAATTAATATATTTATTTAGATATTTCCTCATCAAACACTTGATGTAAGAAGTCTTCATTTCAAAATTTTCCCCCAGTGTTAAAAAATAAAAAAATAAAAATAAAAATCAGAAAGCAAGAAAGAAAGTGGTTTGACTAGGATCATAGGATGCATGGATACGAAGGCTGGAGGTAGACGGGGCTTGTCCTCCACTCAGTTGATGTGATGGGGTGATTGGTTGGTCTATAAATTGAGATTCTTTTAGTTGAGTAGTCTTGTGCCCTAGAGTTCATATTAATCTTTTCTTTTATAAAATTTTTTAAATTAAAAATATAAAGATATTTTTTAATATAAATTATCTTACAAATTTATTTAAATATTTTTAATTAAAATATTTTTATATTATTATATTAAAAAATTATGCTTTTAATATATAATTTAATTTAAAATTTTAATTTTCTTAAAAATATATACACTCACACCGAATCAAGGTTTGAGTACTAGCTGCATTCCGCAAGCTAGTATTTCTCTCTTTAGTTAGATTGAGGTTTGTTTTTTTCACCAATTAATCCTTCTTGTGTTTTGTGTGTGAGCCGTGAATAGGCTTCCCTTCCTTGGGAAGTAGTTAGTTACTTTTCTATTAGAAGATAATAAAGGGGACTAGTTAGTATTTAAATCATCTTAATAGCTTTTTTTTTTAAATAAATTATAATTTGAAAAGAAGGATTCAAACTCTAATTTTAAAATTAAAGTTACATTCCATGAAAAAATATATAACCACCAAGTTACGAAAACATAAGTACCATCTTAATAGCTCTTTAATGGTACTTTTGACCTTAACTTTGATGGTAGAGTACACCTAATGAAATAGCAAATGCCATGGTCCACACGTAGTGGCAAACTCTTGGAGATTTAATTATAGTTATTCAGTTCCTTTCATTTAACTCCATTTATGAACCTTCGTAGAATTGTTAAGAGTAAGTTTATTTTTTTAATTCAAATTGATATTTTAAATATAAGATAAATTATACATCTAGTTCTCATGACTCAATAATTATATATCACACTATATAATACATTTCTTATTCTTAGGATTATGGTTGAAATCCTAACCCCAAATTTGTAATAAGTTAAGAAAATATATAAGATAAAAAATAAGAAATATTTTCTTCATGTAGTTATTTCCTAATTAAATTCTTTCGACATTCAAAAAAAAATTAAGAGAAGATTCATTTTACACTTTTTTATTAGGGTTCAATTCCGTAAAAGAGTTAATAAAAAACTAATATTTTTATAAATTTTTAGATTTTAAAATAGTTAATTTCCTTTTAATCTAATTGAAGAGTAATTAATTTTAGCAATTTCTCGTATGACTTAATGGAAGTCACACTGTTTATTGAGTAATAAGTAAATTGTATCTAATTCTAAAATTCGATTTTCTCTAATAACAATAAATATTAACACTTAATCTAATTATTTTTTTTGTAAAAAAATAATTAATTTTAAAATACCTATAAATTAATTAAAAATATTAAATTATAAAATAATTTAAATTATAAAATAAAAATCGTTAAATTTAAAAAAACTCTTAATATTACTAAATTTATTTTATTTAATAATTAAAATTATATAATTTAAACTAATTTAAATTACATAATATTTTTTAAAAAATGGTAGCCGGTTGACTGTCATATCACTAACGTTCGGTCTTTAGAAGGGACTTTTACGTCTCCATCAGGCCCCCCCAACACAACATCAGCTAAAAAATTAAGTAGACGAACTGTCATGATTAAACTCTTCTTTCTCTATATCCTCAAAAAAAACTCTTCTTTCTCTTCTCTTTTTTTTTTTTTTTTTACTTTCTAAAAACATTACAGGGCCTTTATTTGTTTTTTTCTTTGAACTGAAGTTAAACCGTTAATCTTCTGATTTGGTGTTCGAATTATTGTATGAATTTTTAATTTGGTATTTAAATTAAAAAATTTTTAATTTGATCTTTAAATTATTATACGAACCCTTAATTTGATTCTTATTGTTTATCAATTTATCGTAAATTAATCATTTCGTACAAAAAATAACTGACATATCTGTTACTTAACAATAAAAAATAATAACTTAAAGATAAAAAATAGTAATTTAACAATCATGTGTTACGTTAATAATAAAACAATATCGGTTGATTTTTGTATGAAAGAATCAACTTGGGGTCAATTAATAAATAGTATGACTAAATTAGAGGATGTTCAATAGTTTATGGACCAAATCAAAAACTTTTTTAATTCAGAAGTCAAATAGAAGGTTTATACAATAATTCAAATACCAAATTAAAAATTTAATCGAAGTTCAATTCGTTTATTTCCTCCATAAATCTGTTTGAACTTTGAACCCCTTGTTTTGTTGACACGTGTCTCAAAATTTTATTTTCAAAAATAGTGGCAATTAAAAATCATGGCCCCGCAGTAGTACAACTATTTAAAGATTTTTACACAACACAACGTACGACAGTCGACACGTAGCCTGTATTGTCCCACATCTAAACAACCACCCTATATATAAGTGTCAGTAACATGCAACAGCATCCAAACAGGCCCCGGCAGAGAGAACAGAATTCGGCAAAGATCAAATGCCAGTCCTTATCTGATGAAAAATGTCAATTTTAAGTTGGACAATCATATTCAAAAATCAAAATTCATACTGTTGATAACAACACTGCATTCACAGCAAATTCATCTTTATAATGCTAAATGGAATTCTTAACTTTGTCCGGCTTGAGAGAGGAGATAAGAGGGATATAAAAAAATATATATTCCTTTCTTATTAATTTCGTTTTCTTTAAATTAAATAGGAGTAAATAAATGTATAATTGAAGACAATAGGTTAAAGTAATTCTTGATCAAATTTTAATTATAATTTGATAATAGTATTTTTCAATCTTAAATTGCATAAAAAGAGTAGTTTAGATTATAAAAGTATAAAAATACCTTCAACAAATCTTATTTAATGAATTCTATTTAATAAGAGAATTTAAATATTTTCATGATTCGAACTTAACTAGTCCAAACTAAAAAAACTATTTATGTTATAATTTTGTTAATGATAACTTTCATAAATGAATTGATTAAGGGGTTTTTTTTTTAAATTTTAAGTTATATAATAAGAAACAATCATCTACTATTCTTTAGTATATCTCTACTTATATATCATGTAATTTAAATTCAAAACTTTTTACTTTTACTTAAAATATATTACAACTGAATAATTTAAATCATTAATAATTAAATAAGGATTTTTACTTGAAGTTATTGTATAGTAACGTGATTGTTATTGTAACTTTTATTATGGTTTAAAATTAAATAATGTATTTTATACTCTCTTCAATTGAATTTATTTGTTTCAATATATCTTTTTATGTAAAATTTAATTAAATAATTTTATATAGTAAAAAATTGACAATTAAATAAATTTTTTCTATCCATAGTATTTTATTAAATATTTTTATTTAAATGAAAAAAATTTTAATTATCATTGATTTATTATATAAAATTATCAACTCAAACTCTATGTATATAAATTGAGAAACTAATTCTGACACATGAGGGAGTAATTATTCTTTAAAAGCCTTGTACATTTATATACAATTATCAGAATGTATAAAATAATAATTATAATAAAATTTGTTTGTCAATAAAAGTCATCAACTAGTAATCATTTTCATTTAAAACTTACGCCCTTTTTTTTAACATGAGAGACTTTTTAAAATGTACACCAAGAAGCAACAGAGCCACTTCTTTTTGTTGGTATACTAAATAAAAATATTAGTTATATATTGGGTATTTTAAAGTTGTAAACTCCAAACTTTAACCTATATATCATGGCTTTTAAATTTACATAACCACCTCATTCAATATATGTAGAAAGGGCTGGCCTAAATTGAACTTGGATATGCATGATTGGAGAGAACACGTTAAAAGTAATTCTTGGTAAATTTTTAATTGAAAAATAATTGATGCACAGTATATTATTTTTTTTATATTTACCTGAATTTAATTATTAAAATATAATATTAATTTAATTAATTTAATTAATTTTTACATCTTATATATAACCATATCTTTAAATTTATCCACTTAATGATGACTATTTTAGTTTCTCTGCCTTGTACAAGTTTGCATTTTTCAATTGATAAATTTTCAATTATAGTTTTCTTAATGATAACTTTCGTAAAATTTCAGAAATGAATTGACTTTTTGCATGAAATTATTGCATATTAATGGTTGTCATTGTAACTTATATTAGTATTGTTTGAGATATATAAAGTATTTTTTAAGGAAAATGTTTGATACACTGTTCAGTTTAACAGTTGGTTTAACACCTTTCGGTTTAGTTATTAAAAATATAATATAAATACAGTTAATTCAGTCGGTTCTTGTATCATGTGTGCATAATTATATCATTATACTTATCTGTTTTTAATTTCAAACTAAAAAATAATGATTTTTAATGACTAAACTAGAGGATATTGAAATATAGGGTATACCAATCACTGTTTATTTTTTAATCATTCTTCGAAATGTGGTGTGCATTATATATAACTATTAAAAGATGTATAAAAAAAAGTAATTAAAATTAATTTAATTATAATAAATTAACTTTTTTATAAGAAAAATAATTATTATATATTCGATTTAATATTTTTTTTATACTCATTTTAGTTCAACTAAAAAAATACAATATATATATAGCTGATTCAGTTAGTTCTTATATTTTATTTGTAAGACTACATTTTTAAGTTTATTTGTCTTTCATCTTAGATAAAATAATAATAATTTTTTAATTAATATATTGTAAAATATGTGGAAAGGAAATATAAACTAATTAATGTCCTTCTACAGTGACTGACTGCATGTAAAAAAGTAGCAAAAACTATACATATGACACACACTCTAAATCACAAACTTAGGAATTGATCCAAAATATCATCTTACCATAATAGAAGTGGCAAATTGGCACCAATTAATGCCCTTGGTTTCTCCCATTTTGGTAGGAAATGGTAGTCAATGTCTATAGCTTTTTTTTTTTTTTTGTTGCACAATGAGAGACAACCATATCTCATTTCTTATCTCATTCCACCTGCATGTCATGTAACTCGAACTTAAGACCTCTTACTTCCAGTGGAAAGAGATAACCACTTAATTATTTGGGTCGTTAGTAGTGTCCATAGCTTTTAAAAATTCAAACTAATTAAAGTTATATATTACTGATTGTTGGCCTTATAGTATATATTCCTAACAATTGTAATTAATTTCTTTTTGAGTGTGGGATTAAGATATTCTAATTTCTCCCACTTAAATACTTGATATTTTCATTAAGGTCAATCCAAAGGCTTGAAGTCATGGGATCTGCCTCAAGTAATATGAAATTTCGGATGCCTAAGCCCAATTATGCAGCCATCATCGACTTTCTTGCCCTTGTCAAACTAAGAGCAACTCTTCTTATGGCTTACATTAATGTTTTGGTACATAAATGGCCTCACATATGCAAGGAAAAACATGGCTCTAAATCCTATTTTTTGGTCAATCGACAACTTGCATCTTTGGTACGAATAGTTGGTTGTTTGGCTGGCAAGAGCAATTTTCTCCACACTTTATTCAAAAGAGTTTGGTTTTTTAAAAAAGTCAAACAATGAGATAATTTTTTATAAATTCTTGAGTCACAATGTGGATAACTTACACTTCATACAGTGCATAAAAGTGTAAACTTATGATGCATCATAATTATAATTAAAAAAAAAAACTAAATTTTAATTTTGAAGTATACTCTTGATGCGTAATGCGTTGTGTTTTCTTCTTCCTTTTTTAAATAAAATTTTGTTTATCGTCCCCTTTTTTGAAATAACATTAGTATATGAAGCTTGCCTCGACTACTTTAATAAATTTTTTTCATTTTTATATTACTCGAGTATTTTCTTTGCCGATTAAAAAAAAAAATCTCACCATTGTGAAGATGGCAATGATCAAAATTCTTCTAAAAGAATGTTTTTCTATCAAAATGCATGCCAAATTAGAACTTGTTGAGTTGGATAGTTGAGCCAAAGATTTAAATTTATAACATAACTAATAAGCACTATATATAATTAACTTTAGGAAAACTATTAGTACACATTCTAATTCAATATCCCCACTAATATCCACCAATTTAGTTATTAAATTTTACAATTTAATTTTAAATTTTTCTGCTTTTAATTCAAATTTAAAAATAATATTTTTTTAATGAATATGCTGTAGAGTAAATTGAATTAGAGGGTGTTTGTATTAGTGTTCCTAGCTTTATTGCTAAAGAAGTTTACTCCCTCCTTGACCTAGTTTTGATTTTTGAGGAAACTTGCATGTGTAATTAATTTGTTGTAAATCCCCTAACTTCATTTTTACATATAGATAGTTGATATATATATCATTATCAGACAAAAGAGTTCAAGTTTATCCGTTGGGGAAGGGAAAAAATAAAAGAGAGAGAGAGAGAGAGTTCTGGTCCATCTAACTATGGCATCATTTAATATGTTTTTTGATACTTTAATTTTTAATTTTTATATCTTTTATTATTTTAAAAAATATGAAATATTAATCAAAATAAATATAAAATATATTTTATATATTTTTAAGATATTAAAAGACTAAAAAATCAATAGTTAGTTTCAGGTTAACAATTATAAATTAATTAATCCCATGTGAAAAGTGATTTTGTTTGAGAATGTTGTGCCATGGCCTTAATAATAGGTTTTGTCTTTTATTATTTTTAAATATATAAAATATTAATTAAATTTAATAAAAATATATAATAATTAATTTAAAATATTTTATGTTTTTAAATAAAATGTTATATAAAAAAAATTAGTGAAAGACATTCTCAGATGAAGCCTTCACTTTGGAAGCAAAAACCACGTCAGATGTGCTTTTTGAAAAGCATATTATACCTTTTTTCTTAAAGTTGATTTCAATTTTTAAATGGTTAAAAGTTAGTTGTGTAAATTTGTTGCTTTTGAATTAAAGTTTTCTCTTTACATTTTCGTATTTATAGGCTTCACTTTGAGAGTGTTGTGCTATTCTTGCATTTTAGTTGTCTTTTTTCTCTTAAAAAATATAAAAATATTAATTTAAAGTATTAAAAATATATAAAAATATAGATTAAAATTATTTATTTATCATAAATTTATATTTTTAAATAATATAACTATAAAAAAAAAGTTATATGCAACACTTTCAAATAAAGTCATAATATATATTATTAAATGTTAAGATTATTATTCAAAAAAGAAATCAATATTATTATTCATAAAAAAAATTAAGATTATTTATAAATCTTTTATATAAATTTATTACTCAATATTTTTAATTATAAAAAATTCAATGAAACAAATAAAACATCTCTCTCTTCAGTAAAGATGGGAATTACTAGAAAGGTTTTAGTTACAAAATCCCCCCCTCCGATAGTTAATTTCCTATTTCCAAATTTACGTATACAGGTATACTCATTCCACTATAAGTGTTCCCAAGGTAAAGCCAAGAATATTAAAAAAGACAAACAAGAAGAAATAGTTCATAGAGTTCACACATTTCCTCCTCCTCCTTCTTTAGAAAAGCAATAAACAAACCTTCATGGGAAGAGGAAAGGTTGTCCTGGAAAGGATAGAGAACAAGATCAATCGTCAGGCAACCTTCTCCAAAAGAAGAAATGGTTTACTCAAGAAAGCCTACGAACTCTCTGTTCTCTGCGAGGCTGAAGTTGCCCTCATCATCTTCTCCAGCCATGGAAAACACTTCGAATTCGCTAGCACCGAGTACGATTTTCTCTCTTCCTCTTTGTATCTGTCTTCATATACTTTTTGTTTTTCTACACCAAATCTGTGAACTAAACATTGTCATAAAAAACACATAATCTTGGTTTTAGATAAGACAAGACAATTAATCTATTTTTTTGGTCGGTTTAGTTTAGGCCTTTTTTTTTTTAATTAAAGATTAAAGGGGAAAAAAAAGTTAGAGAGTAGAGAGATATTTTGCTTTGCTTTCGCCCTGAGATCGAGGAGAGCTCTAACTGCTTTTCGGAGATGAGACCCAACGAAATCACGACACGTTTTCCTTTTTCATGATGATCTCGATCTGTCTGCTCCTCCAACATGCCGTTGTACTTCAGGTCGGTTTGGACTAAATTTAAGAAAAATTAGGGTTCTTTGGTTCTTTCTTCATCAGAAGATCGTCTGAGCTTCATGAAAATTTAGGGTTTCTAATTCTGCACTTCAAATTACCCCAACAAACAATTTTTAGCTCTAAATTTATTGTTTCAATTTTTTTATATATATGTTTTGGTTCTCCAAATTAAGTGTTTTCTTCTCCATGTAAATCTTTTAGCATGCAGGTAGATAATTATGATTTTCCTTTTTGTTTTCCCCTCTCGTTTTGTGCACTTTAAGAAAAAAATTTTGATGTCTCCAGCTTCTTTTAATTTCAAAATAGCTTAACTAATTTACTGAGTTTTTTTTTTTTTTTTGTTGAGCAACTTTGATATATCTTAATATATAATTAAATTATTTTAGTTAATATCATGGTTCTTTTTGCATAAATCAATCCTCTTTTTTTTTTTAATGAATTGGATAAATCAATCTTTTCAGTTGATTCAAGGTTATTGACAGCTTTTGGTATCTTTATGGTGGGTTTGTATTTTTGTATTTTATATTTGTTTTAACTTGAAATTGTATGAACCTCAAGCATGTTAGTTGATTGTCCATGTCTACTCTCTTGAGTATATATGCTTATCAAGATAAAACCATTTTTTATTTCTTTTTTATCAACATCAAAATAAAACTTCTGAATATATGTGTTTATTGAGCAATTAATGCTATTATACTGCAATGCAATGGAAGAAATTTCCTTTTTAGTTTTCACTTCATAGTGATTAGATTTTGACATTTTAATCTCTTTTTTTATATGACATAATTATTAACTTTTTCTTTTATCAGTGTGAATAAGATCTTAGAACGATACAGACAATATCGCTACTCTTCTTCACAAGACAAAGACATTGCTCAAAATGGACCACAGGTTTACTTTTAATGTTCTAAAATCTATATTTCTTAATTAATTAGTATCTAGATGCATTATTATCAAACGATAGCTAGATATTTATGCTTATGTTGTTTCATGATTCTCTACAAATTAGTTTGTGTGTTCTCCTAACAATATGATTGGTGTTATAATTCTATGATTTTTGCCGAACCTGTAGTATAGGTTAAAGCTTTCATAAACTGCAGTGTGCATTGCTGTTTGCTTTCGTATTGTCCAGAAGTGGAGGCTTATAGATATATGTAAAGATTAGACTACTTCCTATTAATTAATAAAGTTCTTCTCTTAATTTGCTGAAACAAAAATAGAAGTCATGAAAATTACAGCTTTTTTGTTATCAAGGATAAAATTCTTCTTCTTTGTATATAAGATTACCTTATCAAATAAAACATGAAAAGTATTTCAATCTTCTATATGTTGTGTTAGTGTTATAAATTCTTGATTTTGCACTTTCCCTTTCCTCCATATTTCCACAAAATCTAGTATTGAACTAATTAACTTTTCTTCTCTTTTTCTTGAATTATAAAGCTTTAATAACTTCAACATATAGAGGGTAGATGATTTATGGTCTTTGTTTCTATATATATAGTAGCCAAGGTAGTCCTTTTTCATTTGAGTTCAAATTTCTTCTTCTTGTCCTAGCAGACCTCATATGAAGAATTGTTAAGGTTAAAGGCAAAACACGAATCTCTTCAGCGCATGCAGAGGTAATATATCTGAACTCACTTTTTAACTGCGTAATAATATGATTATATATATATATATATATATATAAAGCTTTCAATATTTTGGTGTAATCATTTTCATTTTCCAAAAGCAACTGAAATTAGACACCGTATACATGTGATAAAGGCATTTTCTTGGAGAAGACCTCGGAGAACTTGATGTAAAAGAGCTACATAAAACCGAGAAACAGCTTGACAGAACTCTTTCACAAGTTAGACAAAGAAAGGTATGTATAAGTGCTGCTTATTTTCGGAGAATAAGTATTCAAAAGATAATGTTGAATTAGTTAAATCTGGAAAACTGCTGATTAATTAGGCAGTTCCTCCAAAAAATAAAAATTTGAGAGCACAACCTACACAACATTAACATCTTAATATGCATAGAAACTTAATTAAAACCTTCTTTCCTTTAACTCTTCATATGTATACATTCTCAAATTATAATTAAATCATTTCTCTTGAATGTAAATGCAGATGCAGTTGTTGAATGACCGGCTGGAAGAATTACGCAAAAAGGTACGTACATACGTCTGAAATTTGAATTATTTTTATAAGAACTGTCACAGTGCATTGCCAAGGCTTTGCCTAATTTCCTGGCATAATTCTGTCCTTCTCTTTTGACAAGCTACCTGCCTTGAACATATATATATAAATTCTACGAACTTTAAACTGTGAATGAGCAAAAGCTGCTAATTAATTCTGGCTCAGTGCATAAGATCGATATTTTTTTGTTTGGAACTATCAGGAACATGAACTTGAAGTACAAAATACAGAGCTTATGACTAAGGTAATTTTGTATTTTATATATATATATATATATATATATCAGATCTGCACTAAAGTACTCGAAATAGATTTTGTTTAGCTTGTGCTAATCACCTTATTTCTCCTGTGACATACTCATCAGCTAGAGGAAGTACATTGTTTCCAACCAATTCAAGGTCCTAGCATCATAGCTGATAATGAGTGCATGCGCAGTTTCTATCCTCCCCATGACAATAATCAAGTCTGCCAAGAATTCCCTAATTTGCAAACCGGGTATATATAAATTTCCTTTATTTTGCTTGCTTTTTTATGTTGTCACTAGCTAGATCAGTTTAATCTATTACAAGATAATTAAATAATGGTTCGATGGCCAAAAAAAGTAATGGTTCTGGTTGTTAAACAAACAGCAGGTTTGCGTCAAGGGAAATGGAGGAAAACAAAAGGAAAGGATTTTGATACAACTAAATGAAGGTTTTCATCCAATGCCTTCATTTGTTTATATGCAAATCCTTATCTCTCCTTTTCCGTTATTTCCCAACTTAAACACGCTGTTAGATTGTATTAATAATATATGCTTCTTTGCCTATTTGGGCATTGAAAAGTGAAAACAGCACAATTTTATCACTAAAGAAGTGTGAAGAACTTCTGTCATGTTGAAAAACAGTATCTCTCTTCTCTGAAACAGGTACCATCACCTTAATCCTCAGGAAAGAGCAAATGGGG
>BPVZ01000022.1:2619215-2633188 GCA_020521535.1 Rubroshorea leprosula | reverse complement strand
TGATTCTGAAGGTATGTTTATTATTCATACAATTTTCACAACATATACAAGTCTCTGCAATTAGAATCCAAATACAAAAAGGAAACTGAATATATAGATTTGATACAGTAGTAATGACCAACTTATTCAGTAAATCTAAGATTTGATTTGCTTTGAATTACTGTCTGTGATACACCACTGCAAGACGGAGGTGCCGTTGGCAACACCGATCTTGGATCTAAGAGTGGAGAATCGAGCTGTGGAGAGAGATTTGGTGAGGCCATCGGCCAGTTGATCATGAGACAAGATATGAGAGACATGCAAAAGCCATTTATCAACCAAATCTCTCACGAAATGAAGATCAATGGCAATGTGCTTCATGTGAGAGTGCATGATGGGATTCAAACTTAGGTAGGTAGCACCCACATTATCACAGAAAATGGCAGGAGAAGCCGGAGGAGAAACACCCAATTTTGAGAGTAAGTGACTGATCCAGATCACTTCAAAAGCAGTAGCCGCGAGCGCCCTGTACTCAGCCTCGGTAGAGCTCTTGGCAACAGCTTTCTGTTTGGCAGTGCGCCAGGAAATGGGATTGGAACCTAGAAAAACCAAATAGCCAGTGGTGCTAACAAATGAGCTATGATCACTGGCTTAGTAGGCATCCGAAAAAGCATGGAGAGACAACGATTGTTGAGGGCGGAGCAGGAGCCCATGGAAGCATGTACCCCGCAGATAGCGCAACACCCTCTTAGCAGCCTGTCGATGGACAGTGGTAGGTTGATGCATGAACTGAGATAGCCAGTTGACGGCGAAAGAAAGATCAGGACGCGTCATGGCCAGATATTGCAAGGATCCCAGAAGTTGCTGATATTCAGACCCATCGGGTGGAGTATCGCCAGAGTGAAGGTGTAGAGTGCACGTAGAGGTGAGAGGGGTGGAGACAGGCTTGGCATCCTGCATGTGAAAACGATGTAAGAGATCAGAAATATAGTGATGCTGCGATAGGAACAGACCACCATTGGTGGGGATCGCCTTGATGCTAAGAAAAAAATTGAGGTGGCTCAAGTCCTTAATGGAAAACTGATCCCCCATGACACGAACCAGGGAGTGAATGGCAGTAGAGTCACTGCCAGTAATGATAATATCATCTACATACACCAGAAAATAGATCCAGGTAGAAGCTTTGTGATAAATAAAAAGCGAAGTATCCGATCGGGAGTGAGTAAAGCCCTACGAAAGGATGAAGGCCTTAAGTTCTTGAAACCAAGCCTGAGGAGCTTGTTTAAGGCCATAAATGGATTTTCGGAGCCTATAGACATGATCAGGAAAATTAGGATCCGCAAACCCAGCCGGTTGTTTTATAAATAATTGTTCTTCAAGATGACCATGCGAAAATGCATTATTAACATCCAATTGTCGAATGGCCCAATTCCGACTAACGGTTATAGATAAAACAGTGCGAATAGTTGTAGGTTTAATGACAAGACTAAAGGTATTAAAATAATCAGAACCTGGGCGTTGATGAAACCCTTTAGCTGCAAGGCGAGCTTTATAGCGATCAATGGTACCATCTTTAGTCCTCTTTAAACGAAATACCCACTTGCAACCAATCAAATGCTGTGTAGGGGCAGGTGGAACCAGTTCCCACGTACCTTGCCGAACAAGAGCACTAAATTCAGCAGACATGGCCTGTCGCCAATTGGGATCTTTAAGGGCTTGAGTCACACATGTGGGTTCACTAGCCATAATGGGAGAGGTGGTTAAGGCTTGATGTAACACTTTAGGTTTAAAAATATTATTGAGGGAGCAAGTGGTCATGGGGTGTGTCCGAGTAGGATTGTTGAGGAGAGGAAGATCAGGCCTTGGTGGAGGAGGTGGTTGCATGTCACGGGTTATGGAAGATGGGGAGGCGGTATGGGATGGAGTGGCATGAGAGGTGGCCGAAGGATGGTGAGCTGGAGATGAGGAGTTGGAGGGCCCATGTGCTAAAGGGGGAGAAGATGTGGGGCATGTAGGATGAAGGACGGACAGTTGAAGGTGAGGGGGAGCATTCGGGACAGCAGGGGCAGAGGGAATAGGTGGGGTGGTAGGGACATTGAGCAACGGAGAAGACACCACTTGGACCATCTGCTCATGAGGTGCACTAGGGAGAGAGAACGAAGGCAATGGCATGTCACGTGATGTGTCCAAAAAAACAGAGACCGAAGGGGAGGAGTGGGCAGATTTATTATGAAAAGGAAAAATATTTTCATGAAAAACCACATGCCAAGACTGAAAAATTTTATTGGAGACCAAATCAAGACATTTGTACCCAAGGGTGGTGGTGGAGTACCCCAAAAACAAACATGGACGAAATCAAAATTGAAGTTTGTGAGAATTATATGGCTGAAGCCAAGGATAACACAAACACTCGAACACCCTAAGCTTAAGATAGTTTGGACGAATTTTAAACAAATTTTCAAAGGGTGAAATTTTGGACAAAGAAGAAGATGGGAGTTTGTTGATGAGATCAACCGAGGTTTGGAAGGCATGGGACCATAACTTAATAGGGAGTGAGTTGGAGTGGAGAAGGGTGAGACCTATCTCAACTATGTGTCGGTTTCGACGCTCACTAATACCATTAAGTTCTGGTGTATATGGAGGAGTTAGAAAATGAGAGATACTATGTTGGGCTAAAAATGAACGAAGAGCAATATATTCGCCTCCGCCATCAGAATGAAAATTTTTAATTTTTCGTCCAAACTGAGTTTCAACTAGGGATTTAAATTTGGGAAATATGTGTGAAATATCAAGTTTGTGTTTAAGGGGATAGATCCAAGTATAACGGTTAAAAAAATCAATAAATAGGACAAAATAATTAAAACCATCAACAGAAGAAAGTGGGGTTGGCCCCCAGACATCAGAAAATATGTGGTTAAGCGGAAAATGACTTATGATAGAACCATTTGAAAACGGAAGTTTATGACTCTTAGAACATTCACACGAATCACATAAAGAAAAATTTATTTTATTGAATAATGGTAAATGAAAAACATTGATAATTTATTTTAGGGTCTGTGTTGAAGGATGACCTAAGCGTGAATGCCAATTCGCCATAGTTGTTCTCACTCCCACTAGTGCTTATGGTCTCGGATTAATTTTTCTTGGGACTTGGTAGATCCCATGAATGTTGGGTCCTTTTAGTAGTGTCTCCCCCGTGCATGTGTCCTTCATCAAAAAGAAATTAGAATGAAATTCCACATAAACATTAGCAGTCTTGCATAATTGAGAAACGGAAATTAAATTTCGTGAAGCAGAGGGAACACAAAGAACATTGCGTAAAGGTAAAGAAGAAGTCGGAGTGGATAGCGTGGAGTGCCCCACATGGGTGATTTTCAAACCTGTACCATCGCCAATTTGCAATTCATTAGGTCCATTGTATTCTGAATGAAGTGCTAAGTTGGTCAAGTCAGTGGTCACATGATTGTTGACCCCAGAATCCAAGAGACAGTCATCAAAGAAGGCGACCGAGGAAGATGCAATATTTGCCATTGGACTGACGACTTGCACACGATAATTTGGACAATTTTTGGCAAAGTACCCAGTGTGGCCACAGAGCTGACACGCGAAATTACTAGGTTTGTTATTGAATCTGGGTCCAAAGCCACGCTTCTAATTCCCATAGTTCCTATTGGTGGAGTTTTGGGCACCCCTGTTGCCACGGTTTGGTGGCTGCAAAAAAACAGAGTTCCTATTTTGTGAGGAGCCGGTACCCATAAAAGAGGAAGAATGCATACTAGAGCGGGATGCCATCGGGGCAGTAGCAAAGTGAGTAGTTGCTGGAGTTAAATCAACTCAATTGTCTTCCCTATGAAGGCTCTCTTCATGACCAACGAGTCAGTCATGCAAATCATCAAAGGAAAGAGATGAATTGCGAGCTTTGAGAGACACAGCAATCTCTCTAAATTCTGGTCCCAATCCGTTGAGGATGTACACTGCGAGATAATCGTCAGTTAATGGTCGATCCATGGTTCCAAGTTCATCGGCAACTGTTTTCAGGTCTCGTAGATATTCCGAGACGGAGCGCCCAACACGCTTCATGTTTTGAAGTCACTCCTTTAGTGTGATTACCCGAGTGTGGGAATGATTAGCATATAGTTTGGCCAAGGTTTCCCACGCCTGTTGGGCTGTAGCAGCAGCAGTAATGTATGGGGTAATATTCTCCGAGACGGAGGTGATGAGGGCATGGCGCAGAAGTTGATCTTGGTGTGCCCATAAGCTGTATTCAGGTGTTATTGCAATTGGACAGGGATGTCTGCCATCAAGATAGCCATCAAGTTCATCACCTGCAAGCAAAGAGGTAAATTGAGCCTTCCAAGATAAATAATTTGTGGGAGTTAGTTTCATCGGAAATGCGGTTGAGTTGAAGGAAAGTGGGCCGTTGGTTAGGCCTAGGTTGAGGACAGTAATAGCAGTAGTTGTGGAGGTTTTTGAGGCAGCAGAGTTTGGGGAATCATTGGGAGTGGCCATGATCGGAACTTGTGAGAGTGATGATGGCTCTGACACCACTATTGGGATACAAGGCTCGTGATTCTGAAGGTATGTTTATTATTCATACAATTTTCACAATATATACAAGTCTCTGCAATTAGAATCCAAATACAAAAAGGAAACTGAATATATAGATTTGATACAGTAGTAATGACCAACTTATTTAGTAAATCTAAGATTTGATTTACTTTGAATTACTGTCCGTGATACGAAAATTCTTTTTTATTTTTTTTTGGTAAATTGTTGGAACAATTCTTTGCCTCTTCATTGCTAGGGTAGACAATACTTTAACTGTGGTTCCAAGCTAAACTAGGTGAAAATTCATTTAACTAACCCTCCACCTTATTAAATATGAAAGTTTCAACCCCTCAACTCACAACCTAAAGATTTTAGCCCTTCAACACTTCGGCTTAAACAAAAAAAATCCAAAATGGATGTCCAACAATCAAGTGCTTGAAATGAATTTTATATTCATTAATTAAAAATTAATTTCAATTGTAAATTAATATTATTATATTTTATAATTATTTAAAAAAAGTGTAGTACAGATAATTTACAGCTTGGTTAAATATCAAAATTAATTAATTTTAATTTTATTTGAACACTTTGAATGAATCAATTAACTAAATTAACAAAAAAATAAATTAACTTAAGTGACACCAAATGTTAAAAATTTAAAATATTTGATTTCACTATAGTTAATTAATATAAAATTTAAATTAATATACTTCAAATATATATTATTTATATGATAACGAAATTTTTAACTTATTTGATATACAAAATTTAGATTAATATACTTTTAAACTCTCAAAATTTGGTCTTACATAAATATTTATAGAATTTTAAAAAAACTCTATTAAAAAATTTTAAAAACATTTATTTAAAATAACAACACTACAATGTTAAACCTTTTTAATCCCTTTTAACTTCAAAATCAATTTTTAGGGAGTATTGTCCACGTTAGCAGTGACGTAGCAAAGGGTGATGGAATCATAATGTACACGTGACACAACTGTCCATTTGTGGTTTTTTTTAATTTAAATGGGCTAAAATCTTCAAGTTGTAAGTTGAGGGGCCGAAACTTTCATAGTCCACAAGGTAAAGGGCTAGCCGTATATTTTCGCTGGGGACATAAGAGGTTGTTCTCCCCTTGTGTATCCCATGAATAGAAGAAATCCGGCAGAATGGAGCACTTTCTCTGATTCTTGCAAAATTTTGCTTTTTGCTATCAGTTTGGGCGAGTATTATATGTAATTCAGAAGCTTAGCCGGAGACTTTGGTAAATTCCGTTCGAGAACTGAATCGGCTCCAGCTGTCTGGTAAGTTTCTGTCATTTCAGAACTCTCTTTTTCACCTTGCATTATTCTCTCTTTCTTTCAATTTCAGAAAAGTCTTTGTCACCTCTTAATTTCAACACTAATGATCATGTGCAAACAAATTTGCCCCAACGTTTTTCAATGTGACATTGTTTGGTTGGAATGATCAAGATTGTACCTTCACCCTTGACATTTCAAGCAGATTATGCTAAGCTCAAGTTAGAAATTCAATGGGAATCTATGGATTTTGTTAGCTAAGAAAATAGTGGAGAAGTTCCCCCCATTTGGTAACATGGGAGCCATGCTGGTAATTATATGACCCAACTGTCACTAAGAGCTGGTTTTATGTCAAAAATTTACCCTTAGCTGGGAATAATGGATGGGATTGGATCTTGTACTAAGTTCTTAAGGATTGTAGAGGGTATGCAGGTTCATCGTGTGTGGTTTGCTGGTTATTAAGATGGTTTTTTGTCCTTGATTGTGGCATATATGAAACATAATTTTCGGTCCTGTTTATGGCAATGCCTGTGGATGTGGATGGGTTTTTGATGATATGCTTATGAGAAATGTGGTCCCTTGGCCTTGTACTTATCTTTGAGAGCAGTAGATAAACGATTATTTTAGCATACTGGACATGCCATGGTTAAAAAGTATTTCAGTTTAGGGGAAGGGTATTTGGGGGGTTGATTTTTGAATGAACATTTAATGATTTGAATGTCGTTGGAGGCATAATATGTGTCTAGTGTGAGTATACCAGGAAGGCAAAGACAACTTTTAATTATCCCATTGAAATTAGATTTTTCCAGCATCATATAAGTGTACTGCTACTGTGTGAAAGTGATGTTTGGCTCAATTGAAGCGGTATTACATATTTTTATCTCCTAATGAAATAAAAATTTCTTCCTAGAACTTGCAAAGAAAGTAGAAATGTGTATTTTTTGAAGTAAACAGAGCCATTTCAGTGAGTTTTTCCTATAAAAATAGAGTGTGTGCTTTGATCCAACATCTTTGTAAGTAACAAGAGATGGGTGGATACACAAGACTGACAACTGTTGTTTTTTGGAGATAACCATAAATATGATCCTGGTTTGAGTGCTAAGGGAGGGATGATGAGGCTTATGCATATGGAGTTTAGCTGGACATCTAAGCCACCTTCATAAGGAGTAAAGGTACTAATATCCTAGGTAAGAAATGAGAACTCTATCAGTAATACCATTTTACATTTCAATTTTTAGTAAGTTAATAATGCTGTTTTACTAAAGAGATTTTTTGTTCTTTTGTGACATTTTTATGCAGTTTGCTCACATCTTCTTTGACTGCTATCATACATTCCTCTGGCATAACTCTGGCTTTTGTCACTCTCCAACTTCACCATTTATAGTACTCTATTTCTTGTCTGTTTGAGTATCATTGGCTATGCCGCTTGTTGCTTTGGATGCCTTGAATAAAATTTTCAAGAAAACAAGAGGTATAACCACACATGTGCATGCTGCCTTCAGACTACGAATGACAAGAATATAGAACAGACCTAGGTTAGAAGTGTAGACAATATGTTTTGGGTCAGAAACTGCAAATCATGCATTTCAATGTATTTTATCTGTTATAATTGTCAATTGTTTACAGTGTTATATTCAGTGTAAGTTTTCTGCTGTGGAAATATTCAAGGTTCAAACATGGATAAAATCGAGAAAACCAAGTGCTAGATACATGTAAGAGGATCAGCTAACTATGACTCATGGCATATCATCTGAAAGAAGAATTGGGAATACCTCTTTGTCCATCTGGCAAAGTATGTTTTGCAATTCAGTAAACTTGCTTTGGTTTTGAGTTGACAGCATTGGCCTCAATTTTTGAGAACATGATCCTAAAGAACGTATCACCAAGTTTTCTTTCTTAGACTTCAAAAGTTTTCTGATTAAGGGCTGTATATCTCCATCTCTCCTTCTCCACAAAATCTGCATCAAGAAACTGAGCAATGAATGCCCAAAGCCTGTAAATATCTTGAAAGTTAGCAAGGAACCCCAATGCAGCTGTAACTACATGTATTCCTTCACCACTTCTGTCTTTCCCCTTGTTTCCTGCAGTACCATTCGCCTCATTACTTTTTCTCTCAATAACTTTGTTCTTCTCTTCTTGGTACTTGTCGGCAAACCAGATATGGTGTAAAAATCCATAGCTAAGAGAAATGTTGCTCCGATCAGCAAGCTTCTGTACAAGAACAGGTTCAACCTTATCTCCCTTCCAATCATATACGTTGAATGCAAGTGCAGGCCCCCGATCAAATTTTATCTTTGGGCCGTATATTCTAACCAAAGGAATCCCCTCCGTGTTAGGATGTTTGAGCTTCATCAGAGCATTGACGAGCCAATTTATCAGGCACCTTGCTCTGTTACTAATCAGTGTCAGTCCCAGTGAATCAACTTGATCCAAACCTCTGCATTCCATCTCCAGGGTCTCAATTTCTTTGAGTTTAAGATTCCCCTGTTGGATATTATCAATTGCTTTCTCTGACCCCAAAGTTTCAGCGGTTTCCAACTCTTTCAACTTTGCTGTAATCTCTTCATGTTGAATCTCATAGGTTTGCCCTCTTTCCAGTCTCCCAGACTGTGCAGGGACTGATAAATGGTCCGATATGATGCTTGGTGAAGCTAATTCATCTTCTTTTGACTTAGATTTGGATTTCATCTCA
The DNA here is from genome assembly GCA_020521535.1 of Rubroshorea leprosula. Classification (NCBI taxonomy): domain Eukaryota; kingdom Viridiplantae; phylum Streptophyta; class Magnoliopsida; order Malvales; family Dipterocarpaceae; genus Rubroshorea; species Rubroshorea leprosula. Next base: position 2,624,671 of record BPVZ01000022.1, on the reverse strand, counting down.
ACTTCATTATCAGTTCCAGAGGATTCATCCACTGAGCGAAACAGCCTTTCTGTTGGGATAAGGCTTACCATTCCCGAACTAGTGGAAGTTTCCAGCAGCTGGGCAGTAGATTTCTTCACAAACAGGCAGCCAAATCCTGATGGGTTTTCCCCAAAAACCTTGTAGAAGGAGCAAACAAGGAAGTCTGGACGAAGGAGTGAGAGGCCAAAGCTGTCCATGTCCTTCGGTCCCAAGGCACAAGCGTCAACCAAGACATGCCACCCATTCTCCTGTGCAATGTTCAGCCATAGAAAAGGATATCTAGCTCCAGTCATCCTTGAATGAAGTGGAAAGACAAAAAGTCCTCTCTTATTCTTTTTTCTACTGCCCACAACCATCTTTCTCAGATTTGCTGACTGAATCCGCAATCTTGGCCATGAGAACTCTGCCGACTTGATTTTGGCTCCTTTCTTTGCAGAGCAATTGATCATGGAGTCAACTGACTCACTCTCATAGTCGTAAACTGTGAGAAGCCTACGATTAGACTGGAAGGGGTAAGATTCTGCAAGAAGTTTGAATGCCGATGTCTTGTTTGCAGTGAAAACCATGCAATACTCGTTCTCTGAAATATTGAGAAAACTCATAATCCTCTTCTTCATTGCAGATTCCAGTCCTGACCCTTCACCGCCATGAAGTAGCTGCATCTTCAGATTCCCTGTCTTGTAGGACAAGCCAAAGAAGGGAATATCCAAATTTTGAGGGGGTGATGATGGTGGCAGAGAATGGGAAGAAGAGGCGATTAGATTTTTTGATGACTCATGTAATTGGGAATAGGAGAAAAGGCCGATGCCAAGATAATCAAGGCAGGTATGGTTGGAGAATGTGAGATGATAGTAATCCTGGGTTCGTATTTGGTCAACTTGATGGGTCTCCGAGTACCGTGGATAAGCTTTGGTGAATTCAGTGAGCGAGTCTTCCAAAGAAGGGAGAGACTCAGGGTTGGTAAACTGGGTATTTGGGAAAATTGAGGAAGCTGTTTTTTCTGCAAAGTCATGGCGGCATGCTGCAGAAGTGCTTCTGGGTTTGGATGCCTTGCTCTGGGGCTGCTGATGCTGAAGCTGGGTGAGGAAAGGTGAAGGACAGCAGGCAGGAAGGCATACTTGTGAAGCCTCCTTAAAAGAAGCTGACTGCATTTTTCTGTTCTCACTCAGTGCCCTTGATATTTTCTCATTGGTTTTTTATTTGGTTTCTTGTTGGTACTCGGTTTCTCTCAGTCAAATATATAAGAGGCAGGAATTTAAGTGTATTCCATTACATATCTGGTGATACAATGTGCTAACTCATTGAACAAGTCAATCTCCAAGTGACCTTTTGTTTCCATATTTTACAAAGTTGACCTTTTCATACCTTATAACACTTGATGCTTCATTATCCTCACCCTCACCTTACATATGGTGTGCTCTGGTCCTCAAAGTAAATAGATACAACTTACCTCGTTTTATTTGATCAAGAAAGATCATCCTGATGACTTCCATTTTGTGAAACATGATCAAATGGTGGACGTGCTCGTATAGGATAATCTCTCCCAGTCCAGTCCATGTGAAAATTAGTTGTGGTGGTCATTCTTTAACAATGATATCTTGTTTTGTTGAAAGGTAGAGGAGGGAAATGAAAGCAACAACCAGAAGTGGACGACATAAAGAACTTTATGGCAGCTAGCAATATCAGTGTTGCCGGTAAAAAGCTTCTTGGAATGCTTTATAAGTTTGCTTCAAGGTGACGGTTTTGGGCTCATTGCACTGACTGAGTCTATGTGAGTTTCCAGATTGATGGTGACGTTTAGGCAATTAATTAATCCTAAGACTCGGTTTTCATTTCCAACTGAATAATGGACTTACTTTTTTTTTTTTGCTCCTTTTGACCTTGTAAATCCAAAGATTTTCCATAGACTTTTTGTTTCTTTCATTTGTAGCTACCTCTGATGTGGTTCTTTTGTATTTTACTAGTAGAATTAAGCATGAGAGTTGCCTAGCCCAGGAGAAAAATGAAAAGAAAAGAAAGCTAGTTTGTGCAGACTATGATAAACAGAGTCCCATAATCTGCGAGAAAAAGTGAGAAAAGCAAATGTTACTGGTCTGTTGTAATGATGAAAAGGCAGAAGGAGAGGAGCTAATGCCGGGGAAAAAGAAAGTTGGAAAATTGAAAGAGAAGGGAATCTAAGTTTTTAGCACTTTGAGATTTAATAATCATGTCTTGAATTTTAGACCTGAATCTTAATGGGAAAGAGTTGTGCTGGACGAATCCTTTTTCAGATTTATTGGCAATGTGAGTTTGGTTTTAGGATTTGTAATTATTGTTGGAAAGAAGAGAAGCATAAACTTTAAAGTGGGCATTATTATTTGAGATTCATTCATGATTTTGGTTTCTCACTCCTTGAGAGAAAGTAAAGGAAGAATTTGATCATGATGTATGCAGCCGCGCACAGACAGATGCCTACAACAAGTTTGTCTATTTTCTATGACTATTCGATATTTTTCTTTTCGTTTTTATTGTGTTTGGACAAACATTTTTTAGAATGTGAATGTCATGGTTTCTAGTTAAATGACTTGTAGGTGAGATGGAGAAGGAGATGAGAAAGTGTTATGGGTAACCAAATATGTATATAAAAAAAAGATTTTATTAGCTGTGAATTTGAAATTTACTATATTAAAATTGTTGGTTGTATAGTCTATATAAAAAGTTTTATTTTTTTAATAATTTTTTATAGAACATAACAAGTAATTTAACTCAGAGGAAAGTGATAGGGAGAGGGGTTACAAAGATGCAAAATCTTGCCATCGAATGAGGAAACATTTATCTTTACAATATATTTGAGTAGAGAAAAAAAAAAAGGAGAATAAAAAGATAAGTAAGTAAATAAATAAAATAAAATAAAGAAAATTTTTAATTATTTTAATAATTAAATAAAAAAACTTTTTTTATTTCTTTTATTTTCTTCTATTCCACTCATTCTAAATATATTGTTAGGGATTTGGCCAATGCGGCAAAAAGGAAGAAACAATAAAATTCATTAAATAGAATTAAATGTAAGGTTGGTTGGGTGGGTGTGTGGGTCTTGCCTTGTGAATGGGTTTGGGATTTACACAGTATTTAACGTAGCAGGGAGGCTTGGTCAACAAAAATGGGCTGATCTATTAGTCAAACTGGGCTTGTAGAAACATTAATTTTTGTGGTCTAGAATGAAAATAGGTAATGGATTTGTGGTACATAATGAGCCGAGAGCAGCTTTGAAAAAAGAAAGCTACTTTTTAAGTAACGACATAAGACAAATGTTTGTTTGCATTGAAAAGAAGCTTTTAAAAGCAAAAAAAGAAAAGGTCAAATGAACTATGGTATGGTTAATATTCTGACAATTCTATTATTTTTGAATTTCTAAATGAAATTTTTTTTTGTACAGCTAAATGAAATTTTATTAGAATGCAAGATAATTTTAAAAAATATATATCTTTTTTCGATATTTTTCAGGAACCAATGAAGCATAGAAATTTAAGAGAAATTTAAATATAAACTATAGTAGATTAAACATAGATGTTCCATATCAATTTTGCCCTGGAGATTATGGCAAATTCATTTCTTGATGTTCAGATGATCTTTCATACCTGTTTCCATTAATTCCTTTCTAGGACTTGGGGTGCAACAATCTACATAAACATTGCACATAGTGCTATCATATTAATTAAGCCAAAGCATTCACTGGGCAACTCTCCTTTGGCAAGTAAGTCATGAGCCGTTAAATGCCAGCATATTTCTGAAATTATCATACATACATACCTGCCAAGTGAGAGGTGCCCTGTGACTGTCTTGCTTATTTGCTATGGGTGAACCATCCTGCCTGGAAAAGGCTGAAAGCTGCCCGCTTGTTATGTTTGTGAGACTTGGCAGTGCTCTTATCCGTGGCTTGAGGCAGAATAAACCATTTTTGGAGAATGGCATATGCTGGAGTGATTGTGTTTTAGATATCCTAAGAAAGCTGCTTTTAAAGATGTTGTTCCTTGGCTTCTTTAACCTCTCAACCTATCATGCTTCTCAAAGGCTGATTTTCTCCACAGCATTTTTTTTGCATTTGTTGAACGGCTTCTCCACAGCATTTGAGAATGTATGTTTTATCTTTTCCTCTCCACTCTCCATTATTAGGTCGGAAGAGGAAAAAACCTAATTCCATTACACTTGGTCGAATTGGAGTTTTCCCAAGACATTCTTTAAAGTAGCTTTTCCATTGCATCATCACTAACCAATATTTAAAGAACTAGTGGAATATGCAATCATATGGCTGCGCTACTACGATGTCTTTCTGGAATAATACATTGAATTAATCCCAAGAGTTGCATGAACCTGGAACAGAGTTTTGATATGCATATGTACCGAAGGCATTTTCGTTCGGATGTATGGAAGCAATAAGATGACAGATGTCAAGCCAAGTGCTCATGGCTTAAGAGTTTTAAACTGCAGATCTCATGTTAACTATCTTCTATTGTGTAAATATCGTACCGAAGTAAAGAATATGAGAAAATGATATATATTAAGCCAAAGCAGTCACAGGGTAACTCTCCTTTGGCAAGTTTTGGGAGAGAATGAATGTCATTTGCTGCAGCAACAACCACCATACCCTGCCAAGTGAGAGGTGCCCTGCTACTGTTTTGCTTACCGTTCTCTCAAACGTCCTTCTGGGTTTTGCTGACGACTCTTGGCCATCTTTATAAGCATTTTGATGGGGGAAGGGAGAGGAGTAAAAACCAAGGGGAGATGGCATATGCTTATGGCTTATGCTGTGAATATCCTCTGCATTTGCCTTTTGGTGTAGATTTTAAGGTGGGTCAGGTTCTTTTTCCATCCCTCCTCTTCACCATTTCCAAGTGTTGTTAAAGAAATTGTCAATCCAAGCACGTTAGATTCGTCCTATTTCATTCTCGATGCTGTGAAAGTGGGAAGAGGAGAAAAAGTTGTTTGAGTGCAGATCCTCTTTAACATGCAATCGAGGTGGAAATGAGTATAAAGAGAGCCTTCACAGACTGTCATTCTTTTACTTTTGAACCACTCCTTCTTTTTTGAATTGTCATTTTTTATTTTTTTCGCCTTTATTACCTTTTCCTTGATCTCATTTTACCTCAACTGATTTTTAGTGTAATCAAAATTTTCATCGGTAGAATTTTCACAATCCCATATAAAAAATTATCTATGTAATTTTTTTATTTGATCCAAACCATCAGTATTCTTGATTGAGGGAGTTGAGGGAGGAGAGGAGGAGAGTGAAGGAGATGTCTCCCCTCTATGTTATTTGGATAACTTCATTAACGAAGGGGGTAATGAAAGGGAGGTAGATGGAGGGCAGTAGACTCCCTCCAAATCTTTTATTTTTAATCCTTCCAATTTAAGGGAATTCAAAAGGATTAGATTTATTTTCATTTTATTTGTTTACT
>BPVZ01000022.1:2596877-2617432 GCA_020521535.1 Rubroshorea leprosula | reverse complement strand
TAGATCAAGTGTGTTAATTTTTATATTGATCTAATAGTTATAACCTCTTAATAAAAAATACTCTATTTACTAACATATATTTAATGGTATAAAATTTTGTTTAATCAATGAAATAGTTAGGTCTACTAAAACAATTTAAAAATTGACATGTATGATCTATATAAATAAAACTTTTAATTCAATAGTTAGTTTTTTAAAATATTAATTAAAAAGTAAGTTTTTAGACAAATCCTATATAAAATTTAGAAGAATGACTTACAAAACATTTTCCCCTTATGTATATATATGAGAATAGTCCATATTACATCTGATTTTAAAAAAGTAAAAAACATTAGAGTGCCAACTTGTTGTCATTTCATTTAATTAAAACGCAATTCAAAATTTGGAAATTCATCTTATTAAATGTTGACTCTTGGAAAACTCAATTTAAAATTCATAAATTCACTTTATTAAATGTTAATATATGGATTTGAAAACTAATTATATTAGAATAAATAAATAATTTTCAAATTTATATATCAATATTTAATAAAATGAATTTTTAAATTTTAAATTAGATTTTAATTAAATTAAATAACATTGTTTAAAGTTAGAATGTCATTTTTTTTAGTAGAGAGGAGTGATATGCACTTTTCCTAGACAAAGAGTATTCCCATATTCTAATTGGTCTTTAATACTTGGTAAGTAAAATATTACTAGTTTCTGTGTTTTAAAATAACTGTTGTTTTTTAATTTTTTTAATTAAGGATTTAAGGACAATGTTTATATTTATCAATAATATTCTTAAAAAAGAAATAGAAGACAAAAGGATTTTTTTTTTTTTTGTAATTGGATGATTAATTAAAAAGAATAGATAATAATATGGTTAAAGAATTAAAAAATTTTGTTTACTTAAAAAAAAAAAAGAATAACAATTAATTTGAGATAAATTTAAAATAAAAAATAATTATTATTTTAAAATTGAGAGAATGATAAAAAGTATAGAACTAATTCAGGCATAATTTTATCTAACAATTTGTTATATATTATTAAATGAATTAATGTATATAAATTTGTAGGTCAAATTTTCTACCAAAGAGAGTTTTACAATTTCTGCCACATAATAAAACTGTGAATTTTTTTTTATATTTATTCACTCTACTTTTTGAAAATTATGAAGGAAATTATTTTAAAATTACGTTATTTTAATAAAATATCACAAAAAAAACAAAAAATACTCTAATTTATATTTTAAAAATATATTATTTTAATTTTTTCAATAAATATTTATTAAAATGACATAATTTTAAAATATATTTTTTTAATCTTTAAGAGATAAGTTAGATAAAAAAAATTTTCTTTTAAATTATAAAGTTCTATTGTGATCAAATAGTTTTCATAAAAAAGAAAATTGAAAAGGGTAAAATCTTTTTTTGGTGTCCTTAACCTTTCTAACATGGGACAGTTTGTCCATAACCTTTTTTTTGCCACTAGCAGCCCCCAAACTTTTTTTTTTTTTAATTTGAAATATGTTCATATTTTATTTCACTTGAGGAAAAACATTATACAGATAACGAGAGCCTTCTTGGATCCTCAGCTACACATTGCATAATATTACTAGGTAACTCTTCTGCCCAATACTCATCATCATCATTTGTTAAGGCTCTTTTTGCCAACTCATGGGCCACACTATTCCCCACCCTTCTAACATGCCGCACAGAACAGTCATCTAGGCTACTTAGTAACCTTCGACAATCATCAAAAATCATTTCTAACTCTAATATCCCACCTTGGTCTGTAGCAGCCCCCAACTTTTGAAAATGTCTACTATTAGTCATTCCGTTAGCGTATGCATTAAATCTAATAGAAATTATGAGAGTGCAAATATGAGGCACCTAAGTTGACCCTTTAAATAGGAAAAGGAACTTGCATATCTGTTTTTTCTCTCTTCTCCATGTCATAGATTAAGCCCACTTAAAGGGACCATTAAGGGCCTTGTTATTCACCACAACATCAATCTCTACTGCACTTAATGCCCAAGTTGAGAAAATGACTTATAATGGACATTTTTCAAAAGGTTTGGAATTATTGGTGGTATGAAATGAAAGATAGGTATGAAATTGTCTATGTCAGAAATGTTAGGGATACAAATACGGATCTTCCCAAAAGAAATTGATATTTCCGCTTCAACTTTTTCCATCCTTTTATTTTTTAAACTGCCACTGTCTAATAATTTGAAAGACTTGTTATAAAATAGCTTGTGATTTATAATATAAAATAATTTAGATTATAAAATATTTTTTTATTTCTTAAGTTACAATTAAATCTCTTTAGCATGATTTTTTTTTCTCTCTCTGCTGATTGTGCCTTACTACCTTACATGAATGATGAAACGGCCAAGAAACTAACCATCAATACCTAATTTATTCAGGAAAGTTCATTGATTGGATACACACTCATCAAGTAAAAACTACATTACATTAAAGAAAAAAAAATCTTATTCGTCCTGCCATAACATCTGAGCCTAGAGAAAATGGTTTTTGCCTAAAGGGAGATGTTCCAACTTCCAATTAACGAAGTGTTTGAAATTTTAAAAGTATGGAGAAATTAAAAAAATAAAAAAATCTATATTTTATACTATAATTTATTATTTAATATAAAAAATAATTGTTTAATAAAATAATGTTTTCTCTTTGTTGTCCTTGTAATTAAAAGCATTAGTTTAAAATTAAATATATATTATTAATTATTATATACTTCAAATCTATTAAAGATATTATTTTAAAAAAACTTTACAATTAAATTCGCTAGTTTAAAATTAAATATATATTATTAATTATTATATACTTCAAATCTATTAAAGATATTATTTTTTAAAAAAAATTTACAATTAAATTCGCATGATAATAAGTGGAATAAATTAAGTAACGAAAGCTACTTGATCTCATTTTATAATTCAAGATAAAAAAATACAAGATGACTGGTAAAAAATGTACAATAGTAATAGGAAAACACAGAAATATCACTAAAAAAAAGCAGGCAGAATATCGTCCCAAATTTATTATGGAGAGGGGGTTGTAAGAGAAGAGGAAAGAAAATACAAAAAAGAAAGGTCAACCTAAAACTCTTTATCTTTTTTGCCCTTTTTGTTTGTATTACTATTATCATGGTGTCTCTGAACTCTGAATTCTGCTGATGAAGCTTCTATATACATATCCATGGCTACCTTTCTAGAATTTTCTGGGAGTTGAAGGGATGATCTTGATGACGAGACCCGGAAAGACGTCATCCGGGTCTTGGATATGCGGGTTCCGCTCCACAATAAACGGGTCTCCGCACTTGTCGCTGATGGTGTGGAGAGTCTCGCCTTCTCCGACCACGTAGATTTCATCGCAGGGACGGTGGAGCAGCTGGCCGCCCCTGACTGTATCGTCCTCCGCCTGAGAATTCGCTCTGATAGAACCCACCAGTATCAACGCCAGTATTACGGCGGTGAAGTACCACGACGTTCTATCAGCAGATACCATCGATCGTCGACTCTGGGTTTTGGATGAGGAAGAAGAAAGCATGTTAATTTCTACAAAAATTTTGAAATTTTATAAAGTGAAACAAAAGGGTTTGAATTATAAAAGGAGAGAATACATTGATATTGAATTTATAGTGATGGATTAAAGACGGTTGGTTATTTGGACGTATAAGTTGGGGACTTGGGGGAGGTTGGGTTCAACGACAAGGATAGCCGTGTAAGCAAGGGACCAATGAAAAAATAATGGGATAACGAAATTTCCAGTCAGCAGATTACATAAGACTAATTCATACCTTTGAAGAAGAATTTTTTTTATTTTTTTGGTTGCCCAAAAGAACAGGGGAGGTGCCCTCTTTTTTCTGTGATTCTGATTTCATATTGTACAATTTAAATATGAATTTTTTATTTTTATTAAAAAGAAATTGTTGTTAAGCATTGACTTTGAATAGTGTTAATTTTCTGGTCCCTCATACCTTTAAAAGGTTTGATGTTAATATATATATATATACATATATTTCTTTATGCAAGGTTGGAATATTTGATTAAGAATATTAATTGGATCAAGGGAGTTGAACTTAATACACCCAACCTGAGATAACACTACGCCAAACAAAAAAACAGTTAAAAAAGTGCATAACTTGGGAGGAAGCACTAACTAGTTGGGTACATATATTATGATAATTAACAATTTGTTAAATCAAGTGGAAGAAATTTGATTTTTTTTAAATAAAATTTTAAATTCAAGTTTTGTAAATAAAGAAACGAGCACTAAGAAAACTTTTTTTTTTATGAGGTTTAACACTATTTGACTCTAAATTAATCAAGATACCGAAGAGTTTAGGATTAAAAATATATATCATGACAATTAACTTTAGTTAGCATCAATGAATTGGTATTTTACCAATATATATATCTTTTGGATGAAATTGTATTTTACCAACTTTGTGGGAACCAAACATGATAATGCAATTGATACTAAAACAGTACAACTTCAAGGGATGGAAACATTTCCAATTTCTTATCCATACCTAATTAATGTGCAAACAAGAAATTTAATCATTTGTAGAAATTAATTTTTTCTTCAACAAGTCGTTTCTTATAAACAAACCCTTCCCTATTCCATCATTTGAGTTAATAATGGTTTTCTTTGTAGGAAGGCTAAAGCAAGAGGACCATTGTATTCGGTGGTTGGAAGATCGTCCTCATGTGGGTATATGGTGACAAAATGCTTCTCTTTTTGCCCATTTCCTTCTTAAGTAACTGCACTTTTGTACATTGGGCAACCAATTTAGTGTTTTATAATTTAAATTATATCAAACAATAAAGCACAACAATCAAATTAGAGAAAAATCTACCCTTGCATTTATGAAACAACCATGAAAAAAAAATAATCGTGTCAAAATTAATTAACCTTGCAACATATTTGTTATACTTATAAAAGCATATACTACATAATTCCCATCTTCCATCCCTATTTTCTAATGATGTCAAAAACGTCGTCATTAAGAGGAGAACTATAAGGAATAATTAAAACCGTTTCTCTTTTTCACATTTTTCTATTTTAGAGAGAAATTCATTAAGGGCATTTACGTACATATACGTAAAGGCACATTTTGCAATTTTGAGGTGACGTTTTAGGAAGAAAATGGAGGAAGGAGGGATGCATTGTGGCGTAGGATGGAATTGATGGATGCAAGTAAAGACTTTGGTAGAGAAATAAGTGCAAATTGCGTGAAGTTGTGGTCTCCCCTTTGAAAAACTCTGCATGTAACCATCAAAAAAATCAACAGACCAACTAACACTAAAACCATATTTTGGGCAACAACTATGCTTTTTAATTTTAAGAATTGAATTTATTAATAAATAAATATTATTTTATAAATTAAATTTGATTAGATTTTAAAATTTAAAATTAGTATCTAAAGAAATTAAATTTTCTCAAATGTAATGGGTTGATTTGTGAGATATACTCTTAAAATTGCCTAATAAAAAATAAGGAATTAGTTTTGATATCCATAAAATAAACCTTAAAACATGATTGTCCAAACCCAAACAAGAAAAAATACCATGCCTTTTCTCTTTATTTATTATTAATACTGTAGTAGTTCGAGTCTTTGGTGCAAAAGATTTTTAAGGACCAAAATTTTGATTTCCTCCCTTAAGTGCGCATGCCCTTTATTTATTTATTTATTATTTATAATCAAAGTATTTTTAAATTAGTTTTGATATATCTAAAAACTATGTTTTCTTAAATGGCTTAAAGAACATGCCCTTTATATTAATTTGATATATTTAAAGAAAATAATTTTTTTAAATAATAATTCTAAAACTTGAATTCTAAATTTAATTTATAAAATGATATTTACTAGTTAATACATCTTAAGTTACCGTTTACTACTTTTTTGTTTTTTGACAAGGGCAATGATTAAAAATTAAGAGTTAGAAGTTAATATCTTATTTTTTAACAAGATTCGACCATTTGTCAAGATGTATTTCACCGACAGTCCTTTTAAACTGTAGTGACACCGCTGGATCACAACAGTAAATACGTTTATTACCTTTTTTAGTACAGCAAAATACGGAAGTCATCCAAACATAAAACAATACTCATTATCGAAAATGACCTTTTCTTTAAAAAACAAAAAAACAAAAAAACAAAAACAAAAACTGTGGCAATCGAATCGATTTTATAGATTCCCTTCTTTTGCCGTGGAGAAAAAATTTTAGGAGGGACCGCTTGAGCTGACTGGACCAAGTCTTCCTAACTTCACACTACTGTTGCCTTTTTGGACCAATTCAAAGGCACAACGTTTGTTGCATGTTGGTGAGCTTCATTTTTGTCAAAGGAAATATGGTTTGAGTTCAGTTCAGTCTGGTTCAAACCGGCCAATAAATTGAAGAATATAAATTCAACCCTATTTGTAAACACTCCAAGGGAATTGGTGCATAGCTTGATTGTAAGAATATTTGCTTCCTACCCTTGCCCTGTTTCCATCCTTAATTGAGGGACTGTTGGGTACATAAGTTTTAGTTTAGCTAGCTGTTTGAACTGATGATATAAATGAAAATATTTAAATTATAAATAATGTATTTTAACTGTTATTTCAAACATCCTATAAAATTTTATTAATTTTTAAAATATGTTGTGAACTAAGATAAAAAATATATATTATGAAGTATATTATAGAAAGCCCACAAGATCGATAGCATATATACTAGAATTCCCTCCAAACATCAGCAACTCCAACTAAATGGAATATTGGGTGAAATGATGTAAATTTTGAACAGCATTAAGAATCAATCCGTAATTAATTAGTGGGAGGCCGCTTTGGCTTGTACTTTGTCTTCATGATCTAAATGAACCACATTTTTAATGCTTTCCCTGATTGGAAGTAATACTGTAACACTACCAACTAAGGGTTAGATCAAATGGTAAGTGGTTTATTTCGGCTTAAATAAAATTTTTAGTTCGAGACCTTGTGTACGCAGCAATTCCCGCTGGAAGACTCATCCACCATTTCTAAGTGCGCGACGCAGGTTGGATCCGGATTTATCGAGGTAAAACTCCGGATACCGGGCGAGAAACCAAAAAAAAAAAAAAAAAGTAATACTATAACACCATAGGATAAACTTTATATCCCATCAATTAATTCTCAAATTAAATAACATCACGCGTAACATGAAAAAAAAGCTGGTGGACATGAAATAAAGAGAGGAAAAAATGTTTAAAACATTAATTGACATCCCAAGAATTAATTCAATGCTTAGACCCCACAATATTTTTGTACTAGCCGCCTATGGTTGCTGTCTCTTGTATGTGTCTGATTTATCTAGCCAGGCCAAACTTTTATAATTTGTAATGAAGGCAATTTAAGTTCTTTGAATGCAAAACCTATTTGGGGAAACAGGGAGACCTTTCAATGCCCTCCCCCCTTTACAAGGTCTTGCAATTTGGATGGCGCTTATTGCACAGCAGTACCATGCCTTAAAATGATAAAAAACAGCAGCATGTTTATCATGCTAAAAAGTTATGTCAGACCCAAAGGATGGATTTGATTTTTTTTTTTTTTAAATGTTAAAAGTGAGATTAAAATTCTACCATTGTTAAATTTTATGTGAGAAATTGTTTATAAAATAAAGTGATCATTAGATTACGAATAACGTTTAAAAACTAATATATCAAAAATATTGTTAATCGGGGCCTGTGGTTCAATTAGTTGGCCGAAGCGGAGGTCAGGGCTTCGAGCTCTGCCACCGCCGTGAACTCCATCAACTTGCAACCTAATGGTCGTGCGCCTCAAATGAGGGGTGGAACGTTCACTTTCCTAAAAAAATTTCAGCTGCTAACAAACTAACTCTACTTTCTAACCATCTACTTGGTCAAAAAAAAATATATATCAAAAATATTATTGTTTATTAAAAAATTTAAAATGTACATTATTTTAATAAAATATTATTTAAAAAATATTTAAATAGTCTTTATTCCTAAGTAAAAAAATGTTTTCTAAAGATTTAAAATTTTTTTTAAGTACTATTAATTTTAATCACCATGCCATAAGCACGCCGTCATATGTTGTCCAATTTTTTATAGGCCCAATGCGAGTGATAAACATTTTCTTACTCCATCAAAAATACGAATGAAATTCCAATATCTTTCGGAAAATAAATAAATATAAATAAATAAAATGAAACCACCTGCCCGCCACCGCCGCATCTCCAATTCTCATGAGACTCGCGAGACCCTTTTCCCGCCTCTTTGGCAGTTCCTCCTCCTCCTCTTCCTCCTCCTTGACGGCCCATAAACGGCAGGAAGTAGCCAAGAACACACTCTGCATCAACTCTGCAAAAGAGCTTCACGCACATCTTATGAGAATTCTTCTTCACACAGACCCATATTCAATATCCCCTGTAATCAAGTCATACGTACTCTCTCCCTCTCATCTGCACAAAGCGCACCTTATATTCAGTCAATTTGAGCGACCCACATGGTTATTATGGAGCCACATGATCCATGGTTTGTCTCTAAGTGATCGACCGGATGAAGCCATTAACTTGTACCATAAAATGTATTTTCAAGGTTTTGCTGGGAATAATTTGACGTTTATATTTGTTTTCAAGGCCTGTGCTCGGGTTTCGGACGTTCTGCGTGGTCAAAAGTTTCGTGTTCGTGCTTTAAAACTTGGGTTTGAGTCGTATCTTTTTGTTGTAAATGCAATGATTCACATGTATGCCTGTTGCGGTGATATGGGTTCTGCAAGGAAGGTGTTTGATGAAATGGCTGAGAGAGATTTGGTCTCTTGGAATTCTTTGATTTGTGGATATAGTCAATGTAATAGACATAAGGAGGTGTTGGCGTTGTTTTGTGCAATGAAAGAAGCTGATGTGAAGGCTGACTCGGTGACATTGGTGAAAGTCATTTTAGCTTGTAATTATATAAGTGATGTTGATTTGGCTGATTCTGTGGTTAAGTATGTTGAAGAAAATTGTATTGCAATTGATGTTTATCTGGGAAACACTTTGATAGATATGTACGGTAGGCGTGGTTTGGTGAATTTGGCATGGAAAGTCTTTGATAGGATGGGCAAAAAAAATTTAGTTTCTTGGAATGCAATGATCATTGGTTATGCAAAAGCAGGGAACTTGGTGGAAGCAAGAAAGCTATTTGATCATATGCCACAAAGGGATGTGATTTCATGGACTTCAATGATCACAGGTTACTCTCAAGCAAATCAATTCTTGGAGGCACTGAGTTTTTTTCAAGAAATGATGGCAGCTAATGTGGTACCAGATGAGATTACAGTGACTAGTGTTCTTTCGGCTTGTGGTCATTTAGGCTCTCTTGATGTTGGAGTGGCAGTTCATGACTATATCAGAAAGCATGACATAACAGCTGATGTTTATGTTGGGAACTCTCTGATAGATATGTATTGCAAATGTGGTGTGGTTGAGAAGGCATTGGAAGTATTCCATGAGATGAAAGAAAAGGACTCAGTTTCATGGACATCGGTCATCTCTGGACTTGCTGTTAATGGCTTTGCTGATTCTGCACTTGAACTTTTTTCTCAGATGTTGAGAGAATGTGTTCGGCCAACTCATGGATCCTTTGTTGGGGTTTTACTGGCATGCAGCCATGGTGGATTGGTAGATGAAGGATTGGAGTATTTTGGAAGTATGGAAAATGTATATGGACTAACCCCGGAAATGAAGCATTATGGCTGTGTGGTAGATCTTCTAAGCAGGTCTGGCTATCTTGACAGGGCCTACCTATTCATAAAAGCAATGCCTATAGATCCAGATATTGTACTATGGAGGATACTATTGAGTGCATGTAAGCTTCATGGAAATTTGACCTTAGCTGAGATTGTAGCAAACAAGCTTCTCGAACTGGATCCTTCCAACAGTGGGAATTATGTTCTCTTGTCAGATACTTATGCAGGTTCAAATAGGTGGGATGATGCTAAGGAAATGAGAGAATTGATGCAGGAGAGCAATGTGCAGAAGCCATCTGGTTGGAGCTCCATTGAGGTAAATGGGACAACATAAAAAGCCTCAGAGGACCAGCATTTCTCCAATCCTCAAAGATTAAGCACTGAATGGTCCCACTAACATTGGATTTCCTTATGTCATAGCTCTTAGCAGCATGCTATCTCTCAAACTATTAGTCTCCAAAAGGACATGCTACAAAGGAAATGGCTAGAGTTTATATCACAACATGTAAACAGCTTGGTGTATTATCAATGTTAGGTAATCCTGGGCTCCTGGCCCTGGGTGGTTCTGGAGGTTGTGGGCAGCTATCATGCTTATGTTGGGACACAACTGTGGCTTGAGAGCTTTTTAAATCTGGTGGTTCAAATGAGGGCAAGAATCTGTGAAGAGAATTATCCTTTCTTCAGTCTGAGGCTAATTGGACGAGGATTTCGTGCAAGGAAGATAAACCAAAATGGTTTTCTCATTGATGATGTTCAAGGTAGCTAGCTACTATCAGGAATTCTTGTACCGTTGGTGAATGGCTTTCTTAAATTTTGAGTTAAGAGTGAGGGGCCATGGATATTTTGTGCTTCAATTCATGGAGTTTTCTGCTGTAGCACTACTGCTGTACAGGTTTTTGATTCATTGCCAATTGATTCCTGGAAATAAAATATGATTTCACCCGAGTCAGCGAGGGATGATAACTTTCTCCTGCAATAACTCATGTTATCCTCTAATTTGTTGTTTTGGTAAGAGACTGCATTGCAAACAATAGAAAAATCATCATATCAGCTGGATGGAGAAAAGGCAGGTACACTTATTTCTATGATAAGATTGTTCAAATATGTAGAGTACTCTTATTGAACTAGAGGGCTGTAAGATGTCCTTAGCAGATGGTCTGTCCTTCAAATTACCATCCATGAAATTAGTCCCTGTAAGAGAGCAATAACTTTGTATCTTTTACAGATTAAACATAACTTTGATGGCAGAGCCCCCACCAGCACTAGTTTTGAATGCTTCTTCTATCTCCTCCTGGGAGAAGCCAAACCTGTTTGTTATAAGGGGCTTCACATCAATCTTCCCAGTCCTCAAGAACTCAATGCAGAGTGGCCATGTGTTTCTATACCGGAATATGCCAATTACATCTATCTCCCTGTCATTTGTCAACCACAAAATTGAAGAGAAGTGCTTAAATTATGTTTTAAATGCTTGACAATGTTTTTGATTACCGTGCAGCTGCAGGAGTAAGAGGGACAGTCATTTCAGTTTGGGCCAATCCAATAAGGCAGACTTTGCCACCAGAACGAGTAGCACTCAATGCTGTAGACATGGTTTTGTTGACACCAACACAATCAAAGGTCACATCAATGCTTGAAGGTACTGCACTTTGTATCTTCCTCACCTCTTCGCTGATGTCCTGTACAAGCATTTCATTTGGAAGGTCATAACAAGCTACATAACCCTAGAATGGCTCTGGGTATCCAGAGATGAAATGAACCTGAATATCTGTTGAAACTTGTATAGTCTCATCTGCACCAAGATCCTTTGCCATGGATAAACGGCGAGCTTCAACATCCACAATGACAATTCTGGGTGCTCCAAATGCATGAGCAGCCAACAAGGTTACCAGGCCAATAGTACCTGCTCCCATGATCAAGACACTAGTTTCAGGTCCTATGTTTGCTCGGCGACATGCATGAACTCCAACACTGAGAGGTTCACACATTGCTCCTTCCTCCAAGCTGACATTATCTGGTAATTTATAACACAAACTTGCAGGATGCACCACCTGATAGCAGAGGAAAACAAGAAAATTTCCACTTTTTTGAACTGCTTATATTTCGTACAAGCCAGAAACCAAGTCATTTTTATCACCTTATTGGCTAGAGAACCATTAGTTGGTGGAGAACCAAAGAACTTCATTTGTCGACAAAGATTGTAGCGACCATCCTTGCACAGATCACATTGCGTGCAACTGATGCCTGGCTCCAATGCCACACGATCACCAACTGCCAGGTACTCCACCTCACTCCCTACCTCTTCTATGATCCCGGCACACTCATGCCCGATCACCATTGGTTTTTTCACAATAAAGTTTGCACATCTCATATGCTATATACAGTACAAACCATAGCAATTTCTTAGCATGTAACAGGACAAATGTTGAATCAGCATAAATGGTGTTACAGACACAGGGAAAGATAGATGTTTTTTTTTTCCTCTTTTACCTTAAAGTGATGAATATCACTTCCGCAGATACCTAGAGCTTTTATACGCACTTTCACATCATGAGGACCTAAGATTAGCCCATAGTTATTCATCCAAAGCACATATAATATCAATTCCCCAAGTCAGATTATTCAGATCATTGCTGTAAAACATGATTATCATCCCATGAAAGCGTGTACTGAAGTGAGGAAAGGTTAGAAGATTTTACCAAGGGGAGGGAGATGGTAAGGTTGAATTTTGAGGTTTTCGATTCCAACCAGCCAAGCTGCCATGTTCTCCTCTCGTCCATCCCCTTTGCTTTCCTGAATTCCGGCACCTCCATCTGCCATCTCTTGCCGTCTTTTCTTTCTCTCTGTTGACTGTTGGTTCTGACTTTTCGAGTTGCTCTTTCTTTGGTGTAGTTTTCAGAGTTACGTTTCCAAATTGTCTTTCATTTCACTGTGTGGATGGTCAATTCCTTCTTTCTTTTTCTTTTTTTCTTTGAATGTAATAGGAATCAATTCCTGATAAAAAAAAATAATAATAATATAAAAAACAGGATAAGCAAGAAACTTTGAGATATGATGATTGGATAAGCCTAAGAAGTTTGGATATTTGACTCTAACTATTCTGATTCTTAATAATCCTTATTGGTCAGCTAGCCACTACATCATTGATGCATATTTTGCTTTCAAGTTGTGATGGCTCCTTTATTTTATCCAATTCTATTATTGTCCAGCTAAATTTAGTCATCACAAGGATTAAAATTTTTAACCATCAAGACTTAGTCGAACAGGCGGATGCATGACGCTAGATTTGGTAAAAAATTCATATGATCAATGCTAATGCCACAAAACTTATTTACTAAACTTTCTCGGAAAACCCCTGGATATCAAATTAGTAGCATCTCATCTTGTATTTATTAACTGTAATTTCTTTAAGAATTATTTTATTTTTTTTAACTTAGGAAATTTTTTAGGATGAAGGTAAATAGTATCTGAATATAGAATTTAAAATTTTATGTTCAAGGTTTTTTTTTAAAAGATGGTCACTAAATCAGTTAGTAGATTATAATTTTTTTAAAAATTAAGTGCTTAATTAGCTTAATTTTTAATTTCTTGGGTAGGAAATGTAGTTCAGAAACAAGGGGTTAGGTGGGATAAATAGATAATAAAAGCGTAATTTCTTGGGCAGGAAATGTAGTTCAGAAGAAACAAGGGTTGGGTGGGATAAATAGATAAAAAAGCGATGGAAGAGAGAAGTGGAGAATGCGAAGTCCTCTTACAAAAGCTTCTGCACGGAGGCCAAAGTCCCACTAAATTCACATGGCCGTTAAAATTGTATCGGTTCAAATTTCTCAGCAATAGTTGATTTTAGTGAAATATTATTTAATTTGATAATAATTATAAATTTTTTTAAAATAATTAATTTTAATATTTAAAAATATTAATATAAATTAATTTTAATTTAATAAATAATAATTTTTTATCTTAATTATATAATAAGAGATAATTATATTATATTTTTTATTTATTTCACTTTATCCATATATCATATAATTCGAATTCAAAATTTTTTACTTATAATAAAAAAAGTAATCATTTAGTTATTTAAGTTATTGATAATAAATATTAAATATTAATATATTTTAATATTTAATATTTATTAATTACCAAATTAAATAAAATTAAAAAATGAGTCGGCATCCTGGCCAGTGTATTGGGATGGCTGCAAATCCAATTGGGGACGGAAGATCCACCAACCGAAAACCCCATTGGAAGGGGGCAAAAGTCCAAAGCATGTGCCATCCCTATTTGGAAAGGGCCACAACTTTCGAGTGTGGTTGCCATCCAACTAAGCTTTTGCCGGTGAAAGAATAAACACCATTGTCAAGGCAGTACAAGTTGTAATTGGGATATTTTTGGGTGAAGAAAAACGAGGACCGTTTATTGCGTGCGGGAAGCGCGACCCTGGGACCACGATAACAAATTGGCTGAGTCCTACGTAAGAATTAGTAGATTTTAGGGAAGGGGTGGAACCCACGAAAACCAAATAAAATAGTCGAACATAATCTCTCTCCTAGTCACTTTGGATAACATCTGACGGATATATGACTCGTTGCTTTGCTGTCTTGGGAAACTATTGCTTATCTTATTAAAACACTTGCAACCCTGTAGATGAGGCACGAAGCCAAATAAAGAGAGGCAGGCGGCGAGAGAACCGATGAAGTGAGGCATATTCCAACATCTCATTTTAGGGAAGACCGTTCATAAGAACTACAGTGATTTCGCTTACTGTTATAAGCATTTTTTATATTGCACACGGGCTAGGTATGTACTTGGCTAAACCTTCCAATTTACTGTAAAAGACAACCCGCTATAAGTAGGAAGCGTGCTCCACTCCTTTTTCCTATTGGAAATCACATTTCTTTCGTCTGGCTGTAGCTAGGTGCAAGCGGTGATCTCGGGGTTTGTGAGTGTATTGCTGTTGCGCAATTTAGGAGAGCAGGAAGATGGGTAAAGGAGGGATGTCTCGTGGAGATGCTGGAGATGAAGAAGAGGAGAACATGGCTGCTTGGCTTCTTGGCATTAACGACCTCAAGATCCAACCTTTCAAGCTCCCTCCTCTTGGTATTCACCGCAATCCATTATACTATCATCTTTGTTTGATCATTTACCTTGATTACTAACGATCTCATTCTTCTCTTCTTGGGTTCTCTGAGTCAATGGTCTTTTTTTCAAAAAAAAAAAAAAATTCTTGAATTTGACCATGGTTTTAGATACCCTTTTGCGCTCATTGTTTCATGGAGTATTGATTGTGTTAATTTGGGTTCACTTTGAAATTTTCAGGTCCTTATGATGTTAAAATTACTATGAAAGCTGTTGGTATCTGTGGAAGTGATGTTCATTACGTCAAGGTGCCATCTTTCTTCTGGCTTTTTTTCTTTTTTACACTTTGCATCAAAACCAGAATGTTAAATGCTAATATTTTCAGGCTTTGATAGTTTAATTTAACTACTTTTGGTTGTTGAGACTATACCAAAATGAAAATTGATCAGAATTTTGGATCTTTCTTATAAGCATTTCAAGCATGTATACAGCTATGCCTATAACTAAGACTTTCTTTTGGATTGTATATCTTTATTTGGGAAACCAAATATAGATCAAAATGAATTCAGGATTGAGATAAATTAGAATAGGAAATCCCACTATTTGCCTTGAATTTTACCTCTAACTTGTGTGGCTTTAGCATTTGAGCTGTGCAGGTTTTGTAGTGAAAGAACCTATGGTGATTGGACATGAGTGTGCTGGGATCATAGACGAGGTTGGAAGTGAGGTGAAGAATCTGGTTCCTGGTGATCGCGTGGCACTGGAACCACAGATCACTTGCTGGCAATGTGATCGTTGCAAGGAAGGTCGGTACAATCTGTGCCCCGACGTGAAATTTTTTGCCACTCCACCAGTTCATGGTTCTCTTGCTAATCAGGTTTGTACATAAGCTGTATTTCAGTTTCAGTTTAACATTAACGTGGTTTATATCCTTGCTGGATATAAATCATATTATGCTTATTCAAACATAGAAACCAATAGATTTGATTTCAAGCTATATTATTATGGTGTATAATTCATTCGGAGACCTTGATCTGAAAATTCTTTTGCTCCCTATGAAGCAGGTGGTATAAAATCTCCAGTCTGAAGAGGTTTGAGAATAGAATTTTGCTAGTACCTTTAACTTTCTTGAGACCAGAAAATCAAACTTCATCTTGAAGTCTTAATTTTTAGACTCATGCTGTGATGGCTTTGGTCGCTCTGCTTTGATTTGCCGTTGCATATTGATGATCAATCAACATGTGTTTCTGAAATTGTGATGATTTGTGCCACTCATAATCTGTCTGATTATTTTTTCCACCTGTTCTTGTCTTGTCATTAATTAGACTCTACAATCTAGAAATTAGTTAATTATTTCCTGCATTATCTCTGTTGAATTTGATTGCGCATGTGATTTAGTTGAAGCTAAATAGACACTATAGAGCTCTAAACTTCTACCTATAAATTTCTGACTATGCATTTGTCTTCATCATCACCTTGGTACTAATAGTGAGGTCGCTACTAGGATTTAGGCAATTTTGATCATGTTTAGCATCTGTTTTACAACAGATTTTATTTCACGAACATGTAATGGCCTTCTCTTTTCAAACATTATCTTTGGTCAGATCAACCGTACACATGCATATTGATCATCAATTTTTTTTTTTTTTTCATCTATTGGAAAGTGGATGAGATGAATTCAATGGAGTCAAACTTTTGGGACAAATAGAGTTAACACTTTACGTTGAATTTTTAATGTAGGTGGTGCATCCTGCAAACCTGTGTTTCAAACTGCCAGACAATATGACCTTGGAGGAGGGAGCTCTGTGTGAGCCCTTAAGCGTTGGGGTTTATGCCTGCCGCCGAGCCAAAGTTGGTCTATATACAAACGTTTTGATCATGGGAGCAGGACCTATAGGACTTGTCACAATGCTGGCAGCTCGTGCTTTCGGTGCACCTAGAATCGTCATAGTTGATGTGGATGATCAACGATTATCTGTTGCTAAGAATCTTGGTGCGGATGAAATTGTTAAAGTTTCAACAAGTGTGCAGGTCTGTAATGCCCTTAAAATCATTTCCCTTTCGGTTTGGCAAAGCATATCATAACTTTATTTTCAATTCACTGTAATTTAATAATCATTATTTAAAAATTTAGATCTTCATCCATATTTATGGGGTCCCTTAAAACTTCAGTTTCAAGTTCACCTCATCAGAACATTTTACTCCACTATTAAGTTTGTATTTATATTTTTAATCACTTTCTTTATTGAGGGTTAGTTTTACTTCTTCAATGGTTTGTCCTCATATATCTTCTTGAAAATATCTCTATTACTTCTGCAGATGTATATTTTTTCTGTTTTTTATTATTTACTTTTTGGGTGTTGGGTGTGTGGATCTTGAGAAGGTTTCATATATATTGTATGTCCCTATGTCACAAGAAAAATTACCTGAGATTCTTTTTCATCAATCTTCTGTTAATTTAAATTTTCAGGATGTACCTGAAGAAGTGGAAAAGATAACCAAAGCTATGGGGGCACGAGTGGATGTAACCTTTGATTGTGCAGGCTTTAGCAAGACCATGTCAACTGCTCTGGCTGCAACTGGTACTGGTGGTGTAGTCTGCCTCGTAGGGATGGGTCACAATGAGATGACTATTCCCCTGACTCCAGCGGCTGCAAGGTGCTTGATTTAATCTTACATTAAAATTTTGGGCTATACAATTATGTATGGTCTTAGTGGTGCTAGAAACTTTAGGAGTTGGACATTTACCGACTTTGTTCCACATTTTCTTATTTGTTTCATACCTGATTGACTGAATGGTTAATGATTTTCTTCAAATATACAGGGAGGTAGATGTAATTGGAGTCTTCCGTTATCAGAACACATGGCCACTGTGCCTGGAGTTGATAAGCAGTGGAAAGATCGACGTGAAGCCTCTGATAACCCATAGGTTTGGATTCTCCCAGAAGGAGGTGGAAGAAGCCTTTGAGACCAGTGCTCGTGGTGGTACTGCTATTAAGGTCATGTTTAATCTATAAGTTCCTAGTTCATCCTACCATCATAGCAAAGAAAACTGCTTGTGTGTAAGATTTCATCACTATCGTAATGAAGGAACGTGAAAGAAAATAAAATAAAATATAAGGTTGAAGCATAGTTTTAAGATGCATGCTTGTTTTGTTTGTAAACCTTTAATGAATGTATAAGATGATCTCCAACTTTTGCATATATGAAGTATTTGTATTTTACTTGTCCTTGTTAAAAGATTTGCATTTTAGCAGTTCAAGCTTTTGTAAACTAGTTGGGTATCTCAAAAGAAAGAAAGAAAGAGTTTATATAAACTATTTGTTATAATTTGATTGCTTGAAAAATTCTTTCATCCTTTTTATTCCTCTCCATTTCTTTCAAGTGAAATATACGTTAAGGGAATATTTTTATACTTAATTCATTCTAAAATATAGAAATATTTTCATATTTTAAAGAAGAAATAAAAATATTTAATCTTAATTATCTTTTCATATTTACGCACTTACATGTTATGAGGAGGACCTAGGATTGGCACATAGTTATTCAACCAAAGCACATAGATTACTAATTCCCTATATCAAGATTATGCATATTATTGTTGTATAACATGATTATCATCCCACGAAAGCATGTACTGGAGTGAGAGAAAGTTGGAAGATTTTACCTAGGGTAGGGAGGTGGTAAGGTTGAATTTGAGGTTTTTGATTCCCACCAGCCAAGCTGCCATGTTCTCCTCGTTTTCCTGAATTCCGCCGTCTCCAGCTGCCATCTCTCGCCCTCTTTTCTTTCTGTCGGTTGGTTCTGACTTCTGCGTTACTCTTTTCTTTTGGGAGCTTTTAGAGTTCCGTTTCCAAATTGTCTTTCACTTCTTTGCATTAGTTCCTGTTAAAAAAGATAAGCTCGAAATTTTGAGATGTGATGATTGGATAATCCTAATTGAGAAGGAGAAATGTGGGTATTTGTCCATTCTAATCCTGAATCATCCTCATTGGTCAGAAATCCACTATAAAATTATTACACATTTTGTTTTACCATTTATCTGTGGTTCTATTCTGTTACACCAAAATTTAATGTCTCTAGTAATCACAGATAGTTAAATTTCTAAACTGAATCTCATAATTGATTCAGAATCAAGATTTAGTCATGCATCAGACTAGTTTTGGTAAAAAAAAAAATTGTGTGTGGGAAAGGTACTAAACTAGGCTAGGACTTCCTGCCTTTTAATCTGTAATTTAAAAATTATTATTGTCATTAAAATCTCCTAAAAAGACCCAAAATTAGTTTCTTCAAACCTAAGTTTTTAAAAGCCTAGCTGAAAGCCTTGTAATTTATATTTAAGCCCATGTTAATTAAATTATTTATAAATATTAAGATAAAATTATTTGAATCTTATTATATTTTTCGGATGCTTTTGAATCATAGTAAGTTAACTAGTATTAATAACTCATCTCTATAATTATTATATCAGTTTATCTATTCTGTATTTTTAAAGTTTAGTCACACAAATAAAAAGTAATTGTTGAGTAATAATTATTATTTTTTATTAAAAATAATTATTACTTTTTATTAAAAATAATTATTATTTTTTTGTTTTGAAAAGAAAAAAAGTTAACTTTTGTTTTAATTGTAAATGTTATACGTTTTTTTTTATTTTGGTTGCATAATAAGCAATAATCTCTCATCCTTTGTCTTACTACACCTGTATACCATGTAACTCGAACTTAAAATCTTTTATTTTTAATGAAAAAAAAATAACTACTCAATTGCTTAAATTATTGGTGTAAATGTTTTACATTAGTTTTTTATTGCTCCATTTTAAATTAAAAATTAGAAGTTATCTTTTTAAATTTAAAATTTTACTTCTTTTTATTAAAAAAGTTACAATCATTAATTTTGAATAATTACTTTTTATTTTGTACCGAATAAACAAATCGCTATTATATTAGTATTATTATGTCTAAAAATTTGATATACAAATACTCCCTCCGTCCAGGAATAAATAATAGACGTTTTTTTTACTTTCGTCATAACCTGATCTTGATTGGGATTAAATTGAAGAAAAAACAACCAGGGGACTAAATTGACGAATGCACAGAAAATGAGGATCAGAAATAAATCCATAAACCAGCGTCGTTTTATTTCTGGGGTGATATCAAAATAAAGGCACGGTTCATGCCTTTGGAAGCTCTTACAATCCCCG
Source organism: Rubroshorea leprosula (assembly GCA_020521535.1). Classification (NCBI taxonomy): domain Eukaryota; kingdom Viridiplantae; phylum Streptophyta; class Magnoliopsida; order Malvales; family Dipterocarpaceae; genus Rubroshorea; species Rubroshorea leprosula. The sequence continues at coordinate 2,597,439 of BPVZ01000022.1, read as the reverse complement.
TCTGAGTATAAGCCCTGTTTGATATGATAGTTTAGAGTAGTAAGTAACAGTTTTATCTAAATTATTAAAAATAGATATTTAGTAAATTTGTTTATTTTAAAATTGATATAAATTAAGCATTTTGTTAAATTGTTATTTGATAATTTGAAATTAATGGATAGTAATTATGATCTAAATTACTAACAAAATTGAAAAAACTGTTTAAGATGCTTTTTGTATAAAACTATTAGTAAATTAGAATTTTTAATTTTATTGATAAATTTATATTTTTTAATTTTTTAATTTTTAGTTATAATTCTTAATTAAAACTTATCTAATTAATTTCAACTTTTTTTTTGTTTTTTATAACATTAAGTGATTATTATATTTTTTATTTTTACATTAATTTATCTAGAAAATAAATTAATTTAATAAACAAAATTTACTAATTAGGTGAAAAGATTAAAATCTTTTTATACTTTATTTTAAAATAATATAATTTTTTTCTTTATTAAAAATAAAAATTAATGTATAATTACATTATTATAATTTATTTTTTTTACTATTATTTTTATAAATTTAA
>BPVZ01000022.1:2577106-2589819 GCA_020521535.1 Rubroshorea leprosula | reverse complement strand
GCCTTGTAATTTATATTTAAGCCCATGTTAATTAAATTATTTATAAATATTAAGATAAAATTATTTGAATCTTATTATATTTTTCGGATGCTTTTGAATCATAGTAAGTTAACTAGTATTAATAACTCATCTCTATAATTATTATATCAGTTTATCTATTCTGTATTTTTAAAGTTTAGTCACACAAATAAAAAGTAATTGTTGAGTAATAATTATTATTTTTTATTAAAAATAATTATTATTTTTTATTAAAAATAATTATTATTTTTTATTAAAAATAATTATTATTTTTTTGTTTTGAAAAGAAAAAAAGTTAACTTTTGTTTTAATTGTAAATGTTATACATTTTTTTTTTTATTTTGGTTGCACAATAAGCAATAATCTCTCATCCTTTATCTTACTACACCTGTATACCATGTAACTCGAACTTAAAATCTTTTATTTCTAATGAAAAAAATAACTACTTAATTGCTTAAATTATTGGTGTAAATGTTTTACATTAGTTTTTTATTGCTCCATTTTAAATTAAAAATTAGAAGTTATCTTTTTAAATTTAAAATTTTACTTCTTTTTATTAAAAAAGTTACAATCATTAATTTTGAATAATTACTTTTTATTTTGTACCGAATAAACAAATCGCTATTATATTAGTATTATTATGTCTAAAAATTTGATATACAAATACTCCCTCCGTCCAGGAATAAATAATAGACGTTTTTTTTACTTTCGTCATAACCTGATCTTGATTGGGATTAAATTGAAGAAAAAACAACCAGGGGACTAAATTGACGAATGCACAGAAAATGAGGATCAGAAATAAATCCATAAACCAGCGTCGTTTTATTTCTGGGGTGATATCAAAATAAAGGCACGGTTCATGCCTTTGGAAGCTCTTACAATCCCCGTCTGAGTATAAGCCCTGTTTGATATGATAGTTTAGAGTAGTAAGTAACAGTTTTATCTAAATTATTAAAAATAGATATTTAGTAAATTTGTTTATTTTAAAATTGATATAAATTAAGCATTTTGTTAAATTGTTATTTGATAATTTGAAATTAATGGATAGTAATTATGATCTAAATTACTAACAAAATTGAAAAAACTGTTTAAGATGCTTTTTGTATAAAACTATTAGTAAATTAGAATTTTTAATTTTATTGATAAATTTATATTTTTTAATTTTTTAATTTTTAGTTATAATTCTTAATTAAAACTTATCTAATTAATTTCAACTTTTTTTTTGTTTTTTATAACATTAAGTGATTATTATATTTTTTATTTTTACATTAATTTATCTAGAAAATAAATTAATTTAATAAACAAAATTTACTAATTAGGTGAAAAGATTAAAATCTTTTTATACTTTATTTTAAAATAATATAATTTTTTTCTTTATTAAAAATAAAAATTAATGTATAATTACATTATTATAATTTATTTTTTTACTATTATTTTTATAAATTTAATAATTTCCATAATAAAGAATATAAAAAGACAAATACAAAAATTAATGTATAATTACATTATTATAATTTATTTTTTTACTATTATTTTTATAAAATTAATAATTTCCATAATAAAAAATATAAAAAGACAAATACATTTAATTATTTTTAAATATATTTTTATTAATCATTTAACATTAAAAAATAATTATTAATTATTATATAACTAAACAATTATATCAATTGAATTCATTATATATTATATGTTGCTCGCTTTCTGTCATTTGATGTCCATTATCTGCTAATCATTATTCATTACTTGCTACCACTACCACTATTTGTTATTCATTGAATTTTATCTATTATATCCAACTGATCTAATAGAATGGAAAATAAATTAGGAATAATCTTTTTATATTATTTTTTTTACAACCTTATGTGTTATTTAATTATTGATTCTTTTTATTCATTTGAAATTCGTGATATTGAATGTATCTATTTTTTTTTTTTTGATACATATACATCTATCTATTTAATAATATATAAAAATTATATAAAAAATGATATAAAAATATTATCCTATATCATATCCCAACATAATTGCTGCTCCTGTTTCCCAAACTTCATCCGATCCACTTGATGATAATCAAATGGAGCGGTTTTCGGAGCTAGAACCAACCAATTGAAAGAATCGGAGGAGATCTGCAAGTCAAACAAATCCAAAATTGATTCAAAAAGTTGTAAGCCCAATCTACAAAGCTATAAACCTGGCCTTTTAAAGCGGAAGGATGCAGAAACTCAATTTTATTTCTAGGATATACTTCAATTCAAATTAGTTCAATTCGAATTGGACTTTTATCTGTATTTTTGGGATAGAGGATTGGGGTTTTGGTTTATCGTGTAAGGGGAGGATTTTTTTTATTTTTCTTTTCTATATAAAAGGGGTTTTGGTCCAAGGGAAAAATACAGAAAGTTGAGAAAGGAAAGAGTCTTCGGGAGAAAAAGAGAGGCCTGGGAGAGATCGAAGGCGAAAAAACTTTGTAATTGATCTTTGAAATCCCAAATTAAAGTTAATATTGATATTTATCCGTTTCCAGATACCTTTCTCTTTGATTTTCAATTTATTAGTTTGTGTAATTCAAGCAATTCCTGTTTTATTTGGTGTTGATTTTATTGTATTTTAGTTTGCTTTTTCCCATGTGTTGGTCATGAATTTTTCTTTTCTATTTGAGCATATCTAAGTTGTTTGAGATATTGGGGTCTTGTGTGTTTTTTGAGATCATCAAACTACAATGATATAGTTTAGTTGCAACGTTAATCTTTTCAAAAGCATGCTCATGATGATTTTGATAATGAGTTAATTGATTCTTTCCTGCAGTGTCCGAGCCTCATTTGAATCCATTTGGATTTTGTTTGTGAGATTGAAATGTTTCTTGCTGTAATTGCTTGATTTAAAAGTTTATGTAATTAGTAAAAGTTTATGTAATTAGTTGAGGTTTAACATCTAAATGAGGGTATACGGTTTTAAACACAGGCAGTGGACAGTTTGCAATTTCTTTTCTTTTGTTTTATCGTTTTGGTTGCTAGGTTCATCTCTTTGATCAATATAAAAAGGGTAAAAATAAAAATTCATTTCCAATTAGGGGATTTTTTTTTTCAAGAAAAAATAATTAATATATCTCAATTTTAAAGTATATAGTAATCATATTTTTTTGTGAAAGTTGAACACCTGCTACATACTTAACTGGCCCTTTGATTTCAAATTTAGGTAATCTATCTCACTTCATTTGAATATTTTGGTATATCAATAGCTTTAATTTTAAAATTAAAAATTTAAAACAATTTATGTTCTTATCTATTTATCTCTTTAAAAAGAGATAAGGATAAAGAGATATTTTTTTTTATAATAGAATAATGGAATTATGATAACCTTAAATAAAGAAAATAACAAAGCATATCCTTACACTCAAAGGACATGTTAAGTGAAAAATAACAAACAAATATATTCCTATTAATTATTAATTTTAGGTTGGATGCCAAAATGACATGCCCAATTTCCACATATTAGGAAAAGTAATCAAAGCTATATTAATTTGGATTGAGCCAGATTGATTCTCCATTTAATTCTGATTTGATTTGCACTGATTTAGTTTCCATCTTTGTACTGTTGACTAGCTCTGTACTCTTGTATATATTTCTATGAAATCAATATAACCATTATTGTTTCACAAATACTTCTCTGCAATAGCCAATAGCCTGTTAGTGAGTGTTTTGCTCTTGCCCAATTTAGGAGAGCAGGAAGATATGGGTAAAGGAGGGATGTCTCGTGTAGAAGCTGGAAATGAGGAGAACATGGCTGCTTGGCTTCTTGGCATTAACACCCTCAAGATCCAACCGTTCAAGCTCCCTTCCCTTGGTACTCACCTCATCATACTTTCTTCTTTGTTTCATCATATCCACAATGATCACTTACAAACTCATGTTTTTCTTCTTGGGTGTTCAGAGTCAGTTTTTTTTCTTTTCTTTAATTTGACTATTGTTTTAGATACCCTTTTGCCCTCTATGTTTCATGTTTCATGGAGTATTGATTATGTCAATTTGAGTTCACTTTGACATTTTCAGGTCCCTATGACGTTAGAGTTAGTATGAAAGCTGTTGGTATCTGTGGAAGTGATGTTCATTACCTCAAGGTGCCACCTTTCTTCTGGCCTTTTTCTTTTTTCCACTTTGCATCAAACCAAATGTTAAATGATAAGATTTCTAGCCTTTGATAGTTTAATTTAACTACTCTTGGTTGTTGATACTATGCCAAAACAAAAATTGATCTGAATTTTGTATCTTGTTTATTAGCATTTCAATTGCTAACATCCTCTCAGAGACATTATACAGCTATAATTAAGACTTTCTTTTGGATTGTATGTCTCGATTTATTTGGAAATCAAAATAAAGATAAAATTTTATTCAGGATGAGATAAATTAAAATAGGAAATCCCACCATTTGACTTGTGTACCTTTAGCATATGAGCTGTGCAGGTTTTGTGGTGAAAGAGCCTATGGTGATTGGGCACGAGTGTGCTGGGATCATAGACGAGGTTGGAAGTGAGGTGAAGAATCTGGTTCCTGGTGATCGGGTGGCACTGGAACCACAGATCACCTGCTGGCAATGTGATCGTTGCAAGGAAGGCCGATACAATCTGTGCCCCGATGTGAAATTTTTTGCCACTCCACCAGTTCATGGCTCTCTTGCTAATCAGGTTTGTACATAAGCTGTATTTTAGTTTCAGTTTAACATGGTTTATACCTAAAATGATGAGACGGAAAACCACCACTTACCTAACAACTTAAAAGCATTTGTCCCAAAAATTTGACTCCACTGAATTCATCTCATCCTTTAAGTTGAATTTTTAATGTAGGTGGTGCATCCTGCAAACCTGTGTTTCAAACTGCCAGACAATATGACCTTGGAGGAGGGGGCTCTGTGCGAGCCCTTAAGTGTTGGGGTTTATGCCTGTCGCAAAGCTAATGTTGGTCTAGATACAAACGTCTTGATCGTGGGAGCAGGACCCATAGGACTTGTCACAATGCTGGCAGCTCGTGCTTTTGGTGCACCTAGAATCGTCATGGTTGATGTTGATGATTATCGATTATCTGTTGCCAAGGGTCTTGGTGCAGATGACGTTGTCAAAGCTTCAACAAACATGCAGGTCTGTAATGTCTTAAAATCTTTTCCCTTTCGTTTAGCAAATCATCCCATAACTTTATTTTCAATTCACTGTCCTTTAATAACCCTTATTTAAAACCTCAATTTATGCTACGGACTACTTCAATTTCAAGTTCACCTCATACAGGACATTTTTTTTCTCTTATTTATTTATTTATTTATTTTTTTTTTTGGAGGGTTAGTTTGACTTCTCAGTGTTTGTCCTCATATTTCTGCTTGGAAATCTCTGTAACTTCTGCTTATATATATTTTTGAAAAATTATTTTACGGTTCAGATTATATTAAATTACAAAATATGAACTAATTTTCTCATCGTTAAAAAGTCCCTAGAGTAGTATTTCAATTGTAAAACAGTAAACTCATATACTTTTGAGGTGTTGGGTGTGTGGAGTGGGAGATTGTTTTGAGAAGGTTTCATGTATGTCTCTATTTCACAAGAAAAATTATCTTGGGATTCCTTTTCATCAATCTTCTGTTCATTTAAATTTTCAGGATATACCTGAAGAAGTGGAAAAGATAACGAAAGCTATGGGGGCAGGAGTGGATGTAACCTTTGATTGTGCAGGCTTTAACAAGACCATGTCAACTGCTTTGGGTGCAACTCGTACTGGTGGCAAAGTCTGCCTCGTAGGGATGGGCCACAATGAGATGAGTATTCCCCTGACTCCAGCGGCTGCAAGGTGCTTAATTTAATCATACATTGAAAAAAATTTGGGTTATACAATTATGTGTGTTCCACATTTTCTTATTTGTTCCATACTTGATTGACTAAATGGTTAATAATTTTCTTCAAAAACAGGGAGGTTGATGTGATTGGAATCTTCCGTTATCAGAACACATGGCCGCTGTGCCTGGAGTTGATAAGCAGTGGAAGGATCGACGTGAAGCGTCTGATAACCCATAGGTTTGGATTCTCTCAGAAGGAGGTGGAAGAAGCCTTTGAGACCAGTGCTCGTGGTGGTACTGCTATTAAAGTCATGTTTAATCTCTGAGTTCTCACCATCTTAGCGAAGCAAACTGCTCATGTGTTTAGACTTCACCCCCATCATGATGAAGCAACGTTAACGAAAATAAAGTAAAGTCGAAGCATAGTTTTAGGATGTCTGCATCTATTTTATATAGACCTTTTAATTTAATAAATGCATAACATGATCTTCTACTTCGGCATATATATATTTAAGTATTTGTATTTTACTTGTTCTTTCTTAAAAGATCTGCATTTCGTTAGTTTAGGCTTATATGAAAACAAGTTATTAGCAAATGTTATAATTTAATTAGTTAAAGAGAACAGTGAAAATTAGAATATTTTAATATTTTAAATATCCATAGATACATATTTGTATTTGAGATATATATTTTAAATATATGTATTTTAAAATTATACTATTTAAAAAATAATAACTTGAAATACATGTATTTTTAAATATATTATTTGATGATATTGAATGTTGTACATTTAAATTTAAATTTCTAATAAATTAAATCCTCTTCTAATTATAATTTAAATTGAGTCTCTATTTTATTGATACAACAAATTATTTATATTTTTTATTTTAAAATGTTTGAATAATTGTTTAAATTATCTCAAAATTTTAAAAGCACATAAGTAATATTTTTTTGATTTAGAGACTTATACAGGAATCTCAAAAAGTTCTTAGAATGTAGTGCTCTTTTCCTCAAAATTTGAATAATGGGGGAACTCTATTGCACTATTCTAAAATATCAAGAATCAATCTACCAAAATTAAGAATAATTATGAATGAAAAAACAGGTAATAGATGAATTTCTTCCCTTATGAAATCTGAAAAAAAAGATGTTAAGAATCATTAAGGTTCACTCCACAGCTTTTCTTTTTATCTTTTTTATTGACCAGATTACCCCATTGAACACTAATCTTTTAGGCTTTATATCTCACTCATTTCTAAATCATTTTAAGCATGTAATATATCAAAAGAAAGCTTAGGAAGTGAACTATCTACTCATACCAATTTTATACCATATAAAAGAATATATAAGTTTTTGTTATTAACAAATATTTAAGATAAAAAAATTTCAATTTTCCAAAAAATTACTCTAAATATGTCATATTTAACATCTTTTACATCAGATTTTTCAACTAAAACTCATAATAAAACTATGGTACCATTTAATTAAACATTAAAATTCAAATTTTCAAAAATTCATACAAGTGAAATTGCTGTTGAAAGAGGAGAAAATCCAATAAAAGTGAAATCAGAGATAGGCTGACAATGAAAGGGGAGAAGCTGCTGTGAGTGAATGAATGGAAGTCTCACCCACAGCGGAAATCTGAATGAACATTTAATAGGGTTTCTGCCAGAATTAGTGGCAAACATGTAAAGCCAATGAACATTTGATTTTGGCTGCCAGAATTAGTAGAGAACCTTTCTCGGCCTTTTCGCTAAGATCAATTGATAATAAAATTAAAGAATCCATATTCAAATACAATTTTTTTTTAATGTTAATTTATTAATTTAATATTTTAACATTTTCATTATTTTAAATACCAAAATGTCCCAATTTTCTTTAATCTCGTGCACCACCTTTTTTGTTCCTCTATTTTTTTTCATTTATCTTACACTAAACATACTCTACGGAACATATCTTTGTAAGTTTAAAGGGCAAAATTCAGGCAAACACGTGAGTCTTAGCAACAATGACTTTCCATGATTCTCATGAAAAAAAATTATTTTTGTTTCAGCATATGGTCTTTCCCAATGAAACAGTAAGATGACATGGGAGCTTTCCCGGGGGCTAAGAAGTAAGAACACGTATGGCTAACGGCTAGGAAACCAAAATTGGCTCTTCTCAAACATGAAACAACTCGAGAATGATGGAAAAGAAATAGAATAATCGGGGAACAAAAATACAAATGGATGCCTATGTTGTAAAATTTTGCTCTGAATCAGGATGTGGTAGCTGATTCCACTGACCACTTCCATACTCTAACTTGGCCTGTTCCATCACCGGTGAAAAACAAGCCACCAGGTCCCACTTCAATGGCGCGAATCTCCTGTTTAGCAAAAATTTTGCCCCTCTCTGAAAACCTTTATCCATGGTAGAAAGGTGAAAGAAGTTAGAATGCTGGAAGGCCAGGATCTTAATTAAGAACACACAAAGTCGTGGAACTTACGATGGCAAATCATAAAGTCGGACAGAGTTGTCATTGCATGCACATAGCAAGACTGGTTTGCCTTCCAAGTCGGGTGTTCCGCATAGGGTAAGCAGGCCCTGCACAAAGCACCTCCATTATTAACCATTAATAGTCCACATAATCAAACTGAAGATGGGCATCATTGTGTGTAAGAGAAGGAACTATAAAAAATAAACCCCTTTGTCATGGATGATCTTCAATCTAACTAAACCAGAAAAAAGAATCTATTAGTATTTATTTGCCACTGATTCAACCACTGAAACTCTCAGTTAAACAGCCAAAATCCTACTTCTGCCACTAATTCTGGCAGAAACCCTATTAAATGTTTATTACTTCAGTCACATAACTTACAAAATACCCGTATATGATAAAAGTAAAAACCCTTTGATGAGAAAAGCTCCAATCTGGCCAACCTAAGATTATAAGTTGACATTAATCAAGCATTAGTAAGCCTTAGTTAGGCCAGCAAAATAATGTTGATAAAATCTAAAAAATTTCCCAGGATTCCAGAACTCCATTCCTTTTCTCCACTTGAAAGATACTCAAATTCAAAGCTTTTCAATTCCAAGAAAACAACACATAATTCAGTCCCTATCTATCTTCAAAAGGGTTTTAGTCTCATCCTACTTAAACCTAGAAGGTCAAAACATGTAGATTCTAAATTTATCCAAAATTCAAACTTGCATTAACTAGAATTACATTACTTGCAATAAAGCACACAAAAAGAAGCACCTAACAACCATGCTTATAACTAGCAGAAAATAAAATAGGACTTAAACTGCATATTTTGCTAAACCTATTGAAATTGGAAAGTTGCAAATACCATCCATATCTACTATCAAGTTTTGATGCTAGTAGTAGCTACTTGCTGATAGATATTTGTATGACTAATCTGCATAACAAAAAATCCAGCTCAGAGTACATTTCATTTTAAAAAGACGTACATGTTCTTCATTGTGAGTATAAGTTACTTCCAAATTTCCACTTTCTGCAGCCATCCACACCTGCACAAAAAGATAAATTTAAACAACTTCAACTATGGTGTAAATTTTATTTTATTTTTTTTAAAGTGAAAATTTTAGATATAATAATATAGACAAATTTGTGGTTAACCTTTATAGTTTGGTCCAGTGAACATGATAATAGAAATTGCTCCCAGCAAAGAAGTGACATAACAACTGAAGTATGCTCTGTCAATGTCTGTAAACACTGCAAAGTTTCAAGGCTCCAAACCTTGAGAAAATCAGAGTAAAATAGCAAATTAGTCTAACAATAACATTTTAACATTAAAAAAATTGGAAAAAAATAAAGTGCTTTTAGAAACAAAAAAGGTTCTCAAATTGAAAATATTAGAAGACGTGTTTTAACTAAAACTAGCTTACCCTTATAGAATGATCCATAGAGCCAGAGTACAGCCTACTTCCCCCAACAACTAAAGAAACAACTGCTAGGGTGTGACCTTTAAGAGATGCTGCTGGTTCAAAGCAGTTGGTGGCAACATTAAATTTCCATGCTAAAATTGTCCCATCCTGCACCAACACATTGCATATGATCAGGAATATAGTATCAAAAGGAAAGATGGATACAACACAACATGAAGACATGCACGGGCTTCTATATGAAAATTTTGACCTTGAAAGCTTAGAGCTCTGCTTATCAAATGCATAATTGTAAGAAAAATCAACAGCAGGCAATGTAATTCGTTCTAGGTATGTGAGGATTTATATATATAACTTCCAGAACAACATAGACCTGACATCACCCACTTTGGCAGTCCTAAATGTCACAAAATGCACCATAGGGAATATAATGATAAAACAGTTTGACTAAATTTGCAGTGCAAATATAAGATTCTAACACTGCTGCAGTACTGCTAAAAGGATTACCTGTGTACCAGCAAAGAGCAAATCATTACCAATGGCCAAAGCATATACTTGCCCAACAGGTCCACTAAGGCTAAGGTCAGCATTAGTCTGAGTATTCCATGCCTGTAATACCAATGTTGCAGAGCTCAGCAATGACAAAACCACTGTACTTATCATAAAACGAAGAATGCATGCATGACAAAACAAGCATTGAAGCAACCGATACAGAATATGAGTCCAACCTTACCTTAACAAAATTTGGCATGCCAACAAACAACCAAGGGCCTTCACTAATAATGCAACCTACTTCACCACCAAGATTAACTACAGCCACACACTAACAGGGGAAAGAACAACAGAAATTCATCAGATACAAAATTACTTGTTCAATCTAGAAAAGAATTAATATATGAGAAGAAAGTCACCAGAATAACCATCCAAGGGCCTTTGTATGCTTCTAACAAATTTAAGAGTCTGGTTTCTAAATGATATTTGCCACGGAAAACTTCGAGACTCAAACGCACACAGCACTTCCTATTTACAAGTGACTCTAGTTCAGTCTTCCAAATTTACAAGCTGGTGGTGAGCCCAGCAATTCCTTCAACATATAGTGCTTCCTTGCAAACAGAAATGTACCCATCTAATGATTATAAGTGGCTCATCTGTACTAAGAAAACTATACTAATAGCTTTGATCGGTGCTACACAGTACGCCCTTAGAATTTACCCTTTCAGTAAGATTACAAACTTAGCATGATTACTATTAAGGAACTCTTTAATTTTCACTTGAATGGATTGAAATCACATGCATAATCAGACCGAATGACTCTAAAAAGGACATGATCCAAATAAAAAATTTCTTTCTCAGCATATGAATATAAATTAACAACCAGAAACTGAATCAGCAATAAATTATTAATCTCAAAATTAAAACCTTCTTCTTGACTGTATTTGGGGTTGAAGAAAAGATAATTTAAGAAGTAATCACCTGACCAGATGCACAATCCCAGACCCTCACAGTCTCATCTTTACTCCCGGTGTAAAGTTTATCAGACCCTGATGGAAGGGCAATTCCAATAACGACCTAGCCACAGATAAATCCAGCACTGTTAAATTTGCAAAATTTCACAAATTAACACCATATAAACAAACAAAACAAGAAACCCACTTACTTTCTGGTGCCCTTCAAGCTGGGTCAACATTGAAAAACCCTCCCCCAAACTCCAAGAATGCAAAAACCTACACTTATCCCCGTAATCACAGCTCCCTTGTACAAAATAATTACACAGTTTCTCCGTCTTTCGAACCACCTTATTACCCCCCACCCTTCCCCAACTATTATTATGACTATTAAAGTTGGGATCCCGTCGAGAAGTTGGCCCCGAGAACCCCCGGTCATCGGCAAACCGCTTTGCTCCCCCCGATCCGTTGGTGGTGGCAGGGCCGGAAGCAGGCAGTTCGCGGTGCAAGAATGGGCAGGGAAATCTGTTGCACTTCCCGGACTTCCAAAAACTACACACTCTCTGATTTTTGTCTGCTGCTGCTGCTGCTGCCCCCGAAGGGCCCCCAAGTCGACTGAAGACACGCTTGTGCCCTCCGTCAAAATCCATAGCCTAAGAAGAACGAAGGAATTAGAAACTCTGTTCGTTTCCTGAACCGGGACCGGAAATCTGGCCGCAGAAGAATCTGATCATGTATTGGATCACAGAAACCCTAATTGGGTTCTTCCTTTTCCTATTCTCGTTGACGAAATCTGTTACTCTTCCACCTGGAGAATACAATGGAAGCTTCTATGGATTACGTAATGGTAATGGAAGCTTCGAAACGGTTTCGGGGTGTACTGATGATTCAGTCTTGTCTGTGGGTGTGATGAAGTAGATGGGGCTAGAGAGAGGGACGAAAGATCATGCGTCAGCTTCACGATAGAATTTAAATTACGGAATTACCCTTGTATGTTTTGGTTATATTGGCGGTTGCTGATTCCCGCCCGGTCGTGTACGTCAAGCGAGGAGAATGGAGAGTACTCTGAAAAGCCCTTTTTTTTTTTTTTTTTCTCTGTTTTTAATTTCAAATTTATAAAATACAATGGGGATGGATACGGGGATAGGGACGGGACGGGGGGTCTCCTGTCTCCATCCTTATTATTGATAGGTATAGGGATCCTTATGAAAATTTTTTGTGGAGATTAAAAATGACCTCTATGCTATATTTGCTATATACTTCCAACAGATCCAATAACAAATTTATAAAAAAAATATATAAATTGTTATTAATGTTTAGGTTGAGTTGGATTATTAAATTGGATTTGAAAATACTAAAATTTGATCAGGAATTAGGTTAAGCAATTTAAGTTAGATTAAGTTATTCAATTAGATTGGGTGAATAAAAATTTATTGATAATATATTTATAAAAATATATATAAGAATAAATGTATATATTTTTTATTATATATGAATCCCCACATGTAAAAAATTTCGAGGGAAAAAATGTTTCTAGTCTCAACGCATGGG
>BPVZ01000022.1:2537921-2548129 GCA_020521535.1 Rubroshorea leprosula | reverse complement strand
TTGTCTAATTAGTAAATTTTGTTTTTTAAGATAATATATTTTTTAATGATAAATTAATGTAAAAAATAAAAATATTATAATCACTTAATGTTATTAAAGGTAAAAAGACAAAATCGAAACTTATTAGATAAATATTAATTAAAAAATGTGACAAAAAATTTAAAAATTAAAATAGATAAATTTGTCAATAAAATTATAAAATTGCAATTCGTCAACGATTTGAACTCTAATCACTATCTGTTAATTCCAAAACGCTAAATAAAAATTTTTACCAAATACTTTATTTATTGTAGTTTTAAAATATATAAATTTATCAAATACATATACTTAATAATTTAAGCAAAACCGCTAACCATTACTTTAAAATTGCTATACCAAACAGAGCCTTTAAAAAAATTGGGAGAACAATTTAGGCAAAGTTGCAAGATTATGAACAAGATATCAAATCTTTACAAATATGGAAAATAAAAACATATGTACATATGAAAGATTAATTGAGATCTTCTTACTTTAGAAAGAACTCCATCTATGTAATTAACCTCTTAATTAATTTTAGTAAATTTCATAAAATGTAAAGATTATAGTCCAGATTTCCTCAGGCAATTTGTTCAATATCAGGGGGCGCAATAACAAAACCAGAGTTAAACAAATCTGTATGCCACACCTACTTTCTTTCTTTATAAATATATCCCCCTCTAACTTAGCCTTCCCCACGACATTTTGGATAAAAAAGTTCTTTTGATAGTTTCAGTCCATTTTAATTCACAGTATAAATCTGTGGCCACTGAGCCTGAAGCACAGAAGAAGCTGTGGCATGACTAAATTCAACCCCCACAAAAGCACTTTGGCCGTCACCAAGATTACAATCTTGGTTGTGGATGATGATGCCACATCCTTAACGGTCGTTGCTGCGATGCTAAGGGAGCGTTATGAAGGTATTTTGAATGAAGATATCTTCCTTTCTTAGATATTGGTTTCTTTTTAGAAGTTAGGTATTCATGAGTGCTGGTTTTTTAAATGATGTAGTACATACTTCCATTTGGGTTCTAATCAAAGGTGAGTTTTGAAGGGTTCATGTTCAGATCTCATCAATTTTTTCTCCTTTAGTGTAGGTGTAGGGATTTGAAGAAGTTTTGGTTTTAATGTCTTTTATGAGTGCTAATGTTTTTTAAATGAGTTTTGAAGGATTCATATATGCTAATGATTTGTTTTAAATTCTCTTTTTTCCATTACAATGACCTTTTTCATTTCTTCCAAACATGGAAAAAAGCTCAACTCTCTTTGAAACCCTGTGGGCTTGCATAGTTGCATGCGTGATCTTTCCCTTGCTCTAAAAGATTTTTTCCGTTTTTATCTCTCTTAATTTTTACATGTATACAAGGTTGAGGTTTTTCTTCTAGAGTCTGGTGTTCTGCACTGCATGACCTTTTCCTTCCAACTCTCCTCTAGTGTATATCTTGGCCTCCTCTTAACTCAAATGGCTAATAATGTTTTGCAATTCATTGTAGTTTGGATTGTTAATTGTTTTTTTTTCAATTAGCATACAAAAATAAATTATATAGAAAAAGATAATACTCTTAAGTCTCAATTCTTGAATTCCCTCCCTTTTCCATCAAATTCCTCATTTTTAAAACTCAGACTTAAAACATTTTAATTAGAGACTTATAACATCACTAAATATCCGAGTATTACCCACAAAACCCAAAGGACTTTTTCATCTCTTCGTTCATTTCCCTCTTCCCGAATTCATTTCCCAAGAAGGCTAAAAATATAAATAACCTTTAATTTTTTCTTTTTAAAAAATTATTCCATTTGTCTTAAAATAAGTTTTTTTTGTTTAAAATTTATTTTAAATTAGTTGTTAAATTTTTATTTTTTAAAATACAAAAATATTTTTTTATTAAATTTTATTATTATTTCTTAACTTCAATTATCCACCTTATCACTAAAATTCTCTTTATTTTTATATTTTTCTTAATTAAATTCCGGTAAAAAGTTAGAAAGGATGATAATTATTTAAGGATTAACACAGTAAACTTTTAGCTTTAATTTTTCTTATATATATGGCCCTTCAATCATTGTTGTTAAATGATTAGTATCATCTCCATTGTTTAATGTTCGTTCTCTTACTTTCTGCTCTTCATTTTAATCGAACTTAAAATCCTTGATTGAAGCTATTTAACTTCCTAATTAGTATAAATTTTAAATTCTAATCTTGTGATTCCTTTCTTTCATCTTTCAGTGACAACCGTGAAAAGCCCGCATGATGCTCTCTCGACTCTTCGGACACGTCCAGGCATTGACCTCGTGGTCACTGACCTCCATATGCCTGGCATGGATGGCCTTCAACTCAAAAAACAAATAGATGATGAATTCAAATTACCAGTCATTAGTAAGTACCAACTCACTTTCACTCTAAGTATTTTAATTTGGTATAATTATAGTTTTCATTAGTAAAACGTTGATAACGAAAATTAGTAAAGTAATTGATTAAATTATTAATAAAAAAATATTTTCTCACCTTTGTGAATAATATTTTAACCTTTTACATCTCCTATACGAGGGTTTTAATCAATTGATCTGTTATATAAAAAAATAATAATGTTTGAGTTAATTAAACGTAGTTGTTAGCCCAATTCCCATTATCATTTCTGAGTTGTTGACTTTAATGAGTTCGAACATCTATTTTATTGCAGTAATGTCTTCTGATGACGAAGAAAGTGTGATTCTACAAAGCTTAGCCTGTGGAGCTGTGTTATACATTGTAAAGCCAGTTAACCCAGATGACCTCAAGAATGTATGGCAGTACGCAGTCCAAGCTAAAAAGGGAAAATCTCCCATCATCAAAGAGATTGGAAGCTTGCAGGAGGAATTGGAACCAGAACAGGATTATAATGACATGTCTATAACAGATGATCATTTTTGGGACACAAATTCTGGGGCATCCTCGGTGAGTGATGATGATAACAAGCGAGCCAAAAAACATGGCAAAAGGAAAAGGATGGGGAGGAATGGAAATGACAGTGAAAAAAAGTCAGCTGTGCCCAAAAAGGCCAAGGTGGTGTGGACTAATTCACTGCACAACCGGTTTTTACAAGCCATCAGACACATTGGTCTAGAAAGTAAGGATATTCTTCTGTTAATTTGCTGCTTTGTTTGAATTTATTTAATGTTCTCCTCTTACAGTTTCTTTCTAATGATTGTAGAAGCTGTCCCCAAGAAGATTCTCGATTGCATGAATGTCTCGGGGTTAACCAGAGAGAATGTTGCTAGTCATCTACAGGTTTGTGCCCTTGAAATATGGTTAATTTGGTGTTTAATATAGCAGTTTAAAACTAAGAAGTTAGCAGGTTAAATAAGAGTGTTTGAATTATTAATAATAACAATTATTAACAATTAGATTAGATGAAACCACTATATTAACACCATTAAGTGTTTTTGTTTGATCTGTTGTGCCACGCATTCTGTCGATACATTCCTTAATTAAGCGTATGTTTCACTCTAATATTACACCTAAACAACAATGTTACAATTTCACCAATCAAATATAATAAGTTTGTGCTCGTAAATTTTGTAGAAGTATCGGCTCTTCTTGAAACGTGTTGCAGAAAAAGGATTATGCCCATCAAAGGTCCTAACGGAGAGGGCGCTCCGGTCAAACTTTGCCACTGGCCATGTAATGATGCTCCAACAGCAACAGATGAAAGGACTAAATAATTCCCATCCTGGATATGGGGGAAGCAACATGCTTACAACAACTCTAAATCCTAATCCAAACCTTCTAACCCTCCGATTTCCTGGTCAAGGTGCCTTTAGTTCCATCAACAACACCTCTCCTCCTGGACCTGGTCTCCCCAATCATCAATTTAGGTATGGACAATCCAATTTACAGCACAATCAAGCTAACAGGCAGCAACCCCTACTTGGAAATGCAAGTTCTTGTAATTATCAGGCTAATCAAACCGATTTCGGGGTTGGATTGAGTAACTTTGAGAATAATTTCTCAACAAATGGAGGGTTTTCTTCTGGGATGAATAATCCCAGTTTCAATGGCCTGATCAATGGTACAAATTTAAGTCCAAGGCCCACGCACCCCCAACAGGGTACTCAAGCAAGACTTAACCTTCATAATGTTGGTAATGGTTTTACCTCCACTGCTCAGTTCCAGTTTGGGGCATCGACCTTACATAATTCTACCAGTGCTTCGAACCCCAACAGCCACAATGGTAGCTATACGGGAACTAGGATGACTGCTAATGGAGAGTTTGCAATAGGTCATCAGATCCAATTCAATAATAGCATAGCCCCAAACCCCAACAGCCTTGGTGGCAGCTACTCGGGAACCAGGATGGCCTCCAATGGAGAGTTTGGAGTAGGTCAGATGCAATTCAACAATAATATAGCGTCAAATTCCAACAGCCTTAGTGGCAGCTACTTAGGAACCATGATGACCGGTGTCCATGGTAGCGGAAACATGAATAATGGTACTTGTAATGGTAGTGCTGGTTCTAGTGCCTATGGTAATGGAAACATGAATAATGTTGCACCAATGTTGAGGAATTTAAATTCTGGTAATTTGGGCCAAGGAAGCTTCCTTTCTGCTGGGTTTGGTCAGGTTCCAAACCAAGTATCACCAACAATACCCCTATTAGCAACAACAAACAACCAGCAAGCACCAATGCCTGAGGGACTCTCTACTCTTGGAACTGGAGGCGAAAAGGATTCCAATTTCAACTTCCAAAACAATGCTTCAATCTTTGATGAAAACGTTGACAATCTCTTTGATTCAACCAACTTCGAGTTCCCTCTTCAGGTGAGAGTAATTTCCTTTTTATCAACAAAGAAGTTATTACTTTGTTATCACAGAGGTTTCATATTTTCATATTTTCTTTCTTGTGAACTAAGCAACTATTTATTTTTGATGTTTATAGCATCAGGGTGAGGAAAATGTCCTGAATCCAAATATTGTTAATAGCTCGAATCCTGATGGTCTGAACCAGATTGCCAACCAAATTCTGAATCCTAACTTGACTGGCACTAGATCGTTTTCTATCAATGGAGGAGATCAGTTGGAGAACAATAGTACTACTGCTAACAGCATATCTCCTTTAGGGGAATATTATCCATCCAATGATCAAAATGCTAATCAGGTAAGTCTAATTTCCATGATTTTTCCCTTCGAAGTTTGCTTTACAAAACTTTTAGCCTATATCTCATATGAACCATCACTTCTTATGTTTTTTCAGCAACAAAGCAGAGGAGAAAACATCGTTATATATCCCATGAACAATGCTTCTCAGAATTACCAGGCATGATATCACACACACACACACACACACACACACATAAGCTTCGTGTGTTAAGTTTGTTTCGTTGCGAGATTTAGTTTAATCTGATTCATTTTTGTCTTTGAAATTCAGAGTTGGAGCGATGAGTTCATGGATGACTGCTTCAGTTCTTGCCCGTGAAGTGGTGATGCATAGGATCCTTGCAAGCTTCTGAGTTTTGAATGCAGATATGATTTAGTTAGGCTTGACATGTATTTCATATGTTTTATATACTAGGAACATATAGCTGATAGGCTTGACTTAATAAAAGTCGTCTGCATTTCAGTACCTTATATGATAGGCTTGGCCTAATAAAGGCCGTCCGTATTTCAGCACCTTATATTTGTAGGTTGTCCATTTTAGTGAAATAAAATTCAAAGCCTTGATATATGGAGTAATATTCATTTTTTTCAAGTCCAGATTCCTTGGTCTCACTTCGTATTTGGATCCTCAAATATTAGTATTGATATGTACTTATATATTTTTTTAATATTGTGAATAAACTCAATTCGTATATACAAATGGATTTATACATGAAAATGATATAAATACTGCAATGTTATAGTTATAATAATATGTTAACCAGACTTCTGAATTTGATGGTTCATCTCTAAATTTTAGTATTTAGATTTAGTTGGTTGAGAATTCAACTCTCATCAATAACTTAAAAAATCCCCCATCTCCAATAATTACCTCATGTTCAAAAAAAAAAAATGTAAAATTATAAATTTATAATTATAATGTAATATTAAATAAATATATATAATATTATATGTAACTTTCTAAATAAAAACAATTAATCATATGATTTTTATATTATAATTATAAAATTATGATAATACGTAACATTATTAGTATATATATGACTTCGTTCGGCTTCGCTGTTAGAGTACTTTCTCCACCACCACACTCATGGACAGTACCACAAACTTTAATACAATTTTAAAATTACCAATTACCCTAATCTCTATTTCCTCCACCACCACTCTCTGCCTCCCCTTCTCTTCAAAATGTGAAATCAAAGCTGACTTGCCTTTATAGAAAGAATAATTCGGTAGAAAGAGAAAGAAGGAACAGCTGAATTTCACTTAAGTGATAGGGAAGGAGAATGGTAATTTGCAGAAGAAGAATTATTAATTTTTTTTTTTTAAGAAAATTTCTTTATCGATTTGGGTTTTGTTTAAGCGGGTGCTATGCTACGGTGTTGATCTTCCACATCAATCACTGAATCTTTTCTGTAACTCCAAAGTCCAATTAATAACATCAAGATGAAACAAGCCAATCTTTTATATATATATATATATACATATATTTAGAATTAGATAATAAAAAGTCACTCTATATCATACTTATATATTATATATTATGCGATTCGAATTTAAAATCTTTTATTTTTGTTAAAATGAGATTTTAACTAAATTATTTAGGAAAACAAGTCAAACTAGTTATAAATGTTAACTAATTAAAAAATAAAATTAATGTTGAAATTTTTAGAAATCCAATTTGTTTCTAATCTGTGTTCTTGGCAAATAAATAATAATAATAATAAATCGTTTCTAAAGTACTAATTTGTAAGCTAAAATTTGTTTAAAAGAGGGCATTGATGTTGTATCTATTTTTATAATTATATAAATTATATATTTTTACCACTTTTTTTAAATTTATAATTAACTATATGTAGAGATTAAAATTTAAGGATTTATGTATTACAATTTATATTAGAAGTATAGTATATTTTATAAATTTATTAAAATATTTTTAATAAAATAATATAAAAACTAGTCTTATTAAGAATATTTTAATAAAATCATAAGTTAAATTACATTTTCAATATATAATCTGTCTTATAAAATAGTTTTTAAATAAAATTTAACTAAATAAATGTCCAAACAATAATATAACTTTCACTCACACCCTTCATAATCCAATATAACCACGACACTTGACTTTAATCCCAAACACACCACTAAATATTTTTTCCCACTAAAGGCTAAGTTGAAAAATAAAAAAGGCTGTATCTAAGAATTGACACAGAAAATGATATAGAGAAGGTAAAATAAGGAATAATTTTACATTCAAATTTTCTTGATTTATTTGGCAATTGATGATCATCAAATCTGCGGGATGATTTACTCACCAATAGCCTTCTGATACGGAGAAATCTAGCATAAGAATGAAATCGGATTTTGTTCCAAAACTAAATCTAGAAGAAAATATTTTGAGATTTTATTTCCTTAATTTTTTTAATAAGTTATTATACAACTATTGTCCTTTAGTTTTGATTTTTTTTAAAATTAATTGTTATTTTTTTTTTTTTTTTTTTATACACATATTTTTTTTATTTAACTTTATCATTATTTATTTATTTTAATTAATTATGCTATCATTAAAGCCTTTTATCTTTTATAATATCTCCTTTTTAAGAACAATATTAATAAACACATAAATTATTTTTAAATTTGTTAAAAAAATAAAAAAATAATTATTTTAAAATAAAAAAAGTAATCTATAATTTTTGGGAGAAAGCGTCCCGCCAACCTCACGGAGTGTTACGCCCTGTAAAGGGCACCGGAGTGTAAGGGAGGCGCACCAAGTTGCTGCCTTAAATTGGTGGCTAATATGTCAAAGATGCAGCGTTATCTCCACTCCATTACAAATTTGATGATGATTTTATAAAACTATATATAACTAACCTGACAAATAATAAAAGTTTAGTCAAATTAACATTTATTAATTTAAAATTTTTGATATAAAATCAAAATCTAAATTCAAACAGTTATAATACTAAACAATTAACTTTTCAAGTAAAAAAAAAAAAAACCAACAAATTATTATTATTTTAATTAGAGGATTATAAGGCTTTGTTGTGTGTACATTTGAAAGGTTAAAAATGAACCTTTTTAAGCAATAAGAATTTCTTTCTTCAATGCTTAACCCCTCTCTCTCTCTCTCTTATTAGAGTAATACTTTCTATAACCATTATTAAGAAAATGTCTTCTAGTTTAAATTGCCAAAATGGCCACATTTGTTCTTCTCTCCAATATTCTGTTATTGCAGCCCGATCCCATCATACATACTTTCTTCCAAATGCTAGTTTTTGAAAAAAAAAAGAAAAGAAAAAGAAAGAAACTAGCCGTTGTAAAAGTTTCTAATAGGAAACTACTCTAAATATATAATCTCTTTTAAATCACACACTCTACAATCAAATCTCCCTTTACATTAATCTTCAAAAACAAAAGATTGAGATCTAGGATCGTCTTAGTTAGAATATTTTGAATTGGATTTTTCTCTAGATTTCGAAATCATGAACACTCGTTGTGCTGCTTGCAAGTATTTGAGAAGGAGGTGCCCTTCGGATTGCATTTTCTCCCCCTATTTTCCTCCTCATGATCCTCAAAGATTTGCTTCCATCCATAGAATCTATGGTGCCAGCAATGTTGCAAGAATGCTACAGGTAATTAAAATTCTTTTACATTTAATTTTGAGCAAAATAAGTATCAATATATTTTGTCATTAAAAATATTTAGATCTTAGTTGCATATTAATTTATTATTGTATTTATGTGTTTTTATTATTATTTATAAAAATATTTTAATTATTTAGACATTTTAATTTTCTGCAATCCCTTTGTCTCTATACTTAATGATGTTATTATGGTTTTCTAATTTTGTTAATTTTTTGTTTTCTATTGTTAAGCAACTTCCTGTAAATCAACGGGCGGCTACAGTGGATTGCTTGTACTATGAGGCACAGTGTCGAGTTCAAGATCCTGTTTGCGGCTGTGTCGGGGTTATATCACTTTTATACCAAGAGATACACAATGCAGAAACTAAGCTTGCCAAGACAAAGGCTCAGATTGCCTTGTTTGTTGACTCTAACAGTGCACGAGAGGATTTTGAAGTTGAATCCGATTTGAACGTTTTATTGCATGAGGAAGGGAATGAATTTGCCCACCTTGGGCCTTCCAATCAAGTTTCTTTTGGATTTACCTAGGACATATTATTTCATTCTAGAAAATAAATTTAGATGTTTTTAAGTATGAATAACACTTAAAAAAAAAAAAGGTTGAATAGTGTACTACATGCACTTGAATATATTTTAATTTCTATTTTATATACCTCCAACTACTATATTTATTTTGTCATTTGGCTTGACTTCTGAAGATGATTTCCCAAATTATGGGCATAATGAAAGCGCAAATGCACCAAAAACACGAGTTTTCCATACTAAGCATGATATTTTCCTTTTTATTTTAGATGGGCAGTGAGGTGCTGAATTCCCAAAAAAAAAAGGCAAAAATTTGACATAAGGACCCGAACTTACACCAAATTCGCAATTTCGGACCCAAACTTCGATTGCGCTCAATGAAGGTCCCGAACTCCACGAAATTCTCAAATAAGGACCCAATTGGACGGAAAACTAACTTCCGTTAAATCTCCTATTATTCCGTTAATGTTCCGTCACATTTCACACCGCCATTTTGGTTAAATGCTAACTTTGGTCCCTCAATTTCATTAAGTTTTACTTTTTTGTTCGTCAACTTCATTAAATTTCATTTTTTTATCCCTCAACTTTATTTTTTGTACTTTTTTGGTTCATAAATTATTTTTTTGTACTTTTTTGGTCCTTAAATTATTTTTTACACTTTTTTAATCTCTTAACTTTAATAACTGCACAATTTTGATACTTTCGTCAGTTTAAGCCATTAACTCCACCCACTTGATATTTTTTTATATTTTTTTAATGATATATATAATCTAACTAAAAAAAAATGATAACATGAATAAATAAAATAACATGTAAATAAATATTTATATTTTTTATAAAAAAATATAAAAACCTCTTTACCTATTTTCTTCCCCCTCTTTCTTTCTCTTTCTT
>BPVZ01000022.1:2513731-2526996 GCA_020521535.1 Rubroshorea leprosula | reverse complement strand
CGTATTTATGAGTTAGGATTCATGTATACATAAACATAACATATATAATATATATAAAATCATAATAATTCATCTTTTTAGTATGAATTGTTGAGATTTATTTTTTTTTATCTTTTTTTTTTAATAAATGATTGTCTTTTTATATAAAAAATTGTGATAAATCTCAACCATGCAAAGTGAAAAGATAAATTATCAAATTTTGTATAAGTGATGTGTATAAAATTTGTATGTAAATGAATACTATCTACATATATGAAAAAAATAATTATTTTTAATATATATATAATGAAAAGTTAATAAATCTCAATTATTGAAAGTGGAGAAATGAATAATCAAAATTTTATGTAAAGGTGATGTGTAAGATTTGTGTGTAAGATTTGTGTGTAAATGAATAATAAAATATAGAGTTAGGATTCATTTATACCCAGGTTTTACATGTTATATTTATAAAAAATCTTGATAATTCATCTCTCTATTTTTAATAATTGAGATTTATTAATTTTTTGATATATTTATTAAATATAATCTTTTTATTTTAAAAAATAGTGATAATTCTCAACAATTGAAAGTGAAGAAATGAAGGGTCAAGAAGTTGTATAAGTGTAATATGTAAAATTTGTATATTAGTGGATTCCTACTCATATATAAGTGGATCTCTACTCATATATATATATGTATGTATGTATGTATGTATGTATGTATGTATGAGACAATGACATTGATTGGTAAACGCATTAAAAAGTTATTATTTTTTAATATGAAATTAAAGACAGATAAATTTAAAAATATAATTATGCATATAAGATATAGAAATAAACTAAATTAAATTGTACTTATATTTTATTTTAATAAATTAATTAAATGAATATCAAAAATAAAAAACGTGTTAAACCAAATGTGTAACAATTGTTTCCCATGATACTAGAATAGGAGAAGACTTTTTAAGGCTAATGGTTGGGCACAAACACATGATGGACCTTGAAAATTTAGAAAGATAAAGGGGGGCGCTCAAGTTTGAGAAAAATTATGCTCATCTTGACCAAGCCCTACTCGAGGCCACAAAAAGTTGCACGGTCGCTATACCTTGGGCCATATTTTGATTCCGCTCCCAGCTTAGAGCTAGCTAGTTGTGAGCATATGAGCTTGACACCTGTGAGACACCCGCGATCGACATCGTTTAACTAGTATGTGTGAACGCCAACCTTTAATTAATTCCTTAGTTCAAATTTACATTCATATTGTCTCTGCTTTAGACACTAACCACCAAATGGGAATTGCTTTAATGAAGACGGCAATTGCGCAACAAAGCAAGATGAAGATATGACTTTAATGATAATGACAAGGGTACAAGGAGTCATCAAGCATAATCCCCTAAATTTTCCAAAAGTTCTTGGTTGTTAAAAAAAAGGCTTTTCTTATGCAAAAACTAAATTAGTTAGCCTGAAACCTTAAGAAATTAACTTCATCTTAGATAACATCCATCAAATTTTGACGTTTGCATGGAACACACTTCACAAGAGAATTAATTAGGATTCTTATATACCATAATGATGATGATTATCCATCATTAACCTTATCATCAACACTTTTAAGAAGTTTATCTAGTACCTAGAAGATGAGTAGCTTTTGGGATGATAAAGAGACAAATTAAAGAAAAAGACATTATACCAATTAATATCGATTCAATAAATGGTTAACGAAGCTGTTTAATCAAGAGATTAGATGCTTAAAAAAAAAAACAATGATTAATAGCTTAATTAAGCGCTAAGTTCAAGAGCTAATTATAAGACTAATTTGTTTGTGTTTTTTCAAGGACAAGATTACCATTTATCCTCTCTTTTGAGGTGTGATAAATCCCCAATTAGCTGCCAAAAAAACTAATCTGCAGTCCTCTCCACAGGGAAAAATTAGTAATTGAATGAAACAGTATGACAGCTATTGTATCTATATATGTTAATTGATTTCATATTAACTCCAAAGGGAGTATTAGATTAAGGATATATAGTTTGAGTCATAACTTGAACATTTTTCCTATATACAGAATACATTAACACTTAAGGCCAACAATCCAAGACATAGGTCAATAGTAATTTCTTTTCAATAGAAATAGGAGGTATCGAGTTGGAGAGCATTATACATGTTGAGATGTATTAAGAGATAAGAAAAAATTACCTTTTATTATATAACTTAAGTAAAATTAAAATAAAGAAATACATTAAACCTCAAGAAAATCCATTGATTGCAATTTTCTCCACACCTTGGAAGAAAAACGTGGGGAAATAACAAAGAAGTTTACCGAATGTTACATCAGTGTGTTTAATATGAACATAATTTTTCCATGCATGGACTTGAAATCGGTGTTAATTTCATAGGCTAACCATTTTCCAAGCGCGAGAAACCACGCATTTGCAATCAAATTTCCTCGAGCTTCTTCTAGTATTCGCTTTTATATTAAATCGTATTCACACGCATTTGTTGTTATAATTAAGATGATAATTTTGATTAATTTTTAGTTTTATATGAATCTATGATTTAATGGTTTTGTAAAACCTCTACTACACCGAGCTTCTAGAAAGACATACGATAGGCTAAACAAGCTCTTAAAATATCAAAGTTCCATGGAAACTGATTGAAAAACAATTTTTTTTCTTAGTTTGCACAATTGGAGGTAATTTTCTAACATCATTTATTCTATTCCACTCGTATGCCATATGAGTCGAATTCAAAATCTCTTACTTTTAGTAGAATGAGATTATCATTAAATTACTACTAAATTATTTATGTCATTAGTAATTTTTTTATATAACCATATGTTATTTAATTATTAATTTTTTAATGAAATAATTAACTCTTTTTATTTTACTAAAATTTGTAATACTATATAAATCTACTCATTTAATGATATAAAAAAATTATAAAGAAAAATTATACAATAAAATTATCCATGTATGGTTATCCGAATTCCACCATCTTTACTTTCCACTTGCTGAGAATTGGTTAGATTCTTGTTTTCTTTTTCACTTCTTACGTATGAATGCTATTCATAAAAGCCATTTTTACCGTTCTAATTTGACATAAAAGTCGTAATTAAAGTGCGCGGAAGAATTATTAATACAAAGGAAAGTTATAGTCCTTAATTGCTTTATCACTTAATTTTATCTCTATAATTTCTTCACCTTTTCGAGATCAGAAACTGCTTATTTGATTCAAATTAAATATCTTATCATTCAAAAAGTTAGATCTTCCCCGCTTTAAACGAAAAATGATCCTGTCGCCATATTTTGAACAATTCCTTTTATGTTCTTAATTAATTTCTGTGAATCATGCGATTAGTTCTCTCAAATTAAACAAATGCCAATCCTATCCGTTGGACAGATAATCGGACTGATTCGGGGACATAGGCGTGAGAGAGTACAAATATATATGAAAAAAAGTAAATATATATATATATATATATATAAAAGGACAATGATTGAAACACAATTCGATTCAACACACTGCATGACAGACTTGTTAAAAAATCACTATTTTTTAATTTGAAATTAAAAAAATATATATTTAATAATATAATTATGCATACAGGATATAAGAATCAGTTGAATTGATTGTACTTATATTATATTTTTAATAATTAAACCGAGAGTGTGTCAAAAAATATGTTGAATAAAAAATGTACTAATAATTTTCCTAAAAAAATATCTATTAAATTTATAGTCCTCCGCATAAATATATTTTACTCTTTAAAATTTTTTTTTTAATGTAAAATCTTTACACTTTTCTTAACTTCACTTCAAATGTGAACCTTATGCCCAACAACCATCTTCATTTTTATTTTTAAAAATAGAGTTGATTCACATTCTACATTTTCTTGCAGTGAAATATTATGATAATGGAACCAATCAAACAAGTGGATGAAAATTGATTCATACATACACTGATTGAAAACAGCTGCACTCAATTACTTTTATCTAACATTACAAGATTTCATTGTAATAAAATATTGTGGGTAAGTCATTACAAAAATATATAAGGGTCGCTCTCTTTTCATTTATGTGGTATTTTACAATCCAAATTTTACAATACAAATTATGAGATTTGGAGAGCCGCTTTTTGTATTTAGAGAATCTATTTAATTAAATGACTAATATTGTACAATCTATTAATTGTAATCTAAACTATATAACTCTTTTATTCCCTTTTATGCAATCACTGCAAAGAATTTTAGGGCAAATTAATCATAAAATAAGCAAAGAGATAGAATTGCACTTGTTGCACATATGATATATATGTCGACCAAGCCAAAAATAGGAACTGTAATCTTTGGTGGGCTTCTAAGTCTTTCGGCATTGACGCCGCCGTGTCAATGGCTCTTTACCATCTTTTTAGACATTTGTCTTATGTACGTCAATATGTCCCAATGTTAATTATCAATTATGGGATATCATACAACTGTAAATCCCCCGACGCTTCTAAGGGATATTCCACCGAAAAGTAGACCGAAGGACCCCAACCATGCAAATCTGCCCCAAAAAAGAAGAACAAAACATCCTAATGTGGACGACTTCATCAATGGTGACGTCCAACATGTGCATAACGCATTTGCTTCAACTTCAACACTCTGTTGGGAGGTTTCTAAAAGTAGGGAAAATGGGAACTCAAAATTTTGGGGTCAAGTAAAGCATTATGAACAGAGATTTGGATAGTCAAAGATGCAAACTTTCCTTTTTGTAGAATTTTTTGTACGTTCTCTGTCTTTGGTGTGCGCAATTTATTGGGTCAAAGGGTCACAAACAATGGGCCCGATCGATTCGTCACCCTCATCGTTTTAATTAGGCCTAAAATCTCATCCTGAGTTAGATCAACCCACTCCAAGTGAGACTCGTTTGTGTGGAACCATCACCGCCATCCACTTGCTCTTGTCCTAATGTTCGTTTCTAATGTTCATTACCAAGGAGTAAGAAATTTTGCTCACCTCATTGGCTACTACTTAATTTTTTGAGAAGGCCAATGAAATAATATCATGAATTTTTCAATCTCAAGAGATCTACGGAAAAACTTGCATTTGATTGAATTGAAAAAATTCACTTAAATC
The DNA here is from genome assembly GCA_020521535.1 of Rubroshorea leprosula. Lineage (NCBI taxonomy): Eukaryota > Viridiplantae > Streptophyta > Magnoliopsida > Malvales > Dipterocarpaceae > Rubroshorea > Rubroshorea leprosula. Next base: position 2,521,904 of record BPVZ01000022.1, on the reverse strand, counting down.
ATTAATGGCAATCAAGTCAACCTTACCTTAGATTGCAATTATTTGGGTAGCTTCACGAACCTACACTGTAGAAATCTTCAACTACTTCAACACCTGAAAATCTCGAGCCCTGAAAATCTCGAGGATGTTTCCTCGGGAAAAATAGGATGTTTCCTCGGGAAAAATAGGATGTTTCCTCGGGAAAAACATTTCGACGTTCAAGTCAGTAATACTGGATATTCTAGAGAGAGAAGCTCTCAAGAGTAATTGTAGAAAGAGAAGCCTAGTGGAGTTACTACCTTGAGTGGAGGCAAGTGGGGGGTATTTATAGCCCTCATGTGATGACATGAGTTCATACATGTAAGCATATGATTGGTCCACGAGTTACCACTTACGTGGGTATGTCTGGGCTAGTGTATAAAGGCATCTTCATTTTGGGCTTATGGGTAAAAGACTAGGCTTGTTGCACATGGCCTAGGTTCGATGTTGGGTCCATTCCCAACATTACTCCCCCCTCAGTGTTCAGTTGATGAACTGGGGTACTTGCATCCTTGATCTAATGCTTAGTCTACACTATAGAGCCTAGAGTCTTTTGATTTTACGCACGATCTCGTTAGTAGTCGAGCTAAGAGATTACGATGCAATATACTCCTTCAAACGCTAAGGTTTGACCTGGATGAGTTGTGATGTATCCGAGTTGAATTCTAGATAAGCAAGCCTTTGAGGAAAAGGTTACACCTAGGCGACTTGACCATAGAGTGACCTCGTCCACTCGAGATCAGATCAGGTAACTAAGTCTGAATGGGTGAGTTCGACGAGCTCATAAAAGGTGAGCTCGTATAACAAATTTCCCAACTTCTGGGTGGAGTATGCCTAGAAGGTGATGGAGTCTCCTAGTAAGATGTGTGTCACATACGAGGTGATACGTGGTGAGCTTGCCCACGTTAATGTGAAAATGAGCAAATGCATGACGACCTCAACCATGGTAATCTTTCAAAAATTCTAGAATGGAGTGGATCTCTGAGGATATACGGTTGAGCTCATCTATTTAATTGTAGAAATGAGCTACCGTGTGACAATCTCATTAAAGAGGAAATCTGTCATGATCTGAACCTTGGACGTTTTCAAAATTTAAAACAGAACAAATCTCTAAGGAGATATGGTTCAGAGCAGTTGGTATCCTTCTGCCCTCCCCACAATAAATGCTGGCTTAGCGTTTGAAGAGACGTGACAGCTAAAGTCGGCGAATGTTACAATGTTACAGGCTAGACCCTAAATAGCTGCCACATGTGGTATTTTAACCAGTGTGTTAGAAAAACGCATACGGTAATCAAGGGAACGATTGCATAACTCTTTTGGCATTTCTCTTTCGCTATATTCTCTGTGATTTCTTGCAGCAAATGACTTTAAAGCTTTTCAAGCGAAGCTTTGAACCCACAAATACCAGAGGACTTTACGTTTGAACTTTTCAAGTAAAAATGGAATTTTTTAGAGAACTTAAAGAACTCCAGGGTAACCAGGGCAAGGAAGAGGAAGAAGGTGTTGTGTTAATGAAGCCTATTGCCATGATAGTGCCACCGATGCTACAAGATTGCTGGAAACCGTTACGTCGAAGAGCAACATCGGTTCAAGCACAGATGGTGACGCTGGTGGTCACCATTCTTCACCTTCTAACAGTTCATCTTTAGAAAGAACACCCAACGATGGGGGGGTTGGGATGAGATGGAAGGTACCAGTAATCCCCAGATGACAGATATGGAGGCGGATGTGCTTGTTTTTGAAGGGTGGGAGAATAAAACTATTAGTGGTAGGCTGGACAATATTCGTAAAGCACCACAGAATTTGCCTGCCGGATTCAGGTTCAGGGCGACACTTCATCATGAAGTGGCCAATGGTGCAGCTACTGTTAAGGGATATAAAAAAATTGGAAGAGATGGTGAGGCAATATCAGATCCCCAGAACCATCTTATTACGAGCTGGCACCAAAAAAGAGAGGGCGTGCTCAGTGTCACGAACAGGGTGGATACGGGTATATGTAGATAATTTTGAGGCTGGTCTACATTTTCCTTTGTCAGGGTTGATTTTTGATTTACCGGCAAAGTACGAGCTGGCACTAATGCAATTAACCCCCAACAGCATAAAATTTATTATTGGGTTTATGTTGTTATGTGCGAGGTTGGAGATACCTGCTAAGGTGATAGTGTTTAGGTTGCTATTTCTATGTAGGTTAAGCAATGCCCAGATGAGGTGGTGCTATATTTTGGTAGAAAAAAGATGATGCTCTTCAAGAACGTGAGAAATAAAATAGCGAGGTGGAAGAGGCAGTTCATCTTTGTTCGTGATACACAAACAGAAAGAATAAATAACACATGAATAGAAAGAATAAATAACAAGCTGGCCGCCCACATTTCTAAGTGGTGATCAGGTCAAACGTACATGAACTATCCCACCTTGGTGCTAGATGATGTAGATCTGAAAAACAAGCTATTAGATTATGTAAAGGATGGAGGATTGGTAGACCTGGAGGCCCTACTTACCTCGGAGCAACTCGCGGTGTTTGAGTTTGCGGATGTTACAAACCTATATACCAAAGGCATATTTTCGTTGTAGATTGTAATTTCTAGCCGATTTGAGTCTTATTGCATTTGTTTAATCAGGCGAAATGAGTAGCGTTTTAGAGAGGCAACGTGAATGAGCCCAACGTTCGCGAGGTCCTCGAGGAGAAGGCAGCTCATATAGGTCAACTCATTTTGACGAACAACCACCTGTTGCACCATCCCATAGCTCGTCACAGCGAGAACGAGGTTTGAGCTCGACATTTAGGCCTCATATCGAGCAAAGAGTTGGAACTCTACCTTTAGATTCCTTAAGGCGTGCTCGTGATAACTCGGATGCCAAGGATGACGTGCCACTAATTAGGCGGAGAACGAGCTTTGGGGCTCAACCTGTTCAACCCGCAATGATAAATTTATCTAACGTGCCTTCAACCTCCGCACATGATGCTACCGAGCCATTGGTCGCGTCCACATCTATAACGGCCCCACAGATGCATACCCTGAGGGCTTTAGCTATACAAAATTGGATTGTCAGGCCGCGATGTTACAAGGTATGCAGAATTTTATTCCCCCAAGGGACTGTTAGCGTGCCAATGGTTACATATAGCAACATAGGGATCACGCTGCTATGTTAAAACTGATAGACATAAGTATATTCATGAAAATTTTTCTATCATACCTTCTGAGTTTATGTTAGAAACTAACAATAAAAATTGTATGGCAGGCATTCAGCTATGCAGTCGCACTATTCAAGTGCGAGCAAACTCGTGAGCTCATTGATAACTACAAGCGGTTGACCTTTGAAAAAGCAAGTTTTGAGGATGAAGTCAATCGCTTGCAAAGCTACGAGATGACCAACAAAGTTGCGTCAGCTGAGAGTCGAGCTGATGAGTTGGCCCATAAGGTGGACGAGCTGAAGGAGGAGTTGGAGAAGGCTCAAGCTTAGAGGGATAGCAGGATTCAAGACTTGAACGATGAGGCTGGCTGTGTTGAGGACCGCACCAAGAATGCAGAAGTTGATAGGGATAAGGTTCTGAGCAAGCTGAGCTCCCTGAAGCAGAGAGTGGCCGAAGCCAATCGGAACCTTGTCCAAGTTGAGGCAGCACTTGATAGAGTCAAGAAGTCTCATTAGCACCTTATATGTATTGCCTAAGCACAAGGGGCAAAGTGGCTGGTCGACTCTGAGATGTTTCAAGATGCCATGGCAGTTGCTTTAGCAAATACCACGATAGAAATCTATAATGATATCCGTGGAAAGGTATTGCATCACCGACCTGACTTCTCGATTGGCAAGCTGGCCTTCTATGAGGGCGATGAGATAAACGAGCAAGGCAAAAGTCTTGCCCCTTTTATTGATACAACGGTAAGGCTGAGGTGGGAGCTAAATGAAGAGGGAGTGCCCGTGTGGCCTTCATCTATTGTAGAAGAAGGGGAGGACTTGGAGGGCTTGCCAAGCTTTGATGCATGGCTGGCAGAGCCGATTAAAGAAGAAGCTGAACCTTCAAGTACTCCACCAACTTCTCAGCCTATCACTGCTCCAGTTCTTCCTCCTCCAGCCCGTTCTACTCCAGCTCATGCTTGTCCAACTTGCGCTAATGCATTTGTCCCTGTAGATTTGATGGATGACTAGGGCTTTAGATCTTATCTTATCTTTTCTTTTTTGTATTGGTCAAATAACCTTTTTGAACAATTTTATCATGGTCCCATGTACTTGAACATATAATTTTTTGTAAAGAAATACAATTTAGGAGATTTTCTATAAAATTTCGTATTCATTGAATTTTGCATACAATTTACACCTTTTGAATATGCCAAATTGCAATATAGACTAGTTGTAATATTTGTTGAGGTTATTTATATTCTAAGTGAACGGTAATTGACGACCCTGTGAATCTGCTAATAAATAAGATCTAGATAATTTAATATGAATAATCATGTAAGGACCCTCCTAGTTAGGAGCGAGCTTGCCCATGTGTGAATAAGTATTAGTGAGCCCAGTTTTGCGTAAAACTAGGTTGTCGACCTGAAATTGACGAGCACACATCCTTTTATTGTAAAATCGAGCAACACGACTCTGATAGGCCATGTTTTTCATTTGAGGCATCTCCCTAACCTCCTCCACAAGGTCTAGGTTTTCTCTTATGAGTTGTTTATTATTAAAATCGTTATGCCAAGCTGATCTGTCAGGCGACAAGCCGATTTTCATAGGGATTACGGCCTCAGATCCATAGGTAAGACAAAATGGGGTTTCTCCTGTAGCCAAGCTAGGCGTAGTACGACATAACCAAAGCACTTTGTTGAGCTCGTCAACCCAATTAGAGTGTGCAGCTAAGACACATATTTTAAGGCCGCACAAAATGATTTTATTAGCTAACTCCGCTTACCATTTGACTAGGGAGTGTAGATGGATGTTAGAGTGGAGCTCGATGCTGTAGTCATTACAGCACTACAGCTCAAAACTGAGGACCATTATTAGCAGTGATTCGCTTAGGAATACCAAACCTACATACAAACGCATTGGCTAAAACACAAATGTGTGTAGGTAATACATACATGGTTTGAGCCATTGAAGAGTACCTACACAATATGGAATTGAATAGGAACTCCTCTATCTTCTTTTCAATTGTTGTGGACAACGGTTTGGTTTCTATTCACTTAGTGAAGTAATCCATAGCAATAATGAGATGTCTGCAGCCTTCTTTGCCTTTAACAAAGGGACCGAACAGATCAACTCCCTATTGAGCAAAAGGCCAAGGTGACATGAGAGAAGATAGCATTTCCCCTGTTTCCAAGGAGATATTCTTGTTTAGCTTAAAGACAAATGGGAAGTTTGTGTGAATTTTAGAACAAGCTCAGATACCTGGCATGTGAATGTCGTTAGCATTGAATTGGCAGGTCAAACATTTTTTGACATAGCTATGTGCATCATCAACCATAGTGGGCTAGTAATACTTATGCCTTGAGAGTTTTCGAGTTAGGGTTTTTCCCCCTATGTGTGTGCCACATACTCTTTCATGAACTTCTCTTATTGCATATTCAGCTTCATAAGGAGTAAGGCAACATAGTAAGGGCATTGAAGTTGCTCGTTTATATAACTGATCGTCAATCAAGATGAAATGTGTCACCTTGCATCTGATTAATTGAGCATCAGATGGATCCTCAGGCAATTCATCATCTTGTAAATAGTTAATCAAAAGTGTGGCCCAATTCACCGATGAGGGATTTGTGCTCAACACCTGGCATTCAGCTGTAGGGTCAGCATAGCTTGGTGCATCAAGAATCTCAATGAATGTTGTGCTTTGATGATTGATATCTTGTGACGAAGCTAACTTTGATAGTTTATCAGCCCGCTTGTTGTCTGCCCTTGGTATCTTATCAATCTAAAATGAAACGAAACCTGATTTCAACCTATTAACCACAGAGGCGTAACGACCGAGCTGAGGGTCTCTGATATCACAGCTTCGATTCACTTAGTTTACTACGAGTTGGGAATCACTAAAAACTCTTTTGCTCTATGCTTTCAGCTCGGATTCCAATTTCATACCATAAATGAGTGCTTCGTATTCAACAGCATTATTGATTGTCTGAAATTTGAATCTCAATGCATGTTCAAATTTGGCCTATTAACACTGTTCTTGCCCCTGATCCTTCAACACTTGCATCTCCATTTATGTACAGCGCCCATGCAGGGTGGGCGCAAGGGCGTGGTTTCTTCCATAGTCGCCAGTGACATTTGACTAAAAAGTCTGTCAAAGCTTGACTCTTTATAGTTGTACGTGACTCGAATTTTAGATCGTACTCGCTCAGCTTGACTGCCTATCCAATTAGTCGCCCAAAAAGCTTAGGTTTCTGTAATGTCTTCCTCAGTGGTAGGTCGGTGAAAATAATAATCTGATGAGATTGGAAGTAGGCTCTTAACTTTCGAGCGGTGCAAACAAGGGTAAAAGTGGCTTTTTCAACAATTGGGTAGTTCCATTCTGCACCTTGTAGAACCTTGCTTATATAACAGATGGGTTTCTAGTGTTGATCTTGTTCCCTTAGCAAAATCGAGCTTACTACTTCATGTGTGATTCCTAGGTACAGATATAACTTCTCTCCCTCAACAGGTTTAGAGAGTAAGGGTGGCGATGCCAAGTATTGTTTAAGCTCGTTAAAAGCCCACTGGCATTTATCAGTCCATTGAAAGTTTTTGGGTTCTCTCAAAGCTTTAAAAAATGGAAGACATCTTTTTGCCGACTTGGCGATGAATATGTGCAAAGCAGCGAGGCGGCCAGTTAGACGTTGCACATCTTTTATTGTATTTAGAGGTTCCATTTGTTGGACGACCTGAAATTTGTCCAGGTTCACCTCAATTCTTTTCTTGGCACCACATAGCCCAAAAATTTGCCTAATTCCACAACAAAAGTACACTTTAGAGGATTTAACTTCATCTATGCTCGGCCCAGGTTCTGGAATGTTTCATTGAGGTCATCTATATGATCCTTAGCTTATAGATGGGTGAAAATCATATCGTCAACATAAACTTCAATATTCCTATCGATCTGAAGCTTAAAGATGACCTGAACTAACTTTTGATATGTGGCCCCGACATTCTTCAATCCAAACGACATCATAATGTAGCAGTATATGGCATCACCTGCATAGAATGCTGTTTTCTCCTGGTTGTCCAACCACAATTGAACTTGATGACATCCTGAGCTGGCATCTAAGAAGCTCATGTGCCCGTAACACGTTGCACGCTCTACTAACTTCCTCACATTAGGTAAGGGGTGTGGGTCTTTGCCACATGCTTCATTCAAGTTTGTAAAGTTAATGCACATGCTCCACTTGCTGTTAGATCTTTTGACGAGCATAGGGTTGGACACCTATTGTGAGTATTCAACCCTTCTAATAAAGCCTACCTGTAATAGCTTCTATACTTCTTCATCTATAGCAACCTGTTTCTTAGGGCCAAAAAGACGACGCTTTTGAACCATTGGCTTCCTTGTGGGGTTTGTATTGAGCTTGTGGACCGCAAATTCTGTAGGAATATCGAGCATTTCATTTGTTGTCCATGCGAAGACATTTTTGTTGGATTTTAAAAACTCCAGGAGCTCGCCTTTTTCTTCCACTATAAGTTTGGTTCATATCTCTATTGTTTTCTTAGGTTCGTCTGGATTTAAAGGAACTGTCTCCATTGGTTCTACTGGCTCAGCCTTCTGCTCCACATTCTCAGGTTGGTGATCTATGTTGGATATGCTTATCGTCTGTAAGGCTGTCTGGCTCGACCTGGGAACTTGAAAGGAAGCGGCCTTTGGCACCGCAACAAGCTCAACTTTCTTGAATGTATCCTGATAGCACACTCTAGCCATTTTCTGGTTTCCCTTGAGCACTCCTATTCCCTGAGGCATTGGGAATTTCATACAGAGATGTGGTTGGGAAAGGTTAAATACCCTTTTTGGTCCCTCTACTATAGGAAAAAGCCCCTTTTTAGTCCCTGTACCGAAAAAATCCCCTTTTTGGTCCTTACTGTTCACAAATCTGGCTCCTTTTTGGTCCTTCCATTAATTTTTGCTTACGTGGCATGTTAACTTAACTAGAACAGCTGACGTGGGTATGCCAACATGTAAAATATGTTTATGTGGACTCCACGTCACCCT